>JAFIDM010008419.1:4880254-4894723 GCA_023159025.1 Thereuonema tuberculata | reverse complement strand
TATTTTATTTAATCATTAATCTTCTAAACAGGACTTGTTAAATTTTGATCATTCAAGTTATCTCATGACAACTTAGAATTAAATCCTCTATTTGAGGAAGTTTTGAGTTTGAATTGATAACTGTCATCTTTTGCTTTTAATATTTTGAAGTATGTTTTAGGAAATTTTCTATATATGTTTGAGAAATAAATGATTTTTCTATGTATGTATGTAAAATAAATAATTTTTTATATGTATATATATGTGAGAGGTTTTTATATATATAGACAAAAAAAGCATATAATTTAAAAGATAATTTAAAAAAAATAAAAATAAAATAAATTTAAAAAAACCTAAAAAAATATTAAAAAGAGAGCAATCTTATAATAAAGCGCTTTTGTGATTTCTAAATTTTAGCTTAGTTTCAAAAATTCAACACCAGATGCCGCTGATGACGTGCTTGTATATTCGAATGTTAATACTTACACAGAAACAGCTTTTTGAAATTAATTTGGTTTTTAAATTTCAGAAAGCTGTCCGGCAAATTTTATATATATATATATCACTATCTGGCTTATATATATATATATATCACCTTCTATTATTAAACACTCTGTATTCATAACCTTAGTTATTCGGTTTTGTTTATAATTTACCCACTGACGTAATTTTGTATGCTCTCATATTGTAATCTCCGTTCATTTGGGTATAAAACTCATTTATCGACGAATGCTGAAGGGAGACTAGTGGACGACAGCCAAATTGGGTGCAGAGCGGCTCGAGCAAAAAAAAAATCTCCCTCTTTTCTTTGTTTCGGCCAGACACTGCTTCGCCGAAGTTTTCTCCCCCTTTCTCTCTTTTAGGGTCCTTCCCTCTTCCCAGACTCTCAACTGTACTCCGAATCCTCCCACATAATCCCTTTCATTCATTTTGATTCCTAAACAAAATATTTTGGGCCTGGCTATTTTGTTTACATATAATAAGTTCTACTGTGCATGACTCTCAAGCATAACCCTTACCTCACGTGTGGACCCAAATCCACGGCAAGGCATCCCACTAACAGTTAGGTTTTTTTAATTTAATTTCAAAATTAAAAGAGAACTTTCAATGAAATGTTGACCATATTAAAAATGCAATGAAAATAAAATGATTTGATATAAATGTGGAATCTGAAATAAAGCTCCAGAGACAGTGACTGTGAATGTTAAAAAAAATGACAGACGACAATAGTTTTATTGGATTTTGAGCAAAAAATTAAAATTTACAGTATTGAAGATATTTGTTTAACAAATTAAGTAGAATGTAGTGAACCAATGTAAAAAAAAACTGATCTATTGGGTTTTTAGGTTGAGAAAGACAAAGAATAATTTTGGTATTTCTTTTAATTTCATAATTAATTAGTAAAACTTATGTTTAGAAATGTAAAAAGTAGTTAGCGGTCTCTTAAGAAAAGTATCTTAAAAAATTAAGGAGATACATTTTGATCGTAAAAATTAACATTAATTTTTTGAATACCTTTTTAATAACTTCTTTATAAAAAGAAGTTTTCTTTATAACCGAAAAGGAATGTGGCATCTCCAAAATAAAAAAAAAATAGAAATATAATAAAGAAAATTCATGTGCTGGCCTCCATTTACAGATAAAATCATTAAAAGAATGAATATTTTATTGTTTTAAAAGAAAGATTAATGGCCGAGTGCACCAAACTTCAGTTAACTGTGATGGCTGCATGTGGACATAGCTAAAATTACTGGGAGGTGGTGCTGCAGAAAAATTTTAGCCTTTCTTTTAAAATTGTGTGAAAGGAAACAAACATACATAAAAAGAAAATTTATTCAGAAACTTGATAAATTTCTTTTTATATATGTTTCTTTCATTTCACACAATTTGAAAACAAAGGCTAAAATTTTTCAGGAGCAGCACCCTCCACTAATTTTAGCTTCGTCCACAATGCAGCAATCAAAGTTAATTGAAGTTTGGAGCACTCGGCCATTAGAATTCAACAAATCACTCTAAATTTAACATCAGATTTAAAAACATAAGCATTGATAAATAAGGATTCACTGAGTTGATACCGGGTTTATGATTATGAGTATCATACGAATGTCCTGCATGACAACATCCTGAATGGCAGGGTTTTTTTTTTTCTAATTTAACTTTTCTTGGTTTAAAAAAAGCTTTTCTTTTTCATTTGTTCAATATAAATATTTTATACTTTTGTGGATTTGTTCGTTTGCAATTGGAATATTTCTACAACATGAGAGGATGTATTGGGAATAATTTCCCCACCACAAGCATAAAATAACAACTATTGAAAAAAAAAAAGTTTTAGACGCTACATGCCATTTCAACCCGTGACACAGGACTTTTTTAATGGGAAATTCTTTACACTGCAGACTGAAGGATTACGTACGAACGAGGACCAATGAAATGCAGCACAGGAGCATGGCCTATGGACCCTGTAGAAGAGAAAAAATAATTCTAAGACGGTGGGGATTCTGATGACACCTCCTCGTGGAGACCAATAAAACTTCAAGACCTCTCAGAGGCAACGATATGGAACTGTTTGTAAACATTCGAAGGCTGCCGTCGATGTGGATATTGTAAACAGACTGGAAGATCGCAAGTGGTCACATTGGTAGATCTCTTAATGTGACAAGTTCTGCTGAGAACAAATATGTATTCTACCTGAAGAAATCTAATCGATCGTACCGAAAAACGATATTGGTAAATGCTTTAAACAGAAAGAGAGACATTTTAAATTGCGGCCGTCGAAACAATAAACACAGACTCCATGCATTTACGTAGAAAATTGGGTTTTAACTCTGACAACACAGTAGGTTTATCAAAGTCAATTGAGTGATTCGTGTTCCGGGAATGCTGACAGTAGTACAGTAGAGTTCTTTGTTAAGGAAAGCCAATTCTCGACCGATACACTACCCCATACATTAAATTGGAACGTTGCTTCAATGCATTAAAAAGCATACACTTAACCTTTTCGGCTGTTTTAACATCTTTTTCCGGTTTTCAACTAATTAAGCTGTGTACTTGTGGTATTATCAATGGCACATGGATGTGACCGAAATATTGTAATTATTTTTCAAGATCTTTGAAATAGTTGGGGACAGATAAGGATGGAAATCCATGGACACATAATGTTTAGGTTGAGAAGGAATACATTATATCTTGTCATTGTGGTACAGATTATGCAATGCTTGTCGAATGTGTTTAGTGTTCAATGGAGGATAGTTATACCAATAGCCTTAGGATAGTAGACTTTCATGTTGAAGGTTTTATTAGAGCTAGACAACTTAAATGCCCTCCGAAGCGCCATAATTGTAACGTTGGTCACGAAGGATACAGAGCAGAATGATTCCTAATTAACAGTATTACCTGTATGGTTTTTTTCTGTAAACTTCCGTGTGGAACAAGTTGCCTCATCTGGAATGAGTGTTGCATCTAAAAAAGGAATTGAGTCGTCCGTTGACTTCTCCGTACTGAATTGAACGGCAGGATGACCGGCAGCAAACATTCAAAACTTGATTTATATCGTTATCTGAGATATAGAACAACAAATCATCAACATATCGAAATTAGAAAGGGCAGTGAATCCTGCGAACATCGAGTGTCAAGAAGACAAATTTTCAACATAGGTCAAAATTAATCGGAGATGATACTTGATGCAGAGAGATCCATAAACAAACCCTTCATCTAATCTTAATAACATTCATTATATTGGAACACCTGCAAGTCGAAAAGCCCCTGAATAAGCGGGATGAGTTTGACGAATGTAGCTTTGTTGAAGAAATTGTACATTTTTAATATCCGATCATTAAACTTGTGATATTATGCGACCTACCAATGTGATCGCATGCAATCTTCCAGTCTGTTTACAAACATACACAGGATCGGCAGCCATCCAATGTTTACAAACACTTCTCCACGTGGTTGTCCCTCAGCGGACTTGAAGTTTGGTTGATCTCCACCAGAAGATGTCGTCAGGCTTGTGATTGGAGTCGTAGTGGCTCCTCCCTACCGCCCTTTTTCATTGGTTATTTTTTTTCCTTCTACAGAGTCCTGCATTTCATTACTTCACGTATAATCCGTCAATCTGCATTATAGAGACATTTCCATTAAAAAAGGGTATGAGGGGGGAGGGGTGGCGGTTATTGGGTAACCTAATCCAATCAGATTTTACATCTGGTAATCAAAGGATTAAAGAGGACATTAATGAATATAATTATTAATTTTTTAATTTTGTATATTAGGGATTGTATGAAGAGGGGAAGATTGGGTTTATTGTCACTTTAGATCAGGATTTGCTTATCATTCTCAGGTAATCAAATTAATAAAGGTAATACCTCACTTAACATTTAAGGGCACTTCAGAGTGGAATAATCATTCTTATTTACATAACAAAGGACTAAAGATGATATTATTGAATATAAATATTAATTTTTAATGTGCATGTGATTAGTAGTGGTATTTGTCTTTTTGTGGGGGGACTGTCACGCGTTTTAGGGCACTGGGAATGGAGGGCACTAGGGATCAAGACATGTTATAATATGTTTTTGCTTAGGATTAAAAGTTATTCATTTGTATACTATAGTTATTTTTCATAAGATTAAAACTTTAATGATTTATTTCAGATTGTATATTATTATCAGATTAATTTTAATGTTTTTAGATAATGAAAGAAGTACACACAGACACAAGAATTGCATTTTATAATTTTTTTATTACAATATAAAAAAGAGGTTACAGGAATAAAGTCTTCAATTTCAACACAGCTTTTTCTTTGTTGGGTAGCAAGGAACAGCATATTTGGTTTGGATACACAGTTCGTCAGTTTGCCAAAAATGAGCGTTGGTTCTTCTGCTAGCTATTTCGTCTTTGAAATATTTTCGCACTAGCCTGCAAACCAACCGATCGTTTCTGTCTTTATTTTTACCAAACAGTTTTAGAAAGTCATGTAGCGAATAACCACAGCTTTAATAGTAAAGATATAAAACACAACATTGTCCACACACTGATGAATAGGGTCCTTGTAGAGTTTTATTGTTTTCGATGTGACGGTATGCATGCTTGATGATGAATCGTCTCAACATCAGTTGTTTCATGTGACGTCCATACGAATCGAAAATTTCCCCAACGTTTTTCTCCACCCAAATCGCAATCCAATGAGATCCGGGTTGATTATGTGGGTCCAATTTGGCGACGTAGGCGTGGCGTGACGGATGTTGAGGTAACTGATCGATTGCATATATGCCGCCAAAATGATGATTGGTTTTTTTGTTTCGGTGGAACAGCTCCGTGATCTGGACACTGTTCATGACGGCGTCTTGAGAATACACAATAGCAGGTACCAGTTTCACAGTCGAAGCTACGTCCACGACGATGATGTAGAGATGACAATACTTAAAACGAAGCACATGTGGACGAGGTGAAGAACTGCTGACGGTTTTTATAGGATGATTGGGTTATTTCATTAAGGTGTTTCGGGAGGAATCAATCTCGAGGACTTTTTGGAATTCGGCGTATATGATTACATTGATGGTACTTGGCAATGCTACTTTGAAACGCATATCGATTCGTACTGGCCCCTGACTATTTAATTGAAAATACCTTGAATTACTAGAACAGTCTGCGGAAAGGTTAAAGGCGTAAAGGGTCGAACCTTGTACGTATTCTGCATAATTAAGAGCTAATCCTTTATCGCATCCTAAACGATCGGCAACGGCGAAAAGCGAGAGGAAATTTCGAGCATATAAGTGATTGGTGTAATTTGATTGGTAGGGTTGGCTTGGAATGGAACGGCCATCAACCGATAAATTTTTTAATTACTATCAAAATGATGGAAAAAGAAGGGATTTGTTTTAAAGGATCCGTTAAAGGCTGAATTTTTAACTCGTTTTGCAAGTTGACCCATAAACACATTGTCTATATTAGCTTGTAAATTCCCTTTGAGGATAGAGAATACTTTAACTTCGACTTTTGTTAAAGGATATTTAGCTGGAGTGGAGGGTAAGATTTTGGAATGTGCTAATAAAATACTAGGACTTACTTTTTCTTTACGAACAAAAAACGATGCGTGTTGTATAAAAACTTTATCGTTCGGGTCTGTGGATGGAGAAAGGAAGTAAAAACTGTATTTGTTGTGACTAAGTCTTAGCCTGATATCCACATTGTTTAATATCAAACGTTCTTGTTTGAAAAGATCGCAATGAAGAGATCTGACCAAGTCTAGTGTTTTACTTCCAGCAACTAAACTATTACGAATTTTCAATCCCGCATTACATGCGCATTACATTCTGATATTGAATCGAGATCCTTGAATTTACCTTCTTCGACCATGTACCATCCCGAAGCTGTTAATTGAGTTGATTTCGAATCTCGTCCGTGATTTAATAAAGTTTCTAAATAGGTCCGATATGAGTAACAGTTATCTGTGGATGAAATTAATTTATCTCCTAAAAATACATCGATCTGATTAAATAAAGAATGAAGTAATAGTTTGACAGGAGTTACTTTATCGGTTATATCAAGGGGTGAATCGTCATTTCCTTTTACAATTTTGAGTCTGATATTTAAAACGGATTTCGAGAGGTCTACGTATTCCTCCCCCAACCCCGAAATGACAAATTGAATCGGTCCCATTTCCGAAAGAGAAGCTATGAGTTGATATTCGATATCCGTATTACCTTCAATGGCGACTTGTATCGGGGGAAGTTCGAAAAGATCAAGATCGGATTTAAAGCATTCGCACGATTCTGAATGAAGTAAATGAGTGTCAGTTATGGTCGAAAATATCACGACTGCGTTTGGAGCGTTTTCGACGTTTGACCAGTCTGATGGACTGTTTCCCTAAGAATGAAAAAGTGGGAAATGGAAATTGTCTGAATAAATCATTTAGCCAACACACAGTCTAAGATTAAAAAGTTTGTTTAAAAATAAAGAATTCAGTGAAGTTGACATGCTCAGTCATGGCGAAACTAGTCTGATTTTTATTGTATATATTCTTTATTTTTAAACAAACTTTTTAATCTTAGACTGTGTGTTGGCTAAATGATTTATTGAACCTAATTTCACACACGTTAATTCTATTCAACAATGGAACTTGTCTTTTTGCTAAAGGTCTGCTTCCTGCTTGACCGGAAATTGTATTACGAAACGCTTCCGTCAGTCGTGACTTTGCCGATTCTTTAAAATCTTTATCCATTTGTACATCTTCCAAAATGTTACTATCACTCGCTAAAGCCTGTTTGCCCGCCATAAAAGCTACCTTTTTCAAAATTGGTTTAGCCTATCGAAATAAAGAATTGAACACGTTTCCTAACCCGTGACCCCTTTGAAATCACGAATCTACAAAGATTGAGATATTTCTATCTATTCCTCCCCCGCCAGCTTGATTTTGATGATACTGGAGACAGAGAGAGGGATCTGGACGATAATTCATTATCGAATCGTATGAAAGTGTAACATCGCTGTCACTCGCCCCTGCCTATAGGGTATCATTTCCTAAATAAATGGAAATTGTATCGAAAGAAGATCGTGAAACGGGTCTGAAATACAAGGTGCTAAATGTTGTACTAATCAAATCACCGTGTTTACCATCGACCTGAAGCAATCGAAGCAAAGGAGCAAATGTGTCTCCGACAGGTGACGACTCGATAATATCGCAATACACGAATAGGGAATAGAGGCCAAAGCGGAAATCAAACGACGATGGCACCTCATAGAGTCCTTTCTCAAAATCAATACGATTTTCGAATCCTAAGAGAGCTGCTAAATTTTCAGTTAAATGTATACTAAAAGACTCTAAAATAGTAACGGACATGAGCTGAGTTAGGGGAGAAAAATCAAAAACAACACAACGATGTTTTTGATCAACATGTTTGTATTCAAATCGAACTTCGATATTAAGATTAAGGAAGGATGTTAATAATAGTGGATTAGATGTATTTCAGTGTACTTCACTTAGAGAGTGTTTCTGTGGATTCTACAAACAATTTAAACAGTGAGAAATCGCGTGTGATTTCGAGAGCGAACATGGGATCCCATAGAACATGGAATCGAGTGCGAACATGGTTGCATGAAGCATGAACAGTCGTAAGTGATACGTTTAGTAAACCTTCTCTTCAACTCTACACACAAACTGTGCTAATTAACTTTCTCATTTTCTTTTCATTTATTAGACTGTATGATTTATTTTATGAAAGACTTTCTTAAAACGAAAGAACATTTAAAACTATACATATTTCTTATATCAAGTGATTTGTTAATCTAATCATTACTGTGGTTGACACTTTGTCGGAGGAAAACCACTCTCCGTAATTCCCTGTGTTAAATATTCTTTTATTATGTTTATCTTTATAATCTTATGTATATTGTAGAGTGATGATTACGATAAGTTCTATTTTTAATGAACCGAAGTGGACTTCATATTATTTTCTTCATTTTGGTTGTTCTGAGTGATTAAAGATTTTGTTTCCGTTCTTAAGCCTAGTGACATAGTGTGTTTATTTATCCTTTAGCTTATTAGTTTCAGGTCGTCCGTTATCCTTTAAAGCGGAATGGTAGCAGAGCTGTTAATTCAATCCGATTAGTTATATTTTTCCCGCCAATAGTTAAACAATCCTTTTGATCATCCAATTAAATTTTTTTTTATTAATATTTAGTATTAATTCTTTTTTTTGTGACAATCTTTCGAGTAACCCTGCCACCTGATCAAATACTGTTTTTTCGAACCTTTCTCTTTTTCTCTAAGAATTTTTTCAACGGGATGATAACTCATTTCGTCTTCACGAACCACTTGTAATTCAAAAGCATAAAACGTGCCGAGAATGGAATCGTTTTTATAATCTACTAAACGGTAAATGGATGGATTACGATTCACTTTTTCAACAATTCGAAAGATTTCCAAAGTCCAACCTCCTTCATATCCTTTATTAAACGGACGTCTCGATTCTGAAATGCATACGTACTCATCAACTTTTAGTTCTTGTCTGAAGCGCGAGCGTTGTGATAGTCCTTTTTGATATAATCAATGCCAAACTTCTGTCTGATTTAAGGGAGTTACTTCCATGGGCGCTCGTCCATACTTTGATTGTACGAATCAACAATGTCTGGCAACACGTGAATGTACTGATACGATTTATTGAAAAAAAAACAACTATATAAACGTTCTTTTGAAGTTCGATTGAATCTTTCTACGATAGCACATTTTGTTTCATTATGAGTTGCAAAATAATGAACTTGATGTTCTTTCAAGAACAATTGAAACTTTTCATTTTGATATTCTTTTCCACGATCGGTTTGTAAAACTTCGGGAGGACTGAAATGCTTGTGTTACTTCTCCGCCTGTCTTTTTTCGGATGGGAAGAATATAACTTTTTTTGGAAAACACGTCGATAACGGTAATTAAATAATAAATTCCATCATTATATTTTGCTAATTTTGTTATGTCGACTAAATCGCTCTGCCATTGCGAATTGATTCCTGCCACAATCGTTCTTTTTCTTGGAAAATGATAACGAACCGGAAAATAAGAACGAATAAGTATCGTTCTTTTGAATCCATTCGAGAACTTGTTGTTTTCTAATTTGAGAATTCAACTGTTTGGCTCGTTGAGAGAGTCTCTGGATTCCTCCTAAGGATCCCGGATCTTTTGGATTATAATAAATCGATTGCAATAAATTTTTCATTTGTTGTGGCACAAGTCTTTTTAACAAAGCCAACGACCTGTTCCTGTCTGAGGTTGAACGGAATCTAAAAACTTTCGGAATTGTTCCCATCCTTTTGGTATCGTGCTTTTTCGCGTTTTCGTAGTGTTATCGAATTGAATTAATTGGACAATATTGCTTTTGGGTAAAAGCTTACTTTACCTTCAAGACGTACGACTCCAGATTTATGATTTCATGTAATGCCAGGTATTTTATCCAGTTTACTCATCTCCTCTGAAATAAGACTATAATGTTTTTTGCTGGCAAATTTTTCAAGTAATGTCTTCGCTTTCACGTTCGCGTTTTTTTTTTTTCGCGAGGCGACCCGGGTCGCCATTTTTTCTGCCTCCGGCGGCGTGGTTTCCGCCTTCGGTGCGAGTGCGCGGCGCCCGACCGGTATTGATTTTTAAAAGTCTGAAATTTTACTTGAAACTGATTTAGAAATTTTGTTTTTACATCGTCGGAAACCAATGGATCTTTTAAAATTTTATCTAACTCTGTTTCTACCTGTGCCAGTTTTTTGAGAAAGATGGGTTGAGGATCGAATCATGAATGCTTTGGAGAAGAAGAAGAAGCTACCTGTTCGGGTGTGAAAATTAATAGTTTTTTTGTATATTCCATTACGATCTATTAATCAAGGAACCGACTAATGTTGCTATTCCGGGAATTAAAAAAGATAAGAACTCTGTCCCGTGTTGAACTAATGCTCTTTTACGTTTCTTAATAGATGCCAAAAACGTACCAATGTAACGTGAGATTTTTTTAGGCTTTTGTAGTTTTTGTTTTACACACGACTTTAAAGGTACATTTCCATTTAAAATGTTACCGATGCATTCGAATAAACATCAAATGAAATCGTCCGAACTGTGTTCTACTAAATGTTGAATTTGAATTTTCGAAAGGAAAGGAATCGCCTGCAAGATTTTACTGTATTTTTGTAACCGGGAGCTGTGGCTGTGAGATGCTTTCTTACTCGTGACTCGAGCCATAATGATAAAACAAGTTTTGGGTTTCGACTAATTACAGCTTCGAGATTACTTTTTAGGTCTGTAAATAATCATGGGAGAATCGTCGGGAAAAATATTTGTTCGAACTCTATACTGATCAGGTGTCGAAGGTTTTAAATCGATTGATAAATAACTATAGGGTTTTGATTTTGTAGCATCCTTGTAGGCTTCCATGAAAAATTTAAAATTATGAGGGTAGAGCTGTCGACCTAAACAAGATATTTGGTTGGCATCGCGTAAGGAATGAAACACAACAATGTAACCTGCATTGAAACTAGCCGTACGATGCACGACCGATTTGTGAAATAAATTTTGTAGTAAATAAAGAAACGACATTGATACAGTGATACAGTGATACATACAGTGATGACTGTATTTGGTGAAGATCATTTCAATGGATTTATTAGCTTCACCCATTAAATCATCTATAATCAGTATTCTAACAATGGCGGAATCCATTTCAGTAAAATTTGGAACCCCCTCGTGAAATTGAATCGATGGAAATTGACTAAACCAATTTTGATAAACTCCGTAGCGCCAAATGATTTCATGTGGAGGTTGATCATATATTATGTGACAGTAATGAAGTAATTTTTGTGCAAAACAAGATTTTCCTATCCCAGAGGGTCCCGAAATCATCATTGTGAACGCTTGCTGAAATTTAAAAATTTTAGATTCAGCAGACGATATGACGTTATCTTAATCAGTGCCGAAAGTACAATGATCATTAGCCGTGAGGTATCGTCTGATATTGCCCACTGAGGGTCTGACATTTGTCGAAGATGGCCATGTACTGCTTTATTTCTTGCAGCGAAATAATTTGGCGGTCTTTCGTCCTAGCAATTTTGTTTGGTGAGTATGGGTGCGACGTTCGCAATCGTCCCCCTCGACCAATTCGCGAACCATTTTTTTCAACAATTCCCAAATAATGTTTTTTTTTGTGCTACGAAGCTGAGCGAAAATCCGCGAACTTTTAAGACAACGTGAATTAGTTTCTCAGCTTCGCGTGATCGAAGTAGGTAACCATAATGTTTGGCACCTAATGTGCAAAAGGATTGAATGTAATTACCCGGTCCGTAGTCCCTTAAAATCTCATTTCTCATTTCCCCAAGATAGGAACCGATTGGCACCTGATACTGGATGGAACAATTGAGATTTTGAAGGTAAAATACACTATCTGTATCCATGTATAATATGCGAGAGCCTAATTTTTCTAAATAGCTATATAAATGTAAACGTGCTTGAGCAGTATCAAAAGCCACCAATACCACATTTGTATGATCTCCAGCAATTTCAATATCATCAGAATGAGATCACTGTACTTGTACTAATGACTCGTTGAAAAAACGAATGTCGGATTTGGTAGGATCTAAAAAGAAGGCAAAATATTTGTCAGGGGAATCAACGTATTCGGTCATCATCTTTTTTGATCTTTCTGGCAACTTTCCATAAAAAGAATTTAAAAACAATTTGGCCAAATAACGCAAGGGTTCGTTCTTGACAATGTCAGATTTCTCTAAACGTATACCCTCCTGAATTTCATAATCGCTAATGTATCGACCACAGTCTGAACGAGTCCACAAGAGGAAGAAATATCTGTTGTTTCGAGATTCCAAAGAATCTCTAGAAGATTGAGGGGATTCAGTCCGTACTTCAAAACGTACAGATACAAACTACCAATGTCTCTATATTTAATTTCTTCCTCGGGTGAATAGGCCTGATAAAGAGTGATTCGTTCTGCACGACCGCCATAATACCCATGTTGTGGTTCTAAAGGTTTTAGAATTTCTAATTTATCCACATACTCTTTCATGTCAGGATTACTTTTCAATTCTCGTTTAAATTCACATTCCCATTTCGTCACCACCGAAAAACCTTTCTTCTCAAGATCGCGTGCCTTTCGCAATGTTTGATGATAATGTTCCCTCAGAGTTACCTTAGGATTATACAATTTCTGATTAGGGTTGGAAAAACAATCAATATGGCCATGGGTGTAGCAGCAGTTGTATTCGAACACACTTCTGTTTTCCGCATCGAAACTGTCAACGTAATATTTATCAATCTTCCGTTCCCCTGTGTTTAATGCATGATCAATGGCAACTCCACGTTGATGTGATTCCCATGATAGTCATTTCAAAGCGTCATCATTGTAGGGTTTCGCGGCATGAAAACCTTCATGAGGGAAAAGAGCTATCGAATTCTCGTTCAGAAATTTTTGTCTGAAGACTTTCACACATGCAGACGCTAAAGTGATGGCATTTTGAAACGGACAACACCCATCTGAAACATATAAAAAATAATTTCGAAACTTGAATGATGCTTCTGTCTGTAATTCCACATTACTAATGCAATACCTAATCAAATCTTTTTGGAAATCAAATTCCGTATTTACTTTGGCTTTGATACTATTGTAAAAACTCATTTCGAGCCTCTGGCTTCATGGATTTAGGTTCATAAAATTCTTTGTCAGGTAAAGGTCCACAATAATTAAAATTTTCACTCTTGTTTAGAAGATGGGGAAAATATCCTTTACGAAATTATGAAGGATCGATTCCAAATGCTTTATTCAGCTGGCTTAATGCCAAAGGCATAAAGCACATGGTATCAATGATTCGAATTTTCTTCCATCCTAAAAACCAGAGCCGATTTCCACTGAAAATGGTTTTTGGTTTTTGATTGTTGAGAATTAAATACTGTAATAGGAAATGTAAATCAAAATTAGATCCATTATGACTTAATACAGTCATTGATTTAGAATCGTTGACTTGAAACAACCATTCACAAAAAGCATGATGAGCATTTTCCTGGTTGAAAACATGTAACTGTAAATGACTTTGATGTTCGTCGCCACAGTGTAAACAAAACTTTGGTTGTCAACTTAACACTGATCGCAAACGGTTTTTGCAACGCATAAATTTGGAACCAATTCAATAATGGGAACTCCATTCATGTCATAATCAATAATTTTATCACAGGTCATCTCAAAATCGAAAAAGATGAAACTATCTGCATTTCGATTCTTAAGTTTCAACGGTTGCAAAAAGCATTTGTGATCAGTGTCGACTTTTTGTTTGCAATTAAAACAATAATGCAAACTGCATTCATGTCTTGTCTTCGAGTGCTTTTGTTGCAATGCATCAACATTAAGACCACAATTGTTACATTTTTTTAATTGCTGGCAAACAGTTAAAGAACTTTCATTTTTGAATTTTTTGTTTACTTTGTGATTAGCCAAACAAGATTACTAACAGAAAAAACGATTGCAATCATTGCAAGTAATCCAATTCACTTGTGTGCAATTTCCGCCAGAATTAAAACATCAAACACACCGATTTTCATAATGAAGATCACGAACATCTTTAAATCCTTGCCAACAATGAAAACAAAAATACTCTTATTGTACAAAGCCTTAGTTGATTTAATGACGTCAAAATGATTTCCATGGTGATACAAAATTAATTTGTCAGATTTTTCGGCTCCAACAAAGATGGGTTTATCACCGCTATCATATGTAATCACGATAATCTGATAGTTTGAAAGATGAGACTGAAATTTCACTACATCATCAAGCCCATAACTAGGTTTCTCTAGGAGGACACCAGCTTCTTCATGTAAAGCTATAGCTAATTTTAATTGAATGTGTCCTCCATGTTGAATTGAACTTCACTGTTTACCTTTGTTAAGGCTTGCAGTAGCAGTTACAAGACTATGCACTAAACAATGAGAATCTTTCTAATAACTTCAGATCAACACATTATCTT
>JAFIDM010008419.1:4835093-4880154 GCA_023159025.1 Thereuonema tuberculata | reverse complement strand
ACAAAAAATATAAAATTAAATATATTCATTATTTTATTTAATCATTATTCTTCTAAACAGGACTTGTTAAATTTTGATCATTCAAGTTATCTCATGACAACTTAGAATTAAATCCTCTATTTGAAGAAGTTTTGAGTTTGAATTGATAACTGTCATCTTTTGCTTTTAATATTTTGAAGTATGTTTTAGGAAATTTTCTGTATATGTTTGAGGAATAAATGATTTTTCTATGTATGTATGTAAAATAAATGATTTTTCTATGTATGTATATAAAATAAATAATTTTTTATATGTATATATATGTGAGAGGTTTTTATACATTTAGACAAAAAAAGCATATAATTTAAAAGATAATTTTAAAAAAAAATAAATAAATAAATTTAAAAAAACCTAAAAAAATATTAAAAAGAGAGCAATCTTCTTATAATAAAGCGCTTTTGTGATTTCTAAATTTTAGCTTAGTTTCAAAAATTCAACACCAGATGCCGCTGATGACGTGTTTGTATATTCGAATGTTAATACTTACACAGAAACAGCTTTTTGAAATTAATTTGGTTTTTAAATTTCAGAAAGCTGTCCGGCAAATTTTATATGTTTAGTAATGTAAGTTAATTTTATTCTTATATTCTTTACATTCTGAATTCTAAATTGCAAATCATTAAATGAAATATTTGCATTACGAAACTTGAATAGGTGTCGATTCAAGTTTTGTGTATTGGATTTATATATATATATGTATATATATATATATATATATATGAATGACATAGGTATACATTACCCCGGGGTTCCGACGTTGAACAAGATAAACAGATACACACTTACAATACCGCCTTGAATTTCTTTTAGTAAGTTGGCGACCTCATGAGCAAAAGACAGTATATAGTTTCCATGCGCACACATACACACACGTAAAAAGCACGAGTTCACGGAGAGCTATAGAAGGGTTCCTTGGTGTCCAAACAGCATTGTCCTGGTGACAAGACGAGAATTGGCTGCGGCCTGGGAGGAAAGTCCCTCTATGTTGGTCCGTTGATGTTCGGGCCTCAGGATTGCAGTGATCTTCCCTCCACTTCAGCGATTATGAACTCGAGTCAGATCGTTTCCTGAGCAGCCAGCTTGATGCGTTCAAGGGGATTAGAATACCTCGGCTCCGGGGTTGTGGAAGCACTGGGCGATGATACCTGCGGAGTATCTGGATTTTGGGTCTCTGCATTTCAAGCAAGTTCAACCCGAAATATCGAGTGGTGCAAGCCTGCCTAGGCTTGGTTGTTGGAGAAGGGATGTTTCATTGTTTCCCTTTTCAATACGGAGAGCTTTGGAGATGCAGCAATGTATCCGGCTGCCTCTTTGTTCTATACGAGTCCTTTTCTCCATCGCACATGAGCCTTGGTCGTCTTCCCTGTATCTCGCCTCCTCAAACGCTTTTGCTTTTCCTCATGGGGTCCGGCGTTATATCCATAGAGTGGTGGCGAACCATTTCTTTCCCCCAACTCCTTCTGGCACAACTCTGTTTTTTATGACATCAGAAGCGGCAGTTCCTTTGTTTTCCCCCACGTTGAGAAAAAATTCCAGATGCACTTAACAATAGGAAGAAAATTGGAAGAAAGCTTTTAACAGGTGAACAATAGACTTCATGGCCTGATTGTCGTTGTGGACTGTCCGAGATGCTTTCTCCAGCCACTCTTGAAGTAATTAAAACAGAGCATAAAAGTTTCTTCGGCGCCGCTTTGGCGGGGATCAAAAGTAACGAACCATATGAATATGGAACTAATTCTAGGTGAAGATATAGAATTAAAAAATAATAACGTAGAGAATAGAGATATATTACAGAATTATTATGCAGAAGGAAAGGAAACGAGAGAGTGCAAGCAGAAGTGAGGGGCTCGAACAGCATTCGTGACATTGTTTCTTAAATAAACTGTTTGTTCCAAATGAAAAAAAAGGCAATTCCAAACAAATAATACCCAATGTATCTCAATTATAGTTTTAGGTGGTTATAAATAAATTTCCTTTTATCTTTGATATTATTTTTATTTGACGTTTTTTAGGCGTCATTATTTTTCATTTTTGGTACTTATAGATTTAAGATTTTTAATTTCTTACTATTTGTAACAAGATGACCGTGCGAATAATTCGCAACAAAAAACCACCTTTGAGAAATGATAAACAAATCCAATAGCTGTCGTGCATATTACTTAAAAACACTGTCAATAGATGGCGCCTTCTCCATTTTTATAAAAAGGTTGACTCATGCGAATAATTTGTTTGGTATCTTAATCAGTCACCGAATGGTAATGTGAAAATAAATAAATGAACAGATTGTCAATGAATGAAGCCTTTTACATTTTTATAAAATGATTTTTAAAATAATTTTAAACAATTTGTTTATTTTTTGTCATTAGCTGTGAACATAATCTTCAAAATGATATCTCAATCATTAATGTTGATGAAGTGTTAAGAGAAACAAAAAAAACACCTTTTCGAAATAATATATGAGAAGTTGACAAATTTTTATGTTTTTTATTTTAAGAAATCGTTTATTTTTATTAAAATATAAATCTTTGTTTGTTTTTTATCTGTTCTTATTAAATAAACGATGAAATTTCATTTTAAAGTGCATTTTTATTCAAAAAAGGATTTATTTGAAGTTTACGACGCTGTAGCATTATTTGTAAAAATGTTTTTAAAATAAAGTTTTTAACGAAAACATTAATTTTAAACAATTTTTTTTATTTTTCATCATTAGCGGGGAACGTAATCTTCAAAATGATGTGTCAATCATTGATTTTGATGAAATATTAACAGAGTTATAGCATCCCAACACAAAAACACCATTGAGGAATAATATATAAGGATTTTATGATTCAAAATACGATATCATTTATTTTATTAAAGTAGTTGCTAAGTACATTACGTTACTGAACTTTACACTTGATGATATGAGTAATAATATATTAGCATCTGTCTCCAACCGAATATGGTTAGAATGTTTTAAAAAGCTTTAGTTCTCTCCCACTAGAAATAGTCTTGGATTGGAGAATCAATATAAATGTTAAGGATGCATTAAATTAAAGGACTTAATATAAGCTATTCATCTCAAACCAATCATTAATATAACTGCTATTGGTATATCACTGGATATTTTCATACTAACAGAGAGAACATGAGTTGTATATTAGAGATTTTAATGCCATTTCTGAGATGAAAGTACTAATGAAGTACTTCAAATATATACCGGAGTTTTGGATACAAAAGCCTATCATTTTAGAGCTATTTCTGCTCCCGGTAGGGGGCAAAACACATACTTCCAGAGAAGAGCACACCAAAGCAAAGAAACAAGGGCTATGAAAACTTTAAAAATGTTTATTACAATACACATTTGTTATTTTGTAGTAACCAATTACATGTATTGCTGAGGGTAACATCAATAAAAACTTTACGCGCATTAGCATAAATCAAAAGGTTTCTTATGTCAAAGTATATAATCCTAACTGACTATAAATTACTTATAAACTGGGATTTCCCTAACTATTCTTAATCCCTGTATAATTATATATAATGCAAAACAGTATTAGCTAACAACTCTTGATATGTAACTTATGACATCAATACTACACTTGAACACAAATTATTAACAATGGCCTTCCCACCTAAGTGTATGTACTTATACTTCAAATACTCAATAATAGGAAAAATGGAAATCTCACACATATGTGATAGTTAACAATAATTTACTAGTGTATTTTCTAATAACTTAATATTGATTACTAAACAATGGCTTTCCCACCTATGTGGAAATAATCTTGTAATCGATCATTCAAATACTAATTGAATATTCTATTCTCGTTTCGTACTGGGGGTCTCTTCAATAATCGATATACGAAATAAAGTAAAATGTACTTACAATTTGCTGACTTCAAATGATGACTCACCACTGAAGCACATATGCGATAGTTAACAATAATTTACTAGAGTCTTCTAACAAATATAAAGTATTGAAATAAAACTACTTCTCCATCTTAGAAACATCAGATTTATATTTCAGCCCAATTACGGGTCTTCTTCAGGATAAAAATTAAATACAGGAAAATAAAGAGAAAAGAAACATCTTCTTTCTCTTACAAATCATGATCGAATAGAAAATAAATAATCATGATGGTACAATGCAAATTGTACTAATTATATAAAATGATTTTTAACAATGTATCAATCGTCTATCATTCACAACTAATCACAATAATAACATCATAACAACAATTAGTAACTTGACAAGGATTACTTTAAAATCAAAAATTCTTTAATTCTCTTGTTGTGTGCTAACGATTTTTTAAATATACTTAGTGAGACTGCATTTACAGTGAGAGATTTATGTCTGTTAATACATTCACAACTATTTATAAGACTAGATTCCAATTTGAATCTTTTAATCTCGTCTTTAACATGGAAGACAATGTGTACAATGGGGTCAGGACAATGATTGTTCCTTATACAGCGTCCTGCCCACTCTGAAATTTTTTCGTCTCTGTTGTCATAAGCAGTGGTGTGTTCTCGAACTCTTTCTTTCAAAGTCCTACCTGCTTATGACAACAGAGACGAAAAAATTTCAGTGGGCAAGCGTCATCCTTTCCTTAGCGGACTTGGAGTGGTGCATGTGTGTTTCGTGAATGTTGTGCGTTATAGTGCGTCGACTTCGGTGTTTGTACACGGAATTGTGCCGAACGAATATGTTAGCTGTTTTGTCATGAACGACAGAAGTGTTGATGGCTTTTATTTTATTTCTGGCGCAGAGTTATGTTTTGAGAATGTTGTGCACCGTTCGTGTTCTTGAGTGCGTTTTTGATGTTTGCGTTGTCAAATACGCGGCTTGCTAGAAGCCAAGGTAGTTGTAGAATTTTCCTTTTTCCATGGACTGAATGGCTAATTCACGCTCCTCTTCAAAACCCTCCAAATTCGAATTCTTCCAACGTATTTTATGTAGCTTGTGGCGATAGTCGATTCCAAATTCGGTCCAAATATCTTTGGTGAACTGTGTGGTGACTTGTAATAAATTAATAAATAGTTCATTATTTGTGGCGTAGAGTTTAATATGATCCATGTAGGGTGAATGTGTGATTTTGTATGGTGTCAGAGTGCCTTAAGTAAGTCTATAACCATGTTTTGTGTTATGTCGATCAACGGATTCAAGGCGAGGCAGAACCAAAAAGGACTCAAAAAAACAAAAAAACAGGAGTTACCCTGGAAAATACATCTTCTTATTGGAATGGGGACTGTAGTGAGGGAGATGTTGAAGGTGCGTAGGTGTAATGTTGTGTTCCAACTTTTCATCGTGACATCCCAGAATGCCTTAATATTTGGGTAAATTTTTAGAGATGAAGTCAGGAATGAGAGACCGAATCAATTTAGAAATGTGTAAGTTCCTATTCTTCGTACGCCACTGCCGCAAAATTACCGAGTTAATGAGTTAAGCTCCTTACAACATTCAACTCTAGGAATTCCTGATACTGCCCTTCTGTTGTTCAGAAAGGATTTATGTGTCTCGAAGTGTTTGTAGATTTTTGTCTGCAAGTGATGTTGTATGATTCCAAGTGCCGAAAGGTAACCTGTGGCACGCACTAGAGTGTTGTGTGTATGTCTTCTAATGTTTTGATATTGTTAAGGTTTGATATTCAATGTTTTGATATTGTTTTGATATTGTGGGACAGTGGTTGTGTTGAGATGCTATATGTCCGTTCTAATGTGCCTCTGCCTAGTCGTATTACGCGGGTGACTTTATCCTGTGTCTCATCCGATGCGGTATTTTTCTATATTAATAATAATAAAAAAGGAAAAAAAGGATATCTCTGTTTTTACAGGAAAAGGAGAATACAAGAAAAAATTTAAAAGTATTGATATGTAGATTTTGATTTTCTAAATTAAAAGTAATTTTAATTAAAAAAATAAGAGATTTATATATTTTTCATTGTATTTTTATTTCTGCCGAAGAAAAACAAAGGAACAAAAGAAGCAGAAGCTTAAACGAGGGCAAAAATAAGAGAATTAAAAAAAAAGAAATAAAGGAAAAATTAAAAAAAAGAAAAGAAAGTTAGTCATTAGCTAAACCCCATTAACTCTATACGCCTGAACACCGTTATATTTTGAAGTACTTCATGAGTACTTTCATCTGACAGAATGGCATCAAATTCCCTGATATACAACCGATGTTCTCTCTTTGTTAATATAGAAATATTCTGTGATATACCAACAGCAGTGATATTAATCATTGCATTGTATGAAAACCTTATATTATGTTCTTTGATTTAATAGATCCTTCTTAATTATATTGATTCTACAATCCAAGATTATTCCTAATGGGAGAAAACTGAAGTTTTTTAAAATATTCTGAACATGTTCGACTGGCGAGAGATCTTAATACATTATCATCATAATCCCACTGTCCTTGTAAGTAATCGTTTGTGGCTAATATATTCTTTTTTTGCCTAAGGCTGCTGTTTATCTTAATGAATTCATTGTTATATATATAAAATTTCTCTTTATATATAAAATATATAAATTGAACAACAGCTTCAAATACAACTTTTATTTTACCAGAGCTTTTTCTATTGATTAAAAGAAATAAAAATAAATACTTTATGGCCAAAAATTAGAAGAACATAATTTTTTTAAGCAAAGATTAGATTAAGAAAGATTAGATTTACCCTTTTCTCAGTAATGGTAACTTTTGTAATATCACCAAAAATAATAATGGCACTTTTTGGATCTAAAAATCGAACATCCTGTTCTGGTTCGTGTAGAAAAACCTAAGAAATGAAACAAAACTTGCTTCTTTGAATAGAATTCTTTGTCTAAAGTTTCCAGTCAAAATATAATCACAATGTCAAGTATTAAACAAAGTAGCAAACAAGCAAAAACATAACTGAAAGGGTAAGTGAAATGCTGTGGCAAAATATATAATCTTTCTGAGTAAATAAAACTATGTAACTAAGAAAGAAATAAAAACTGAACCACAGCAGATTCACTTTATTTCAAGGAAGGCATTATGTAACTTACTATTTTGAGGATTTTACAATAGCAGAAATACACAGATTCCTATTAATGAAGGAAAAAAACAGAAAAATCGCGATTATGTTATCAAAAGGAGATGGAGATGTATATAACTTGGAAATATAGAGAGACAAGTACTGCAATACAAAAGGGTTGTTTGGGAGGCATCCGGATTGTAAATTCGCATTCAGATTGGGAAGAAAGAATTTGAGAGACCAAATGTGTTCAAATGGTTTCCAGAAATCCTTACCTACTGTACTAAGGATCTGTTCTATTAGGATATCTGTACTATCTAAAACTAGAGACAGGCCAAAACTACATACAAGAAGCAACATCGATAAATGTAAGTCCTTCTGTTTTCACAATTTGAGAATACTTTCGAAATGCACAATGAGCTTCCTGAAAATACAGTGAAGAAAGGTGTAAGACAACAACTTCCATGAATACTCTATCTCGATTATGTGCTAGGAGGAATAGCATTGCTACCCAAGAGAAATTCTGATCTTCCCTCGCTGGATTACAGGAACGCTGGTATCGGTTTCCACTGTGTGCCCCATAACAAAGCAAGGGCAGATCAGTGTCTATTTTCAATAGAAGGCTTCATAAAAGAGATCTTTCTGCTATATAAACCTTTCAACTAATTTGTGGCCCTTACCCCATCTCTCTCATTAGAGGAGTGAACGTGATACTATTCGCAGATAAGTGCAGACTTTGCAGAGATTTTCCAGGTGTGCTCTGATTGTTCAGATTTGCTTATTAGAGACTTTGCATGTGTGCTATGATCTGGAGAGATTAGGGAACACGCTATCATATCCTTAATATCTGTCAAAGATATTTTTCGTTGCGGTAGAGATACGTGATCGTTTGGTGTGATATTTCAGTAGGTGGATCTACAGGCTTCTAACATTAATGCTAGATAATATATGGATGATATTCTGGACCCTACGTTCGTTATAACGCCAAAGCAATAAACAAGTTGATAAAGAATTTAATCTTTTCAAGAAAAGAATAAAAGCAAGAAGTTATCCACGGACATAATTATTGAACTTATTTGTACCTATTAAAATTTTGCGAAAAAGTGCAGCGAATCCAGTAAAACGTAGTTATTATGAATACTATTTTTTGTGTTTCTTCACTGTAACTGATAGAGGTAAATATTTCAAAGCCATTTTGTGATTTTTTATTAATAGTAATGTGTAATACTAACCTATAACAATAAATTTATTTATATATAAAAGAAAGAGTTATCTATCGTATTAATACCAGCAGAGTGATGTGTCCCATCTTTTGAATTGTTTATGAGTTAGGCTTGGGCTCGACTAAAAATAATTAACTTATCCGCTAAGAAATCACTAAGTTTAACAACAGAATTTTCAACTTCTCATTTTACTGCAACCTAAAATATTCTGTATGCATTGCTTAAGAGGAATCTACAAGTACGTTTCTATAACTGATCTGATAAATCAATATTTCATAAAATAATAAGATCACAATTTCTTCTATTAGTCATTCAATAAAAGTTCATTGTCGATCACTGAGTTATATTCACTTCTATTATTTGAAAATTGATCTAAAGTCACACTGCAATGTTTCTTTAACACTACAAAAGTTCAAGACGTGTTCTAAATAACACTAACATGAAAGTTCCATTTGTGAATTTCTTTCTATATCAGTACTTGAATAAAATCGTTAGTTTTTATCACTAGTATTCACAAAATGTTAATCCTTGAATTTCAATTCAAGAATATGCACGACGAGAGATTGCTTAAGACGATGTCTTCAAACTGTCCGAACGACAACGATAAGTAAAATCTACTTACATATCACCTCGGGAAGTTTCTATAGAATATTAGAAGCCCTCATCAATACGGTGACCTTGCCCTGCAATCGTTTATATCCGTTCGTCTCTCTTTCTAGATCTACATGCCTTATTATCCTAATGATGAATTCCAGTGTTCGCCATCTTGAACATTTGGAACGTTTTAGTTTCTATTCATAAAAATATACACTAAATACACATGTTAGCATTCGTACTAAAATAGACGATCTCATTAGTAGAATAAATATTTCAGTTAGTTGAAATTCTATCTCACCACATACAAATCACTGAAGGACATTTATATTACGATATCCCTCTTGCTCCGTTGCTGTCGATCATACCAAAGCCATAACAAAGACTGCACTGCAACAACAACTGTCCTCAACAAAGCGTAGTTCATCTATAACCAACAATAAAAGAAAACAAAAAAACCCTGTTCTTCTTCAGCTTGTCGCATACACAGCCGACTAATAATCTCTTATTTCTTGATTATAACTCAAGATACAAGTAATTACTTGTCGGCTGTGTATGCGACATGCTGAAGCAGTGCAAAACCTATGTTTCTGGAATTGTTCTTCTTCAATGGCATGATATAATTATTTATCAACACCAACAAAAAATCAAATTATTATGATCATAATTATAAAATATGATTTCATAGGGGATGAAATCCCCTTTTCAATTTTTCAATTTCCCTTATACATGATAATTTAATTCCATCTCACCATGCCATCTCAAAAACGGGGAGTTAACAAAAACTTTATGAAGAGATAGAGATAATTCTTTAGTAAAACCATCTGCTTTATTTTGATCTGATCTGACATACAATGTATCTATATCTTTGTTTTCTATATACTCTTTTACAGCATGGTACTTTAATTTAATATGTCTGCTTCTTGTGTGGTTAAGTTCATCCTTTACCAAACGAATCGTTGGCTGATTATCGCAGTATATCATAATACAATCCTTTATTAATTCATTGAACTTTGACTCTTCTAAAATATTTTTACAACTCATTATGTTTTTACAGCATATCGAGTTTTTTTTTTTTTTTTTTTTTTTTTTTTTTGGTAGGTTGGTTTGGAGGGTTTTTTTTTTTTTTTTGGTTGAACAGATATTTTTGGAGGTTTTTTTTTTCGGGGGGCGCGATGAGAGATGTTGTTGAAAATTGGGTCGCAAGTACTAAAAGGTTGAGAAACACTGTTTTACAGCATTCATAACTCGCAATGAGGTCAGCTTCCTTAAGTGTGCTACCAAAGGTTGTTTCTTGCTTAACCAAGATATTAAATTATCTCCAAGAAAAATCATATAACCGGTGATCGATTTTCCGTCCTTTCAATTACCAAAACTAGCATCGCAGTATCCACTTAATTGTTTTTCACAATGTGTGTAAACTTCTCAAAATTCTCTTGACTTTTACAAAATCCGTTGTTAATGGTTTATTGCATTTTTCAGAGCATCGGTTTACGGAGTAGGCAATGTCAGATCTACTTCCATTGGCTATGTAATTCAAACTTCCAATTAGACTCCGATATCGTAAATGATTATTTCGATCTAGAAACTTCTCAGTTATTTCCTCGGGGTTGATTTCTTCTTTTCCTTCTGCATAGGGTGTTCCTACTCATTTCTTGTGTCCATCTTGAATTTGGATAATAGATCTTTGATGAATCCTTTCTGAGATATAGTCAACCGACCTGTATCATTTCTGTATTCAATCTTCATGCCTAGATGCTCAATTATACTTCCTAAGTCTCGTACTCCGAAAATATTATTCAGTTTCTGTTTTGATTTTGTTGATTCTAATCATATCTTTGCCAACAATCAAGATATCCATGTAAAATAAGAGAATGTAGATATCACCTCCAATTCTCTTGTGAAATAAACATGGTTCTGATATCAGATTTTTATATTCGGATTCACATAACTTCTTTTTCATAGTTATGTACATAGATTAATTTTACTCCGTTAAAATCTGGACTTGACAATTTGACTCCTTCTGGTACGTCGAGATATATATCATTATCTATGATGCCATTTAGATAAGCACTCCATACATCGCATTGATGTATTTGCATTCTGTATTCGACACCAAGTTCCAATAGCATTCTAATTATGCTCATACTCGGTGTAGGGGCATACGTTCTCTCATAGTTTATTACAGGCTTCTGAAGAAAGCCATTCACTACGAGTCTCGCTTTATATTTTGCTACGGTTCCTTTCGAATCCATCTTCTTCAAAAATATCCATTTAGACAAGAACTGTGTTACATATTCTGGTACTCTAGATTCAATCCATGCGTTGTGGTCTTTAATGCTGGTTAATTCTTAATTAATAGATTTAATCCATTGACATCGATCTCCGCAACTTATGGCTTCCGTATAGCTTTTAGGTGTTTCACACCTAATGGTCGAACTGGCATGTACTTGGCATTTGAAAAGGTATTCTTCTGTTTCTTAGGCTTATGAATTCATCTCCTGATTCTTTCTTAGCCGATTAATTTTGATCTGTATCACTTTCATTTCCTTCTGACAGTGCAGGTTCACCATCTGCTTCTGCTTCTGCTTCGACAAAGGGATTTTCTTCTTCGTATGATAAACAATCTTCTGATTCTTCCTGATTTCTTATATTAATTAGACAATCGTAGCTGCTTTCTTTCTCTTCCGACGATTTTAGCAATTCTCTTCCTCATCGATTTTGATTTACATATATATTTCTTTTCTCAATGACCTTGTGTGAGTGGATTATATACTAAAACTGAATAACCAAGAAGAATTCCTTTCTTCGCTCTTTGTGCAAACTTATTTCGAAGTTGGCATTTGAGGATTTTCAGGTACGCCACACTTCCGAATTTTTTCAGACGTTTCAAAGATGGTGCATGTTTATTTTCAAACCATCTACTCAAAGATAATTCATTATTTACACTTTGGTGTGGTGCCCGGTTTAATGTATAATTAGCACAAAGTATAGCATATGCCCAAAATCACAACGGTAATTTTTCGTCGATCATCAATGTCTTAGCATTTTCCATTACAGTGCAGTTATATCGTTCCGCGATGCAATTCTGCTGAGGTTGATGTGTGGATGAGTAGTGTAACATACCTTTTTCTCTGGCGAAGTTTTGTAAAGTTGAATTAACAAACTCTGTTCCCTGATCACTTAAGATTTCCTTGATCTTCGATCTAGTAGATCTTTCCGGGAAATTTACGAAAAAAATAAAATTTTTACTGACTTCGTCATTGTTTCTTATTAAATAAACAAAACTGCACCTTGAGAAGTCGTCTACAAATGTCAATATCTATGATAAATTATTAGGGTTACTTATGTGGATAGGTCCGCATACATCAGTATGGACTAACTCCAATGCTTTGGTGGTTCGTATTGCATCTAATCTTCGATGATGCATGTCGTCAATTTTTCCCGTTTGCAACTGTCACAAAAGAAATCAGAATTTGAAGGCAACTTCAGTTCTTCCATCCCTCTCAACAGTTTATTTTTTGGGAATTATCTGCATTTTCAAGGCGATCGTGCCACAATTGAATCGGGTTGTGCTCGATTTCATTGAAGAAATTACCAGATCTGTTATGACCTTCATCTCCTGCTAAAAGAAAAAGATTATTCTCCCGTTTCCCTACTAAGCAAACTTCAATCGTTTCGTTGGAAATTAAATACTCTTCTTTTATAATCTTTTGACTGAAACCAGCCTGCGCCAACTCGCCTGCAGAAATCAGATTTATAGACATCTTGGCCACGTGATATATATTATTTAATCGAATGGTCTTGAGTTTAAGATTAACTACACCACGTCCAATAACTTTTGATGATGTATCATTTGAAAATAAAATATCTAATGGTTATTCTAATATTTCATACTAATCAAATAGTTCTTTTCGCATGCAAATGTGAGTGGTACAGCCGCTATCGATGTATTATATATCCTTATCCTTATGTTTACGGTTTTGCTTCCCAAAAAAGCTAATTAAACTACAAAAGGATTTGTTTCCTTCACTCGTTTTCTTGCTAGATGAATTCTTCTCTTGTTCAGATTTCCCTTCATTTCTGCAAAATCTTGCGATATGCCCTTGTTTTCCACAACGGTATCGTATCGCCACTCTTCGATTTCAAGCTAGTTTTAACATTGTGGCATCGTTTTGCAAGGGCGCACTCTTATTGATCCGAACTTTGGTTTTGCCTGTATTCTAGTAGAATATTCACTTATAATAAGTTCCGAGATGAAACATGCTTGTTTCTGCAGAGTTAATAGAATTTCAGCACACGGTCTATAACTTTTCGGTAGACCAGATAGAAGAATCCAACACAAATCATTGTCGTGTAATTGACCTCCTCTCATTTCAATTTCACTTACTAACATTTTCAACTGAACTATTTTGCTTGGAATGTCGTCCCCATCGGACATTTTGCTCTTAACATATAGTTCCCTTTTCAGATCCGTTAGTCTTACAAGTTAGATGATCTGTTGAATGAAACTTCTCTTCGAGTTCGAGTAGTTGTTTTTGTGGGTCATTCGTCGCCGTAATCATATATCGAAAATTCTGATCTATAGAACTTATGATAGTTCCGACTGCTCTTTCAACTTTCTTTAGGATTTTGCATCGCATTTCGACATCCTGAATTTCTGTCGTTTCTGAAAGGCACTATTACCTAGGTTCCACAGTCCTACTTTTTGAAGAATAGTGCGAATGGATGCCTTCCACCTGAGGTAATTCTCGCCACTGAACAATAACATATTGCTACCTATGTTGCAACGTAATTTATGGATACAACAAAAACAATGTTCCCTCCAGAAAAAAACATTATATCAGCTTCACTCACTTACAAAATTCATACTTCAGAACTATCGTGTACAGTGGAAGCGTGTGTTGAGGACATATCCACAACTAATTGTGAATTGTTATTTTTTTTAATAATTTAATATAATAGTAATGTGTAATACTATCCTACAACAATAAATATATTTATTTATAACAGAAAGAGTTATCTATCCATTTAATACCAGCAGAGTGATGTGTCCCATCTTTTGAATTGTTTATGAGTTAGGCTTGGGCTCGACTAAAAATAATTAACTTATCCACTAAGAAATAACTAAGTTCAACAACAAAATTTTCAACTTCTCATTTTACTGCAACCTAAAATATTCTGTATGCATTGCTTAAGAGGAATCTACAAGTACGTTCCTATAACTGATCTTCTATAACTGATATTTCATAAAATAATAAGATCACAGTTTCTCCTATTAGTCAGTCAATAAAAGTTCTTTGTCGATCACTGATTTACATTCAGTCTCCTCTATTATTTGAAAGTTGATCTAAAGTCACACTGCAATGTTTCTTTAACACCACAAAACTTCAAGATGTGTTCTAAATAACACTAACGTGAAAGTTCTGTTTTTTAATTTCTTTATATATCAGTACTTGAATAAAATCGTTAGTTTTTATCACTAGTATTCACAAAATGTTCATCCTTGAATTTCAATTGAAGAATATGGACGACGAATATTGAAGACGATGTCTTCAAGCTGTCCGAAAGAAAACGATAAGTAAAATCTACTTGCTCATCAGCTCGGGAAGTTTCTATAGAACCTGAGAAACCCTCATTAATGTCGTGATCTTGCGCTGCAATCGTTTATATTCGTTCGTCTCTCTTTCTAGATCCACATGCCTTATTATCCTAATGATTAATCCCAGTGTTCGCCATCTTGAACATTTGGAACGTTGTAGATTCTATTCATGAAAATATACACTAAATACACATGTTAGCATTCGTACAAAAATAGGCGATCTCAATAGTACAATAAATATTTCAGTTAGTTGAAATTCTATCTCACCACATACAAACCACTGAAGGACATTTATATTACGATATCCCTCTTGCTCCGTTGCTGTCGATCATACCAAAGCCATAACAAAGACTGCACTGCAACAACAACTGTCTTCAACAAAGCGTAGTTCATCTATATCCAACAATAAAAGAAAACAAAAAAACCCTGTTCGTCTTCAGCATGTCGCATACACAGCCGACTAGTAATCTCTTGTATCTTGATTATCACTTAAACAATGGATTTTGTTTCGCCAGCTATACAAAACTTATGTTTCGGGAATTGTACTTCTTTAATGGCATTATATAATTATTTATCATCACCAACAAAAAATTAAATTGCTATGATTGTAATTATGAAATATGATTTCATCACCTGTGTAATCCACACATTTCTAGATAATTTCTGGGGGAACTTTCTCATCTTTCTGGAATTTATAAAGATGACAGCAAACCATTAAAGGCCTACTGCAATTTTTTGCTTATAAGCGCAAATATGGCTTTTCCTTCCAAAAATAAACTGTCTGGTTTCTGAAACAGAACTTACACTCAGTGCAACCTGCTGTTTTCCAAACAAGAAAGTTTAAATTAGGTTCGACGTTTACATCACCTTCATATCTTATTTCAATTATCGATTTTTTTTTTGAATTTATACACTCTTTTTTTTAATTTTAAGCAGTCAATGAAGGATTCAACTTTTAAATTCTTTAATGTAATTCTACAGTGAATCTCTAATAAATTTTCAACCATAGGTTCATTCAATCAATAAACATTTTGATATTTTTTTCCGAAATAAAGTTTTAATATTATGAAAGTTTAGCTAATTATATGATCGAGAAAGTAAAGTTTGAAGAGAATAAAATTGCCCAAAAAGAAAAGACAGTTAAACTGCTGAAACAAAAGAATTCCAGATTAACTATAAAGTAAAAAAAAGATTCCCGTAAAGCATCAAGAGGAAAGGGAAACCAAGCAAATAATAATAGTAAAAATAATAATAATAAAAAACACAACTCAATGCCAGAAATAAAGCCATCAACACTTTTGCCATCAACACTTTTGCCGTCCCCACAATAACATATTCGTTCGGCATAATTCGATGGACAAACACTGAACTCGAAGCAGTACAATGCTTACCACGCACTACATTCACGAAACACACCACCCTAAGTTCGCTATAGAATGAATGACTCTTCCCCGCAAGGAGAGAGGCCGTGGACTCATCAACCTCATCACCATACAGGAAAAACAAGTACACACACTTAGGAAACACTTCAACCAAAGAGCACAGCACTCCTCACTCCATTCCGTTATTGTCAAGGCTGACACACACCTCACACCTCTGGACCTCGCAAACCCTTCTCTAACAATCATCACCCCCGACACCCACACACAGAAGCTGCGTGAATTATAGGCTCATAAGGAACTTCATGGCAGACATCGCCATGAACTCAGCCAGCCTCATGTGGACCTCGAAGCGTCGAAGTGGTGACGAGTGATGAGCTGTTTGGGGAGACCAAAAGGTTCATGATCGCGATCATGTCATCCCCATATCGCATCCCCACACGCAACTACAAGAAACACATTCTACATGTCGCAAACACACATGACAACAGATGCAGGAACTGCCACACTAAGTATGAGACGATCGACCACATAATCTCAGGCGGTCCACTTCTCTCCGAAACAGACTACCTCACAATCAGGTAGTTAGGTAGCGTCGATTGTTCATCAACAGCTAGCACACACACACTCACTTATTAAGAACACGGTCCCATATTACAAGTACACACCACAAAGCGTACTAAAGTCACTCTCACATAAGCTGTATTGGGACCAAACCATTCATACAGATAAAACCATACATCACAATAGACTTGACATCACACTTGTTGATAAGGTCAACAAACAGACCTATCTCATTGATATTGCAGTACCTGTCAGCAAGAACATGCAGAAAACTCACACAGACAAGATCAGTAAATACACTGATCTAGCACACTATCTCCAGAAGCAGTGGAGGCAGGACCGAGTACGTGTTGTATGCATCGTCCTGTCCGCCACTGGTGTGTTGCCTCACACATTGCCCCACAACCTCAGCACACTAGGACTTCATAAAAATACTTACGCACAACTCCAGAAGGCTGTGGTACTCAACACAACATGGACAGTTAGGAATTTTATAGACCCAACCACACATCCCTAACCATTCTTGCATACTTTTTTTTTTAAAACTTGGGAATGTATGGTTTGGTCCTTGACCCGCCATATTGTCTTTGCTTGGGAAGCCCATGGTTTGAATCTTTTATGGTATAATATAATAATAATTTACTTGTGATGAGAGTTGAAATAAAGTGGGGAGGTATTGATGGCTTTGCTTACAGCACCAGGTGCAATTAATGCTTCGCAAGCAACTTGTTAACCTTTAAAATTGGTTATTAAAAATCCTTCTGGATAAGGAAGTTGCTTTAAAGTCCGATTTTCTCCCAATAGTATTAATATTAGCTCTTGTCGCAACTTATTTGGATTCAATTTTGCTTAATTTAGGAGTACCCTAGACTATATGGAGAAATTGGCCGAAATAATCATAAAACCTCATTTAAGAAATATGTTGTTAAATGACCGTAAACTCTAAGCCTTTCGTAATGAGTGTATAAATATGTACAGGGAAGCATTGACTAATTTTATGCTTCATTTTGAGATAATGAATTAAGGAAGTAAATATATATTATTATTAATAACAATTTCGTTACCTTGAATGGTACTATGTTATCACTATCTTTTCGGAAGCTGAAGATTATCCCGCTACTATATTTTAGATAAACTGTTTTACAATCTGGAAAATAAAAAAAAAATATTGAAAATAAATAAAATAAGGGTAATATTTTTAATTGTTATACGTTGTTTTATAGTGCAAATGATTTAAAATTAACCTGGAATTATTTAGAAAATTCTTTGGAATATCTTTGGAATTAAAAAAAATCATTTCATAGTACCAATACAAACATTTTTATTATGTATTTAATATATAAATATCGTAATGAAAATGATATAGTATTATAATTCTCTTTTAAAATATTAAAATTTTTGTGCAATAAAATGACTGTAAAAAAGAAGGGGTAACTGGGCTTAAACTTTAGTGAATTCCGAGGTTATCCAAAAAAATTGTCCACTCTTATATTCAAAACAGAATTATTAATAAATGTTATTATTCTCTTTCATGTAGGGATCGTTACTGAAGTCAATTGTTCTTTTGCAAGTCAGCGTATTTTTATTATGCATTTAGGAATTAGATCTTTATAACTGTAAAAAAATAATAGCATCAATCAAAAACCTTTAGTACAGCTGTTTTTTTATTTCTTACTATAACCCCAAAGAGAAAATTTTTTCACTATATTCTAGCATATCCTTTGGAATTATTAAAGTTAAATATCATGAAAAATAGTGAATCATTCAAACGGGGAGATGGGAATATTTTACCCACGAAGGTCAAGACAACCTTTTTCATTTTCTCTGCAAAAAGAAATTTCTTAAGATAGGAGAAAATTAACTTAACGTGCAGATGATGTTAAGAAAAAAAAAAGAGGATTTCCCATCATGCATCAATAAAAACAAAAAATAAAACAAATGGAAACAAAAAATAAAACAAATGAATATGAAAAACAAAAACAAAAATTAGGCATGAATTTTGTTTGTTCTTTGTTTTCAATGGTTCATGATGGGAAATTCTCTTCTATTTAAATTTCTTAGTTTTTTGTTGAATCACCGACTTGCTGGGTTTAATACTTACTCCGAAGGCTTCACTTGATGATCCTTTTGGCCATTACACTTTTAGAATCAATACTGTAATATCAACGAATGTTTTAAACTTTCATTCACAAAGCTTAACTCAAACTTTTAGTTGTTTGGCAATTCTTAGCATTTTTATTTGGCATTTAGAACAAAAAATGCTTTTTAAAAATACACTGAAAAATTCAGTCAATATCAAAAGAAAAAAAAATGCAGCGTGTTTGAGATAACAAGCAGATCGTTATCTTCGGGATCGCAGCCGTATCGCAAATGTTTATTTTTTTTAGGCACAATGACGATTCCAATGATTGTACATAAACCATCAAATTCGAATAGTTCGATAATCCTAATCAAGGACAGCGAACTATAATAGATTAGATGAAGTTTAACAAACTAAATTTCAGAATAAATGAAAATGGAATCTCAATTTTGGAATAAGTATCAGTTTGAAAAATTCAACGGTCAGAACATTTTTACTTGGTATAATAATGTAAAGTGTTTATTTCAAAACGAAGAACTTTAGAGAAATGCTTGCAATAAACAGAAGCGCTTAGTGACATAACAGCAAAGAATGATCAAAAACACTAGATGAAGTAGAAAACGTTGTACGGACTATTTTATTTTATATGGAAGACAATAAAACACAACAAGTGATCATTATGAGAATTGAAACACATTTAAGTTGGATACAATATATTGAACTTCCTAAAGATCATTAACTCAAAAGCACTATTTATTCTTTTAAAGGCTTGAAAGGCAATAATTTAGTTAATAAGATGGTAGAAACAAAGTGAAAAATGTGGGAAATAAATTAGTTCGGATGTGATATAGATGAAAAAGAATTAAAGAAATAGTATTATTAGGAATGCCACAAAACTAGGACTCTTGTGTTCAAGGAATAATAATTACTGAAAATTCAAAGATTTTAACTTCAGTAAATATGATCTGTAGCCAATGGATGGTTAGCAACGGTATTTGGTAAGTTAATCTTTGAATTTATTAGAAAATCCAAAGATTTCAATGGTAAATTGGTAATGCCAAGAAATAATACAAACGTGAATTCTAAGAGTTACTTTGTATATGGCAAGATGGAGTATATGTAAGTTGACCAGACGTCTGCATGCCTTGAATTCACGCATTTTATTTCAGTGTTCCGCTTCATAATATTTTCCGGAAAATATTCTGGATTTTCTAAACAGTCGATGTGAATTTTGAAAGTGCCAGTCCTTATAAGGATGCCTAAAATGTGAGATCAAAATAGAAATAAGTTCAAAAATTTTTTAATTTTGCGTTCAAAAAATATGTTTTTACGGAATTCGTGTGCATACACCACAAATACTAAATAGTTATTTTAATTTTCAGAAATTTCAGTTCATCGCCAGTATTTATGCAGTGGTGTAAATTAGACGATAAAATAAGAATTTTTAAGTTATAAAACGTATGTATAAACGTGAAATAAAACGTATTAAGCGTCAAGGTTGTTTTTCTTTTTTTTTTAGTCATCAAAGTTGTCTTGTCAATGATTGACGTCGGAAAAAATCTGGTGACCGTAGACGTATAACTCGTTACTGGAAGTTCAAGAAAGAAATGAATGAAAGAGCTAATAATGTAAATTCAAAATCAGTCAAAGAATAAATCTTACTTTGGTGAAATAACAAAGAGCAAAGAGTAAAAGTTAGAAAATAGACAGCGTGTCTAAACACGATGTATATACTATGACAAAAGTTCAGTAAACATTAATGTCTATAAGTTAAGGTAATCACCAGTAGGCATAATAATGGGGGAGCTACCTACATAAAAACTGCAAATTGGGATAAGAACATGCCCTTTGGTGAGAATTTTATGTTTATACAATGAAAATAAGATGGGGAGGCATCTATCAAAGTGACTATAATCCAAGATGGCGGCTATGTTTCAAAATGGCTACCCGTGTTTTGATTTTGCTACACCTTTCTTGATACACATCATAGAAAACAGTGCTTTTTATCGATTTATATGTTTTTCAGGTGAAGGATTTCATTTTACATCTTCAAAATAGGATCAGAATCAATATAACGGCATATATAGTCCTTATTTGCACAAAGACACATCCTTATTGCAGTTCTAGAAGTTTCGTATTCGTGGCACCTGTTTAAAATAATAATATCGATTTCAAACTATTTAAATGTTACTTATTTGTTGCAGTATTACTTGTTGAAATATGACTTTTAAAAATATTGCAATGTGCCACTAGTTTGCTATTGTTTATTTTCAGATTTGTGTGCGTAAAGATTGCATCCTAAAATGGCAAAGCGGTTCCGTTTAGTTCCTCAGAGTGATCTGGGTGAAGATAAACCGATACCTGTTGTTTGGACAATTTATATACTGTGCCAAAAGACAGATGCTGATAAATTGGTTTGTCCTGGAAATAATACAAATTTACCTGCACGTACATCGGATATGCAAAGCTTGCGAAAAATTTACAGAACTTTGATGATACAAATGCTTTACCCACGGATATTGATGTAAAGTTGTTTGATGAAAATCAGAGCGGGTTGGAACAAACATTTTTACGAAGAGAAGCTAAGTGGCACAAGAAATGTGCATTGAAATACAATTGAACAATGTTCGAAAGAGCAAAGAAACGCAAGCGTTCTGAAGGTGAGAAAGAAGAGTCGACATCATTGCATGAATGTAAACAACGATCATTTAGTTTCAAAAAGGTGTGGTTTTTTTTTTTGCGAGGGTTCTGCAACCAGTAAGGATCAGTTGTTTAATGTAACTATATTTCATATAGATCAGAAAGTGAGGATGTGTACCAGTGAACAAGGAAATAATGTTCTTTTCTTAGAGTTTTGGGTCAGTGGATGTCATGAAGTGGATGGAGTGTTGCAATTCCTCAAGCTGATGTTGCAACTTCTAGTGCTGCTGAAAGTTATCTGAAAGTAATCCACGTGAAGAAAGCCAGAGGAATTTCTCAAGTAACTGCTGCAGCACTATACTACTTGTTGCGTGATGCTTACCAAGAAACAGATTCCGAGCTTGAATTTCAGACGTTGTGTGAAGAACGAGCTGAAGAAAGTATCATGTTCAAATATTGGCAGACTTGTCTTAAAATGGAAATCCTCTTGCTTCTCTTTGTTCGCTCAATCAGAGAAGGAAACTACATTTTTGTTTTTGAGTGTTTTAAAGAAATGATGCCTTGTTTTGTTTTGGCTTGATCATTGTCATTATGACACAGGATCCATCGGCAATGAGGCGTTGGAAGGTTTCTGGTCCATAAATTAGTCAGTAAATGCAAGAGTTTGAGAGTGGCATTCAGCCACTCAAACAATCTGAACAAAAACAATCCACTCCATTATGATCAGTACCACTCATTTCAAGTCAAAAATCTTGCTAAAGTTTGAGCACTTTACAGTATATTAAAAGAGTTAGGAAACCCATTTTTAGAAAATTATAAAGACCTATTTTCATCGACAGCAGGATTATTGTACAAAAGCAAGTTAATGCAACAGTTTATTCAGCAGAGTGAACTGGTGCTAAGCTATTCCACAATTTCATTGAGGAACGACTAATAAAAATCTTCAACAATATTTCAACCTTTGAAACAAAACAACGTTCCCGTGTTCAGTACTCCTGAGATGAGCTTTAGCAAGGAAAATAGTACACTCAAGATTTCAAAAGCAGACGTCCAGCTGTTTTCCAGACTCTTTATAGTTACACAGAATCGTTAGTCAGATATAAAGAACTTTTTCAAACATGAAAATCAGTGATATCCACCTGCACTTTCCAGTAATGGTCAATTTCGATTAGGCAATAAAACTAACCCAGCACATATTTTAAAAGATACTGTAAGCACGAATGACCATGCCTTCCCAGGAACCTGTGATGCTGTAGTTTATGATGGTGCAGTTCTTACTAACATTTTAAAGCCTCAAACTTCAAAGACATTTGCAGATTATTATATTAACACATTTCGCCCTCACATTTATAAAGACATTGAAGCTTTCGGATGTCAAAGAATTGATTTTATTTGTGATAGATACGTTACACTAAGTATAAAAGGTCAAACTAGAGAGAAGAGGGGAGCAGGAACCAGAAGACAAGTGCTTTCACATGTAACTGTACCTAAAAATTGGCAAGGCTTTTTGAGAAATTCAAATAACAAAGAGCTCTTCAGTCTACTTAGCTATAAATACCATCACAAACGTACAGGTTGTAACAACGTCAGGTGAAGACATCAAAGGAAATATTAATGTACGAACTTCCCTCATTCAGTGTTAATTGTTCTGGTCGTGAAGAAGCAGAGTCAAGAGTATTACTACATCTTCAAGACATGGTGGAAAACGGCTTCAGGAATATTTTGTTTCGACTGTAGATTCCGATGTCTTAGTTTTATCAATTCCTTACTTCTTTACCTTGTCAACAGCGGATCTGGATAAACTTTGGATTGCTTTTGGAACAGGAAAGAATTACAGATTTATTCCAGTTCATACAACTGGTGAAGATATTGGAAGGGAAAAGGCTATTGCTTTACCAGGATTTCATGCCTTCACGGGCTGTGATAGCATTCCTAGTTTCACAGTAAAGTTCAAAAACTCAACTTGGAAGACATGGATGCTCTTCAAAGACGCTACTAGTGCATTTCGTTTATGTCACAACCACAAAATTCAATTCCTACTGAAATTTTAGACATTATTGAAAGATACGTATTACTACTGTACTGTTCAACTAGTGACAACATAAGTGTTAATGATGCAAGACAAGAGTTGTTCATGACCAAAAATCGTCCACTTGACAGTCTGCCAGCGACTAGGGTGCATTACAATAACAAGCATTTTATAGTGCTTTCCAAGCTGGACACTTTGGGGACAAGCAAACAAATGAGCAATATCTATATCATCTCTAAACGATTGGGGATGATGGTTGCAGGATGAATCTTGGCAGCTGAAATGGTTGGAGTTACCAGAAATTTCTAATTCCTGCAACGAGCTTTTCAAATATATGTGAAAATCTGTAAGAATAAGTATAGCTGTAGAAATGTTGGGCTATCTTGCACCCTATTGTGCAAATAAAAGAACGAATGCTAAAAATGAAGTGGTGTCGGTATATATATTGAGCAGAACTTAGACTTTTAAAAGTGCGCTTTTTTTGTTGTTGGTCCTAAATATAAATGATTTTTGTGTAAATACGTTTATATTGAATATACTTACGTTTAATACATTGTTGGTGTGCTTTCAGATATATTAACAGCATATATATTTGTGTGTAACCTTTCGTTCGAACCATATTCGACAAAAAAGCAACTACATTAACATTTAGCCAATTTTTGAATACAAAAAATAAAATCCTTGACCTGAAAAACATATAAATCGATATACAGCACTCTTTTTCATGATGTGTTTAAAAAAAAAAGTGTCCCCAAATTAAAACACGGGTAGCCATTTTGATACATAGCCACCATCTTGGATTATAGTCACTTTGGACTAACTTTGGACGATGCCTCTCCATCTTATTTTCATTCTATAACCATAAAGTTCATTCTCATCAAAGGCCATATTCTTATCACAATTTGCAGTTTTTTCATGATTTCTGTCGTGTAGCACCTCAACTATAAATGAAACTACTGCATTGAAATGGTAATGGCAACGCTCTCTGGCACCCCTGAGAGTATTTATGGACGTTCCTGCAAGGATGGCTGCAAAGGAAACCTGTAGCTCTGTGTCAGTCAGTTCGGGCAGTGTTGTGAAGAACTCATTGGTGTTGTGCATATGGAAACATTGTTCTTGCTTTTTTAATGCAAAAGACGATCTGTAGCTAAAAAGTATGGCACAGTGAAGCCTCATCGATTACCTTATATGTGACACAATTCTCGGGAAAATAGAGGCTGGCAACGCTTAAAAACAAGTATTCCAGGATCTCAATATTCCACTGACCGTTCCTGGCTTCGGAGAAGGTTGCAGGCTGGCGAATGCAATATGGAAGGTCGCCCACGTTTCACAACTGCATGACATGATTCCCGTGTATATCATCATAAATGTCTGACGCCGCCCGTGCAAACTTCATAATCGTCTCAGAGATCACTGTATATCATCAGTTATATGAAAGTTCTCTGTATGCAAGGTGGTTTGCATTCCTGTAACTGTACATCACATGCAGTCCAGCCTAACATGGTGTATTGAATACGTTGCTTGCGCCCCACAATAGGCATTGTACTGTTTACAGACTAGTCACGTTCCAGCTTGGAGACTGATTCTCGGAGCCTATTCTTCTGACGATCTCCGGGAACACGTTAAAACCCTTCCACATCATCGAAGGTGATCGTAATGGAAGTGGCGTAGTCATGTTTGAGCCGGAATTATGTTAGAATCACTTATGGGATTTTTCGCGGCAAATTTGCTTCTAGGTTCCACTTTATGGACAATAATGCATGTCCTAATAGGACTAACTTGGTTCAGGAGTACCTGAAATCCGAGGACATAATACATTTCGACTTTAGGAGTTGCTGTCACTCTAAATGTAGATTATACAAATTTTCTAGTGCAGAAGTGACAGCAGCGCTACTCAGTCCTTTTAAAAAGGAAAGAGAAAACGTTCAGTCAAGTAGTCGATTGACTGTTGAGTTGTACTCAATATGCGGCCTACCTTACCTCAAGTGTTTTACACTAAAGAGTCCAATGCAGCGGCGGGTCCTTGGGACTTTCGAAGGCTTCATAAACTACGTAATGGTCCAACGTCTGCTGCAGCACTGCGAGCTATGATTCGTAAATTCGAGGAAAGTGGATCGCTAGGAGTGAGAGCCGGCAGAGGACGAAAACCAGTAACACAGTAACAGATGTTGCCACTGCAGTGTTCGACGACACAGGGACTAGGAGTGGTCCAAGCGCTCGTGCAGCTCGCCAAACCGATATGCCTTATAGGACTGTCTTGAAAATCTTACGGAAAATGCTGCATTGCTATCCATATAAGATCAGTCATGTGCAAGAACTAAAACCTACAGATTATGATAAGCGCCTGACTTTTGCGCTAACATTTCTTGGCCAAATAGATGTCAACAATGATTGCCTTGGAACAAATTGTGGGGAGATGATATTTATCTGAATGGGTCAGTCAACACTCAAAACTGCCGAATTTGGCCATGTGAACATTCATTAATTGCCACTGCATTCTCCAAAAGTAACTGTGTGGTGTGGATTCACGGCCGAGTTCATATTAGGACCATACATTTCTCTGAGACTATGAGTCCTACAGGCCCTGTTACCTGTACTATTAAAGGAGAGAGATATCTGCAAATGCTGCAAACGTTTGTCATTCCTAAATTGCAATAAAGACAATGCTCACACTCGACATGTTAAATGCAAGATAGAGCACGACCACATATTGTTCGTGCAGTACAGAACCTGTTACGCCAGCATTTCGGGATGAGAGGGTTATTAATCAATATTTTCCTATGGACGCCCCGAAATTGCCGGATTTTGTCCCCTATCGGCGAATTTTGATACTAATTTTTTGGGGGCAGAATTCTTCTTCCCATGCCCTCAGTAGACTATACCTGAATTTTGGTTTCATTCCGTTTATTATTTTTCGCTGCAGATGCCTCCAAACAGGTAAAGTCATTTTGAATGACTCAAAAGAATCCTTATTCAAGAATGGGATTCCTTACCCCAGTAAATGCTCGACAACCTGAGATAAATAAAAGAAAGCAATCAAGCTGGAATTAAAGAATATTAAAGATCATTATATTTCGAAAATTGGATATTACAAGCCATGCTACATCAATTTCAACAAAGTTGTTGTTTAAAAAGAACTGCATGCTGAATCCCTGTACAATATGTAAAGACATTCATGGTAGCCGTACACCGGATTAAAAATTTCCACGACCACTAGAGTGGCATTTTCTGCTTTTCTTTGGGTCAAATCAACCCCCATTTCTGCTCTTACTTCATTGATTATATGTTATCTTCTAATTTTTAAGTGTTATCTTCCTTCTCTTAGTCTATCTTTCCTACAGTTAGATAAGTCAAAACTATTCCAAATCGCAGATCCCGTAACATGGACATGAGTTTTAATATAGAACTTGAAATCTAATCCGAGAACATGTTTGAAGAGTCTTTACAACCAGTTAAAACTGCAGAAAACGAAATTGTCACCTTACAGTATCTAACAAACTATTTTGTCAAAGAAGAAAGAATTGAATAGAATTCCTGAAAATGTTATCTTTCTGCCAAGTGTCAATACACACTTATTGCGTTCCAAAAATTGCGAAGAATGGTTTCCTAATTTATTACCAACCACAATTACATTTTAAGATGCAATGAAGTAGAGAATTATCTATTAGATAATGAATCCAGCGTATGTATGATATTTAGAGAAATATCTTACTATGCAAAATACCCAAGCCACAGAATTTTGAACAAGCCTGTAGCAATCAGATAAATAAAAGAAATCAGTCCAGCAGGAATTGAAGATTATTGTTACTTGTGGTTTGGGCCGACTTCCCTCCATAGGAGTGGACTCATCTAACCCGGCTTCCCTACAGTGAGTTGACTCTTACAGAATCGAGAGAGGCGCTAATAGGCATGAAATAGGGATGCACAGTGAGACCAAGGAGGTCAGTTCGGGGCAGCAGCCCAAAGAAGGATTGGAGTTTGGGGCAGGAGCCCAAAGAAGAAGTCAGTCAGTGGCAAGCAGCCAATGGGTGTTCCAGATAGACAAGGAGTTAGTCTTGTGGCATGTAGTCACCCAGTGGTCTCCAAGTTAGGAGAAAATAGAAGCAGAGGATTCAGCGGCAGTTAGCCACATACACAAGCTCTCCAGCCAGGGGATTTTTAATAAAATCAGCCGGCAGCACGCATCTGATCCTCGTAGAAGCAAGAGCCTTCCCGGTCTCGCCAGGGCGTCCTCGGAGAAGGAAACGACTGCCATGCAAGTGGCATCTGTTCCCGGTAGAAGCAATAGCTTTCCCAGTCTCGCCAGGAATTCTTCGGAGAAGGCAGAGAAAAGCCTTGCAAGTCGCACCTGATCTCGATAGAAGAAATACTGTCCGTTTGGAGGGGGCAAGAATTGTTCGTCTGAAAAGAGCAGCAGCAGCATAAAATAATAGGAATTAGTATCAATGTGCAGCTATCACAGTATGCAGTGCTAGGTCATCTACCCGTTTCGCAAGAGCCCCTAAGCTACTGTAATGTTTGGCAGACGAATGCGGAATATGTAGCATTTTTGGACTTTTGAACAAAAATACAGGCAGCAATATTAAAGATAATGATACTTGGAAAAGTAAATCTTTCAAGCCGTACTACATCAATTTCAGCAAAGTGGTTTTTTAAAATGAAATATAATGTAGATCAGCAGTGACCAAATATCAAATTCGAATAATAATTCAACGATACACGGAAAGAAGAGGTTTAGATTACAATAGAATTATAATCAAACTGTTGAATGTTGACATTAGGTTAATGTTGACGGAGATAATGGGGATATAAAATCTGTAGGTGTAGTAAGTCACTGAATGTTGTTGCTAACTCTCAATTCTCCTACATGTTTGTAGTCGATAAAAAAAAAAGCAAAAAAGAAGAGGATATTGACAGCTTTGGTTTCAATGATTTTACCCATCCATTCAATATCATATTCAAAAGGCGAACAAGATCTACTCAATTATGTTTCTATTTAAAGAGTAGGAACAGTATATCTATTTTCAAAAACATTAATTTAACATTTGTCACTTATGTAATGAGGAAGAAGTAATCAGTGAGGTGAAACCTTTAATTTAATTTCTTCAGGATGCGGTGTTTCGAAACTTTTCCGCCTGTAAGGATTATTGCTGAAAAGTGAAATCAGTTTTGTGAAATTTGTCAGTCAAATTAAATCACAATGAAATTACCAAATTAGAGCTTTTTGATTAGTACTTGAACAAATGTAATATTTACAGGATTACGTCAATGTTCTTCTGATCAGTATCAGCGGAAACCGAAAAAAGATATCTCTCCCTATTTTGACGCCACCAGCCATGGCTGTGTGCCACTCAACAATGAAGTCCGGATTTGTGAGCTATGTGGTGCTTCTTCATGCTCCAGTACAACAGTTATCCGTGTCAAGACAAAATGGATTTGCCTTTAAACACAATTGGATGCCACACCTATCACATCTATCCATGCTACCCGCTCATTACACCACTACAGACGAAACCACCAATAATGGGTTGGTAATGGGAGATATCGTAAGGGGTGCCGAGATTCATGCTACGTTCTGGAAGTCGCCTCGCAATCATGCGAAAAGATTTAGTTGTTTTTAGTGATGCAGTTACATGTCTCTAGGCATGTGTGTTCTATCACGACTCCACTGATCCCAATAGTGTCACGCAGTACAGTCGGAATGGTTCAAGTGGCAACCAATTCGACCTACTAATCAACCTCACAGAGCAACGATACGACCCCTCTCGAATTCTGTCAGTTTTGTTGAAAAGTGCATCGAATGCGTCGTCGAAGCATGCTGAAAAACTCATAGACTTGCACTACACATTAACACTTATTATAAAGCACACAGCGGTCATATGACGGCCATTAACTTGACAAAAGCTGTAGCGTTATTAAAACCCCTGGGGAATTATTTGAGCATGGTAACTTGAAAAATAGTTAAACACCGAAGTTAAACACTGAAATTGAAATTTGAGTATTAGTGTTATTATTTAGATCTGATTGGATTTTGATTATTTCAAAACTCAAGTTTTGAGCTACTTTATGTAAGGATCAAAATACTTACATTTAGAATAACTAAAAAAATTGCATTGATCAATATCAAACTTTGTGTTGAGAGTAAATTTCATTTTCAACCCTCATTATTGTCAGAGTATTGTCTTCTTACATAACTTAGTACATTGTCACGAATAAATTATTAATTATTCGTCGTGAAAAATGAAATCTAATATTGGCAAAGAAATTGAGCTCTTCTACCAATTTAATGTCACGAAAAAAAATAAAGAAATCCAATTTTGAACAGTTAAAGGAAAATGGCTACCACTCTCCTACCAAATTGTCACAGGTTTAATGTTATATCATAAAATGATATTAACTATATTTATAAAGTCAAAATATATAATTAAAACAATTATAAATATAATATATATGTATAATATTTACAATAAATGTACCTGGCCCGAGAATGATGTTAAAAGTAAAAAATCTGAATAAAATAAAAAAAAATTACTCCTCTTATCTAATACAATAAAATAATACAAAAGGATTAAATGTAATAAAATGTTTATAACACTCGTTATTAATTAAAAATATATACTTAAGTAACAAAAATTGAAATAAAATAAAAAAACGAGCAGTTCTAGAAAGAATTGTCTTTTGAATAGGAAGAATATGATATTCTAAGCAAATGTCTACTGTGAGGGTCCGTAGATTCTCTGAGTGGCATTCGTAAAATAAATGGATAGTACTTACGTTTGTCGTGTCAAGATTGTTGTTGGGGCCCCATGTTTCCTATTCGTTTTCGACAAAAGATTATTCGAAGAACTAATTTTGGATGTTTCACTATCCTAGAAAGATGTCAATCTAACAAACACACTTGCTTCCGAGTATCCTGGCATTACTCATGGAAAAGGATTTTCGACGAAAGTAGACCTAACAGCTACGTTGTTTACGGGAATGAATTGTTTTGACAAGTCGTAGTTCTACTTTTCAATCTCCTGCGTTCTCTCGGGACGGCAAAGTTTTTACTTTTCTACAAATACTTGAAAAATACAGCAGTTCTCAACTCCTCATTAGCCATCGCCAAAAGTCTGCTTTCAACAGTGACTGAAGTTTGGTTCCACAGCCAGTTCGGAGGAATAAAAAATGAGGCTACATTACTTCAGTAGTTAGCAATCATCTCTCTATAGAAACAAAGTTGATTTCACTTTTGTCTGATGCGCACAAATTAGGAAAACAGCACTCACAAGGCTCAGAATTTGATGTAAGATAAGCATTGATTCATGGTTTTAAAGACCGTGAGAATTACAAACATTTTATGAAGAGAAAGTAATTAACAAAGTTCAAATGTGCTTATACGGGATAAAGAATTATATAAAGAATTATGATATCAGAAAACAAGGAGTCAAAAAACTATAAAAAGTATATAAAAATAAACGTGTTACGGAAAAACATCAATATAATCAAAATAAACCAAGACAACATATAATTTCATATTTCAGAATACATTATAAATAATTCAGAGTACAAATGATTATATTGTGAAGTAGATGTATATTGGCTAAATAAATTGTTTTTAATGAGATGATCCGTGGCGCATTCCCTCCCCACTCCAATCGCGATAGTCGGCCAAGCTGAAAACTGTCCTGTAAAATATTGAAAATACAACTTTGACCAAATAACCAACGCCAAAACATCAAATGCAACTCCAAACAACAGAGAACTCCTAAAGACATGTTTCCTTGCGGCTAGGAAGGGGAAAGTTGACACGGCTTCGGAATATTGATGGAAATAGAGTGCCCAAACACACTAAATACGGAGGGGACGAGCTATAAGATCAAAATATCATCCGGGAAAGCAGCTGCTACGGGAAACCAACCAATAAAGACATCTAAAAACGTAAATGGCGTGTCATTTTGGCCAACTCAGAGCAAACAAATCCACACCAATTATGGTGAAAGAATGGGAAACCGGAATAAATCATCCTAGATTCTAACATAAGCACATGTTGTATGATGAAACCGAAATCAACAACGGTCAAACCGAACTCACAGAAATACAATACATTAAAACCAAGATAACAGAGAAGATGGAATACTAGTTACTCACACAGAAAAGCACAGGATAGAAGCGAATTCCGGGTGTCCGTTCTAAACCTGAAATGGCTGATCTTACTAAACAACACCACCTCCAATAACAAAGCGCAAGAGGAAACTTGACATCAAAAACCCGCTCAAAACATAACGTATCACGAAAAGGTGTAACAACGACCTTAAATACGCCACACGCTACGACTTCATCAAATCACACCGAAAATCTCACAACAATCACCTGACATAACTCCCGATACAATCGACTCCATCTTCCATGCTATCTACATAATAATACGAAATGAAATAAAGAAAAAGACAAAAACAAGTAACCAAAACAGAAATCCATACGATGATAATAAAGGAGAATAACAAACCTAATCTACTACAAAGAAAAATTGAAGTTTCAGAGAATTAAAGAATACATGAAAAGTAAGTTATCAATATAATTGGAATTGAGGATAAAATAAATATTGATTGACCTTATAGTAAAGATTTATGATATCAACAAACAAGGAGTGAAAAATATATAAAAAGCATATAAAAATAAACGTGTGGCAGGAAAATAATCAAAATAATCAAAATAAACCAAGACAACATATAATTTCATATTTCAGAATACATTATAAATAATTCAGAGTAGAAATGATTATATTGTGAAGTAGATGTATATTGGCTAAATAAATTGTTTTTAATGAGATGATCTAAAAAAAACGTGAAATTTAATTGTGGAATTGCTCTGGAAATATAATTTTTGTATAGGAAGAAAATTTATTGGAAAACAAACCAAAAAAAAAATACAGACTTTTTATACTACTAAATATTTTTTCTTTAATTCTCTTATGTTGATAATGCAGTAGATTAATTTTTAACAAACATAGCTTTACTTAACATCAAATTTGCTTTTGTTCTATAGCTTCCAGATAATTTGAAGTCTACAACCAAAAATATAAAACAGTGTGATTTCTGTTTCAGGATTCGTCAAACCATTCCTTTTTAAGAACAGATAAATGGAACAATACTTACATGAATGGAAAGTCAGACAAGTTCCAGCTCCTTGCCATGATTGTAATAAAGATACATTTGTTTCTTTAAAGCCCTGGAAAAAAAGCAGTTTGTAACTTTCAGATTTCTGATTAGCTTAATGATTACATTAAAGTCATTCTAGAATTTCAAAGAAAGCTATTTTAAAAACGCAATTATGCCATTTAGTAAATTCGAGTTTTTATTGAAATCTTTAGTTATTTAATGGTGAAAAAGAAAAATATTAAAGGTAAATATTAATATAATATTATTAATACACAGACATAATGATAATTTAATAGAATCAGAACCTTTATTGTCTTTAAAAATTTCTTGTTTCCTGAAATTCAGTAATGAAGAAATTACTGCAGTGTTTACGAGTTTTTTGAAATTACTGCATTTAATTTGTACTGTTTCCTTCACTGATTTTAAAATCCAAAACTCAATTTTTAGAAGGAACTAATTCTATAAATGGAGCAATACTCTTTTTTAAATCATAAATTGAAGAGTACAATTGGATATTGAAGTTGAAAACTAGAATTTGGAAAGTTTCTCTCTCAATGGTTAACATTATTATTTTACAATTGTACATTAACTTAGTTTTATAAGATTGGAGTTATTTCAACAATTGGTAAAGAAAAGAAGTTCTTGAAGAGAATCATGAAATTCTGAAGCATTTGAAGATAACTTTCATTTTACCAGCTAATAGTAATGGGAATATTGCTGTTGACAAACACATTGTGATCCAAAGTTCAATGAGATGAAATCGAATTCAAACATATTTCAATGAAATGGTAAATGGAACAGACTACAATCAAAATTAACGAATTTATCTTTCCTTCGGACTAGACTTCGGAAAAAGATCAGAAAAGGAAACAATATAATAAGGAATACATTTCAGAAATTAATTCTTATTTTGTAATGAATAATATTGTAGGCTCATTACATGTGAGTTCAACCAAGACATGAAATCCAAAGCCAACAATCTTATTGAAATTTTAATATCACTTCCTTTAGAAAAGTTTAAGTTATTTGAGCTTCGCAGTCCAATTTAAAGTCTTCCAAGTTTAAGCTTCTATATTATGTCTGACAAGTAAAGGACACGTTAGCGTCACCAAAGTTGCCGGTTTAAGACTATGTGCATTCGAAAGATCTTCCATAACTAAGTCAATCAGCTAAATTTTAGTGGCAGACAGACAGGGATATAGGAGCTACGAGAGGTCAAAATTAGCATCGTTGCCTATGAGAAATCACTTATAAGTCACTGCAAGAGGCTTATAAGTAGTCTTCAATCTTATATAAGGATGAAAAAGACACAATAAGCAGATATTGATTGGAAAATAAGCAGGAAATTGATACAATCGATGTGAAGTTCAGAGAACAGAGCGTGCGAAAGGCAGATACTCTGTTCCCTGACAAGGAAAAGGGTACAACTGCGTCACAGGAGTTGTCGGGCAAGTGGCACCATTCATGAAAGCTTGTCGAAGGGGGAATTCACCAGTTGAGTTTGCGGGCGGACAGCCAGCTGGTGAGGAGGAGACGGTCAAGTCCCGGAACAGTTCAGCCTACCGAACACAAGTAGAGCCCCACTTTCTGCTGCCTCTTACTTCTCTTTTCCATCCAGCCATGTGAAGTTTACTTCATCCATCCGACAAGTCTTTCGTCTGCTTCATCATCGACAGTGTGATATTGAGATGGATTATGTGAACATCTGGCACACTCATGCTGTCTCAGTTCAGTGCTCTTCGCTTCAAAAACATGATAAAGAATGAATTTTACACATGCGGGTACCTGGACACTGAACGTGATCCATGAATAAGTCCTAGAAACTACTGCTTCGACTCGATTGCCAGTGAATGGTTCTTCAAGTGTGACAGCATTGCATTCGTTAAATGTGCTAACTGTGAAGACAGTATCTGCCTTTCGGACGCCCTATCCTCTGAACTTCACATCAATTGTACCTGGTTTGAAGCTCATCAATAACTATTTTTTGCTTATTTTCCAATCAATATCTTTTTATTGTGCGTATCTCATCCTTATCTAAGGTTGCAGGCTACTTATAAACCTCTTGCAAGGAGATATAAGTAATTTTCTATATGCCACCATGTCAACTTTTAAGCCTAATAGCTCCTATGCCCCTGGCTATCTGCCGGTAAACTTTTGCTGGTTGACTTATTTATAGAAGATCTTTCGAATGCACATGGTCTGAACCGGCAACAACGATGACTCTGTCGTGCCTTTACTTGTAAGATCATTAGTTCACACAGAGATTAACCCTAGAATGCTCGCCGGGGTGACATATCACCCCAGGTGACTCTATTTCCTTCTATAATTTTTTCACGCATGCGCACAGCTCATTCCCCTTCCATGTACTCTTTAACCAACTACCATTCTACACCTCAGTCTATGAGTGAGCATTGTTCAAGAAGTATGTGTCATTCTGTGAGGGGCGACAAGACACCCCGGTGAGCAATAGTGCATGTTAAATTCTGTGCACCATGGCTACTTCTATACATATAAATGATGCACGTTTTGAAGATTTCATTACCGCTGCTTTCAATGAAAGCCTTTCAGAATATGATAGTGACAATAATGAATATTCTGAAGAAGATAATGTCGAATGTGATCCTGATTATGTCTGCGGATCATAGGAAAGACATTTGCAATGCATGTGTTAGAAAGAATTAGTGTTATACATGGTTTATGAACTGTACTATTACTATATTGTACTGCTTATGATGCACTTTATTTTATGTGAAACACATGTTAGATATATGAACTAGAGGCTATTCAGTTTGTAGAAATGTGTAACCTCCTTATATAATGTGATACAGAAGAAAATATCTTTCAGAGATTGTTTGTGAGTGCATTCTAAATTGTAATCCTTTTTTTTTTGCTTCTTGCAAACTCTAACAGAAACCTAGAAGCATAATTCAATTATGAAAATTCAGAGTTTACTTATTTTCGTAATAAGTGAATTGAGTAGTATCTTCAGTCAACAGTAGTCCTTCCACAATAGAATTAAATTCGGGGGGTAACCCTGAAAGTATCATCCAGCTTAATTCTTGATCGGCTATACTTCCTCCAATTTGAGTTAATTCGTTAAGTAACAGCTTCACATTCATTAAGTCTACTTCTAAAGTGTTAGTGTCTTTGAAGTGGGTCACCTTTTATAGTCTTCTATTCAAGCAAGAAATTTTTAAATGATTTATTATACTTTGCGTCCAATTCTTTGATCGAGAGACTGGGTTCAGTTTCTTCTTTAAGCAATAATTTATACCGATCATCAAGCATAGATACTATTGAGACAAATGCTCGTTCAGATTTTTCTTTCACCTTTGTTTGTTCTTGTTTATCATCAAACTGTTCAATTTCACTTTTTCATAAATTTCCAGCCCTTCAAAGTCCATCGCGCATTAACACATTCTTCATTCCTATACGCCATGATGCGAAATTTGTTCCATCAAAAATGGGACTAATATATTTACCATTGCCCTTTTCAGCCATACTTAACGGTTCACAAAATGACAAATAGGCTATAACCAACTCTGTCAATACTTGATGGGAAAATTTCAGTTTTCGTCTGGAACCAATAACACACTTCCGCATTTCGTTTCCGCGGAAGTAAATAATCTCGTCCTATACTCCTATGTGCAGTGGAAGCGTCTAGGCCCATAACCCATTGAAATGCAAATAGTATATATATATTTTTTTAGACTATTTGTTGATTTTAACTCAGCAAGATTTCAAAGTCGTAGTTATCAAGACGTGTCATTGTTCAATATCACATTTGTTAATTTGTCTACGACTTCGTCCCGGTGGTGGCGACATGCGACTTTGATAGATAGATTATTAAACTCATGCTTATGAAAGCGTTTTTGGATTTTACTGTACAGTACTTATCGTCATTTTTGTTGAATTTTAGATGAGTCGTCGTAAATCTTAGGACCACGAGTCCACGAAAAAAGCTGCTGATGCTTATCAATAAAACAAAATGGGGTACAAATTAGCAGTAAAAATTACCACATTTCATGAGATGTTTTAAAGAATGAACTGCAATTTACCTTTGAGTTGAACAATATTTTAATAAAGAACTGCTATTATGAAGAAAAACTAAAATGCTTTAGTTTCAAACATAACAGGTTTTTAAACAATTTTAAAAAAAAATAGTTTACTTACCGGAGAATAAAACGAATTTAACGACTTTATCCAGGAATCAGGCTCTCCGTTTTTTTCCTTTCCCCGACTGCTTCGTAAAGTTTGGTAGCTTAACTTTCTTTGGAACACATTCGTATTATTAAGATATTTCAAAATAACACTGTAGTTGCTGGTCTTCATGGGACACAAAGTAACCATTGGTAGAGTAATGTTAATATCAGTTACCATTTCTGATGTCGTCATTGGCAATCCATAAATAAAATCTTTTATCAAATGATATATTTGATAAATGCATATCGAAGAGAAACACATAAGAGCAACACTCCAAATTGATTTTGTAAATTTGCTTGATTCTGAAGAAAATATTCTGTCCAGTCCTGTTATACTCCACTTAAAAGAATTTGAGTTGGTTTGTTCCTGTAGAGAATTTTCAACTGCTGAATGATTATTAGTGTCTTTCGGGTTTTTTCTTCTAAACCGTAGTTGTACTTTACTAGGTAGATTTTGATAGATCTGAAATAATAAATACTTGATTTATAATTATTGTTAAATGAAGCATGAATTAAATGAGCTAATTCAAAAGATAGAATAACAAAAACTTTATCAAATATGAAATCTGAATAATTGGAAGGTCTTCTGATACAGTTGAAAAGATCCACAAAAAAGAATTGTAAAAGCAGTAAAGAATGCTGAAACAAAACGGGAAAGGTAATAATAGAAAATACTTAAATAACAAAAGTACAAGTGCAATGAAAACTTAACTAACATTTGCAACTAATTACACTGAAAAACAAATTTTAAAAAGTGGCGGATATCTTGGTATCCAACACTTGTTCTAAGACAGGTGAAACGTGCTGATTCAAAATATGCAAACCATTTGTCTCTGTCATCCACCGTTTTTTAGATATACTCCTTCAACCATTTATATTTCACTAGAACAATTATTGTTACATGGCGTACAAATGAACATGGCATTAGCTAAGAAAATAGTGAGATTGAATCACGCGACATATATACTACATACTGATATCTAGTTCAAGATATAATACACACACAAAATCCGTACACACTGAAAATACTTCCTTAATTTAATGTGTGTTTGGTTTGAATTTCATGTCTGCATACTTGCGTTTGTGTTAAGCATTTAGCATGTCACGCTGGAGTGTCCAGCAGTAGTCAGCAAACATTGCTGCACTCCATCGACCCTGATACGGTGACTCCATCACCGAGATTTCCTGGTGAAAAAGTCATCTAGGTTTTCGGGGAAGAAGTGAAGATGTGAGTCGAGGAGATGAATTTTGAGGGGCATGTTCACAGCCAGCTGTTTGATGCACTCATGCACTTCTTCACAACATTTACATGGAAATTGGCTACAACTGATTTGAATGCCACCTACGCATTTTTTTCAGTATCATTCATTAAGTCTTGGAAGTGGGTGTCAGCAATACCTTCCTTACTTGTGGACCTATGAAGACACCTTCTTTCACTTTCGTATAACTCACTTTCGAAAAGCATCTAAGTCGTTGTCTAGTGCCTTCACGAAATTTTTCATGAGCCCCAGCTTGATGTGAAGTGGTGGCATGATAACTTTGTCACGGTCAATGAACATCCCAGGAAGGACATTTTTATTTCTTGGCTGCATTCTGGTTCGGATTGGCCAATTTTTCTTTATGTAAGGGTGCTTTCTATCTTTACTGTTCGACTTCCAGATAAAACAGCAGAACTTGGTATACCTTGTCTGCATTCCCATGAGAATCGTGATAACTTTTAAATCACCACAGATATACCATTTATACTCGTGATAGCATACTTTTTCAAGAAGTAGCGACATAGTCTCTTTCTGGTGATAGAATATCCAACCGGTACTGATGCATATTTGTTTCCATTGTGTAATAATACTGCTTTCAAATTTGTTTTAGATGAGCCGATGAACAATCGTCATGCTTCAATGTTGGGTTTCACCCCGAGGCTCGACATGAGACCTTGAACTTCCTGTACAGTAGAAAATGTGAAATTCTTTGCAATGAGTGACACTAAGTTCTTGTGTCTGTAGCGAAAATATGAAATTGCTATACCCGGTGCAAGCAAATTAAATTCTTTAAGGCGGGAACCGAGCAGTCCAGCTTGACCTTTTGTTACTGCCAGGTCCCATACAAGATCACTAAGATCAGCATTGTCAATTAAATGAATACCTTCTAAAGATTGGTAGTCAGGGTCTCATATGTTGCTGGAAGATGAAAGAGAACTTTCTTCTTGAGTTTCTTCATCAACTGTATATTCTGTAGGTGCTATTGGTATTGGACAAGCGACGGGATCATGTGGAATTGGTTTACAAACTGAAGGAACGTCTGGATACTTGACAGCTGCACCTGTTTTGTAGGAAAATCATATGACAAACTGAAATAGCAGTCTGTGATGTGGTTGCTTGACTCACGCGATCTCATAGGAACTCCGAATGTCAGATGGTTGTCTTCTTCGCCTTCCTTATCCAATCGCGCAAGTTGCATTCACATGTCAAACAGATGAACTGTTGTGGCTACGATTTACCAGTATCCACCTTTGAATCGAAGTATAGTTTATATGCTTTCTTCAGAAACGGTGTAAAAGTCTTCCGATGGGATTTGTCTGTTAGATAGCCGCACACATAGCAAAACAGATCTGGTGAATTTATGCAACCTCTGGACGCCATAATATCGCCTTAAACTGACAATAAAAAAGAAACAAATGAAAGATTAGTAATGTGACATCGAAAATGTTTTAACTAGTACCTAAAATATAACTATTTTCACAGACGACAAAAATATTCTGTGGCGTTGAAACATGAAAAATTAAAAAAAAAATCGTGGAGTTAAAAAAAATTGATGAACAGTATTCCATGAAAATTACTTTTTGTCAATATCTTCAAAACCTGACGTGATAGAGCAAAACGGCTTTCAGATTTGAAATCAGCATAAAAAACTACATTAGAAAAAGTAAACACCATGCCAGATATTTATAGCTTGTTTATCAGTGTTATTAACCAATTATGAGCTATTTAAACTGATGTTCTTAGGATACCTTAAGATGTTTCTGAAACTTTCGTCTGAAACATAGAAGTCCTAATTGTGGTATGGACTAAATCAAATGCCTATCAATTTTGCACTGGATTCTGGTACAACTGAGGTCATTTGCTGCGGTGTTGAAGAAATTTAGGAACCATGTGCTACTAAGCCCATTAGGATCATTGGCGTTACAGTCACAAGCTCTGTTTCAGTTATTAAATTTTACAGAGAGATTACAGAATACCAATTGAGTAATGACTCAATGTTGAGGACGCATGTACTCACTGTCAGAAACTATATCCTAGATGTCCCTGAATTTCATCCCTTTTATCATTTATGGAAAGTCAAAAACCTTTTGCTTTGGCAAACAAATTACCCAGAGAAATTTAGAGACCATTTTTGTAGAGTTTAAATTTTTAATATTTCAAAATAATATAATCATTTTTTTGAAATTTCGCTTCGTTAATAGAGTGAACATTTTATTAATAATAAGTAATCCTAAAACATTTCAATAAATATCATATTTCAAAGTAAGAATATGTCTCTTTTTAAACTGAGATTCTATCCGCTCTCAGATATAATCTGAGCGAACGTGCACAGAGAATATTTATTTGGATTGAGAAGTATATTTAAAATCTGGAAGTACAGTAAACACAAGTACAGTAAAGCTTTCAGCGAATCTTCCAATTTGCCCCAAATGCATGCGGGATAATTATAAGAATAATAATTTATTAGTCTTAACTTTAAAAGGAAAACACTTAATCACTAATGAAATATAAATTCACTCTTTGACAAAAAAAAATCGACGCAACGAAAAAAATATTCCCATAGTAATGAAACTTCATAAGCAAAAACCTCTTGACCGAATGCACAAAAGATCAAAAATTCGCACCCAATGATTGAATAGCCAGAGCTACATCACATTGGAACTGATCATCGTATGTGTATAGAAAGAGCGAATCTCGCATTAAGGACCAAAATATCCAATGAATTTTGATTGGGTTTTCCTCCCTTGACTTTAACAATGCCTCGCCTGCGAATTCGCGGCCATGCGGCCATATGACGAAGTTTACAAGAGGACATGCCATGCAAAAACAGAATAGGGAGACAGAGCGATTGTCATATCAGCTTTTATCGCATCAGATTTTTGTTAACAAGCATCCAACTTTTGACCAATACTACAGTGAACACCCGGACCATTAGTAGAAGTCTATCGCACCAGAATCTACGGTCATGACTCCTATTACGCCGTCTACCACTGACCTGTATGCACCGTCAGGAGCGATTGCAGTGGTGACAGGTACAATAAACGTAGAATTGTTCTGATTGCGAACGAATGCTCTTCAGTGATGAATCCCCTTTTGAACTCAGTCCCGACGACTAGCGCAGAGGTGTCTGGAGACGGCCTGAATATCATAAGGAACCCCCTCTTACTGTCAAACGCCACATAGTCCTGCAACAGGGAGTTATGATCTGGGGGCCTTTCTGTTTGATAGCAGGACCCCCTTTATACTCCTCTGTGGCAATCTCAACACAGAGGTATGTTGCCGAAATTCTACGACCCTTTCACGGCACCCCGGGCTTACTTTTAGGAAGATAACGCCCTGCCACACACGACACGCTTCTTCATTGATTGTGTTCGTGGTTGCGATAATAGTTCCTTGGCCAGCCAGATCGCCAGATCTTTCTTCTATTTAGCACATTGGGATGTGATGGGGCCTGTGACCATCCCAGAAGGTCGACGATTAGCCTGCCAGTTGGAGTCCATTTGGCAAATCCCACAGAACGCCATTCACCAACTGTATCCATCAATGCCACATCAGGTAATAGATTTAACCGGTCCAGAGGTACTGACCTGCTCACTTTGTGGAACTGATTCTGTCCAATAAATTATTCAATTGTTCAGAAATTTTAGTTATTTTATTTTACATTAAACGTACCAATATTGTCTCAATTGGATAATTCGATGCGTCGATTTTTTTTTGTCTAAAGAATATATTAGCTAAATTCGGTCAAAACAATCAACAGTCAACGGTCAAAAGTATTAACTCAAGAGTACAATTTGCAATTGCAATTAATGAGAATTTCTTGAAATTTTACAAGTTTTTAGAAAAATGTTTCCTCTGAGTTATTAACATGGTACACAAGTTTTGTTTTATATATCAAAACAAATCTTCTTTTTGTTAAAGGAAATTAAATGAACAACTTATCACAAATTCCACGCTAAGCCTTGCATAGTGTAGGTTTATCATGCTTCTGAATCTGCCTCCCTTCTATATCTGCCTCTCTGGACTTTTTAATGGGCATATCCTTACACTTGAGACTGAGGCATTAAACAATGAAACGCAGCAGAAAAGTACGGTCTGTGAACCCTGTAGAAGAAAAAAAATCATATGGTAGAGAGGAGCCTCTACGAATTCAATCAGAAGTCTGGTGACACCCTCCTGGTGGAGATCAATAAAACTTTAAATTCCGCTGAGAGGCAACGACGTGGAAGTGTTTGTAAACATTTGAAGGCTTGGGGCCGTGTGGATATTGTAAACAGACAGGAAGATCACATGAGGTCATTGGAAGATCACTTAATAAGATAAGTTCAGCGATGGCAGAGAACAAATTTGTATTATATCCGAAGGAACCTAATCAGAGATCTGTGAATCTCTCGATAGCACCGGTAAAATGATATTGGTAAATACTTTGAGCAGACAGTCATTGTAAATTAAAGCAATCGAAACTCAGACTTCATGCATTTACATAAGATGTTAGGTTTTATTTCTGCCAACACAGTAGAATCATCAGTTAATGGAGTGATCCGTGTACCAGGACTGCTGAACAGTAGCATAGCAGAGATTTTTTTTTTTGAGCAGGCCCTACGGTGGTCAGATAATCGATCCAATAATAAACGCCCGGTCTCTCCAATGTATTGGCATATTGCTGCAACTCATTGTAAGGCGTGCTTTTTTATGTATTTATTTCTGTGGTTTAAAGAGAAAGTTTGGCTCACTGTTAATGATTTGTTTTTATCTTGAGTGAGGGGAAAGATGTGTTAGTACGCTTTCGGCTTATATTTATAGAGAAAATGAACGGACTTACGGGATTTCAATTCCGCACAAATTAAGCTAGGAAACAAAATATCCCTTTTCTGATCCCTTTACTCCCTGTATTGTCTTTGTTTCTATCTTAACATTATCTCCGTAAGAAGCGACTTTCTGCTTTATTGTCTTGGTTTTTCTGTATAACTTCTCAAGTCGCGAACTTTTTGCTTCTAAATTTATTTTACAGATTAAGTTTTAATAAATATGTAATAGAGTTAGGCAATTATGTCGTTCTGTGGTATTGACTTTAAAATCTAATGTGAATATTCCTATTCCAGGCCTATCTTTCTGTCGAATTTCTTAATAGTATGATACTATTTCTGAATTATCTGAGGAAAATTTAATTAAGAAAAATTAAATGTGAACGATCATTTTGGATGATCAAAACTATTACCGAATGAAAAGTTGCCGGGGAGCAAAAAAAAAAAATATTTTGCATTACTACCGTACAACAAAGATTATTTATTCAAAAAACAAACACACTTTGAAGTTGTTAAAAAGTATATATAGTAAAAATAAATACATTACAGAAGCTTTCGAGAGACTTCGACAGTTCACCTTATGAACTACATGAAAATATAAAAATCCTCATATTTATATCATTTTTACATTCCTTTTTATAAATATCAACCTTTTCAATATTTTAGATAGTTGACAAGGAGAGCCGTTGAAGTCTCTGGAAAGCTTCTGTAATGTATTTATTTTAAATTATAGCCTATAAGCTTTTTAAAAATTTTGTAGTGTGTATCTCTTTTTAATTAATAACTATTATTTTAACACACATTAAGTTATTCCATACCGTAAAACAAAGAAGCACAGAAGGAACGGAAATCCATATCTTTCTGTCCCTTATGTAAGAAGAGTCTCAACAAAACAATGCGCACTTATAATTACAGCCTATCATTCACCAAAGAAAGTCTGAACCTGATCAAATTCTTGGAATAAAATTTTTTATATAAAATGGATTAAGTGTAGGCTATTGGAACTTGAGATCTTAATACCCATCTGTAAGCAATGCATAAAATTGCTATTTCTCATAAATATCGTCTCCTAAAGCACTTTCTTGAATAGATATCACACGGAAATCCCTATATTAGTTCCCCATTCAGTTTGGAGTATTTTCAACGTGTACTACCTGCAAGTAAATCTAAACAAATTTTGGTACTTAGTAAGTCATAAAATTATTAGCATCATGTTGCTGTATTTAAAAATTGATTAATTACTTTGTCGTGATACAATATTTGTCAAATAGTAGAAATAACGGAAAATATTTCAATATGTAGTTTAACTATTCTTCTTGCTTGTACGGAGTGGGGATGCCTCCAAATTCCGAGGTAGTGATGGTCCTAAAAATATCCATTCGCTGTTCCATGTATCGCCTGCTATGCGATATTATATATGAGATAATTTTCAATTCTGTGTGTGTAACGCAAGAGATCAGAAAGCTGCCCTGCAAGTCTCCCATCTATTTGTGTGTAATTAACAGATCAGAAACCTCCTCGGAAGTCTCCCATCTTCCGCAGCTCACATGAAGTAGCGTTGGATGATCGAAATGATGAACGAAACAATCATCACTCAAATTTGCGGCATGCCTCTCATCAACTGAGTCTGAAGAAAGGATCAATTCTGATACTACTTCAGAATCTCAATCCAAAGAAAGGACTTTGTAATGGACCACGATTTGTCCTTAATGATTGTCATCGCAATTTAATCATGGCAGAAGTTCTTTGTAAAGCAACAGAGATGATATCGTCACATTTGGAAGGATCGTATTTCAACCGAGTGATATCAATTTGCCATTCAAGTTGAAGCGCCGTCAGCTCCCAGTAATGCTCGCATCAAGCCTTCCGATAAACAAAATCTTTTATGATACAAATTGACAATGCATTCATTTTAATTTTCTTTCCGCCAAATAAATGACATGCAAACACTCTAATTTAGATAAATAAAATCCTTTACTCTATTGTCGAATAATGTGACAAAGATAATATATAGGAGCGAAAAAGAAAAAAGTTGGTCTGTTAAAACCATCGAAGAATTTTCACTACCCTAGATCTACACTAAATGATTATGTGATCTGTATCGAGTTGATGAACTTTAAAAAACAAATTTAAAACTTTTTTAAAACAAATCTAAGTTATCTTGTCTCCAGAAATTGAACATTAGTTGAATAATGCTTAACACTGGAAACTATTACCATAGAATTTCTGTTAAAGATTTTGAACTTGCCAAACTAAACAATATAGAGCATCTGTTTTTTATTAGCATTAATCTCCAGAACGTAAATGGTTATGATTCTTATGAACATAAATGGTTATGATTCTTATGAACCTAAATGGTTATGATTCTTATCAACATAAATGGTTATTTAGCCTGAGATAACTATGAGGGAATCTCAGCTAGAATCAAATGGTTCACACCTGAAGATGTTGGATTTATTTTTCCATACTTAAACTTGAACTCATTTTCTTTTCTGCTGCTCGATTGTTCAATCGTGATGAGGCCA
>JAFIDM010008419.1:4768798-4826327 GCA_023159025.1 Thereuonema tuberculata | reverse complement strand
AATAACAAGCTCGGCTGCTTCTATACGGGTGACGTGTAACCATAGACATTAATCATCTACAACGGGACATCACAGCAACTGATTTCTTCGGCTAAACGAAACAGACATTCTGGGTCTACTAATAACAAGCTCGACTACATCTATACAGGTGACGTGTAACCATAACGTTAATCACCTACTACGGGATATCACGGCAACTGATTTGTTTGGCTAAACGAAACACATCCTGTCAACGGATCTACTAATAATAAGCACAGCTGCTTCTAAACGGACAACGTTTAACCATAGACACCAAACACCTGCATCAATACATAGTACGCTCAGCAAGTCCACACACACATCCTGTTCACATATCCACCAACTATACGATCGGCTGCTTCTATGGTATTTTAACACCCATTCCAGATTGTCCTAAATTGGATCATCCGATATACTTCCAGCAGGCACATTCCCACCTCACTCGAATCTCTCTTCTTTCACGACACCTCTGCACGGCATCCTTTCCCCTCCAATCTATCAAACCTCTTCGGGTAGGTCTGTGCTAGCTCCATGGGAAACAGTCTTCTTATCTCATCACCAAGAGCACTGTCAGCGTTTCTTCTTCCGATTTCTCGACCTCATTGCTTAATCTCACATCTATATTTGTATCAAAAACCTGGGATTTCGAGAAATTTCCATGCCCTTTGTATTTCAATGTGGAATAAACCCGCATAAAGCTCTCTTAATACCAATAACTATTTCCTACATGAAACACATCCCCTACCAGCTATCAAGGTAATGCTCCAGAACAAAAGAAAAGACAAAGCTGTGAGAAAATAAAAGAATAATTACCCTTTTCCAAAAAAAAATTAAAAATTCAATAAACAAACATAGCATTGCAATTTCACCATCCTATGCAAAACCAGTGTTACTCCTTCGACCAGTGTTACTCCTTCCAACCATTCTACACAATTTGATCTTTTTTATTACCAATTTTAAAAGGATTTTAAAAATTAGCATCTGCATTCATAAACACGGGAACAATGAATCAATCTGTTCATCATTTGGCACTGTTTTGAGAACAAACTTATCACAAATTTATGCGTATTTTTTTCACCCTTCATTCCACAAATTGCGAAACACTATTCTCATGCAATTCACCAATGCCACCAGACAAAATGTGATATTACTTAATAATCAAATCAAGCCATGAGCTTCAGATTTGAACAGATTACTATTCAAGATATTTCACTCGTCATTCCTAAATCTAATTGTTGATGAAAGGAAATGACTTCTGCTTTCTGAAACTCTAACAATGTAAACAAATGGTGTGATACTGGGATAATATTTCTCAAACTTTTACTAATTTACGTACAATGTCCTCAATTCACATCCATGTCTCTAAACTACAAACACCTATCACCATTGGCTGCTTGAGTTCAATGACGCAAAAGCATCAGAAATCTGCTTAAATCCCGAGCTCAAGTCTTGATTTCATTATTAAGCAACATCACATTATCTTTGATAACCAACACATAGAATGACTATTAGAATGCACTACAGTGATGTAAATGACAGCTGGTCCATTTACCAAAACTCTCAAAAAGTGTCTTTCACTTTAATTTATAACAGTAAAAAACAGAAATCTCACAGTATGCCACAAAAGAAAACCACTGAAAAAGTGCTTTGTTTCAGAAATAAGTGTTCCTAGTGAAATAACAACACTATTGTATTAATACATCTCGTATCTCGCATCGATTACAATTGGGAAGCCCTATATGGATTACAGACTTAGAAACCAGAATGCAATCGCAAATGAAGGAAGAAAACTGTCATTGGATTACAAATAAATAAAAAATAAAAAAATAAATAAAAAATAAATAAAAAATTGTCATTGGATTATCTCTATGAGATCTCTGCATGGTAATCTGCTGTTTAGTTGAATTGGTCTACTACTCTGTACATTAAATGAACAAAGTTTTTCATTATACCAGACCTGGTTATAACAGACCTGTAGAACTGTTAATGGTATTCACATAACCTATTAAATGCTGTTTTCCCCTTTCTGTAAATCGGTGCCTTCGTTATTTCCTTAAATGTTCTGTGGTATTCGTTTTATACTTTATTCAAAAGTATTCATAATGTTCATTTGCTTTCTAGAATTTGGTTTAATAATTCAAAAATATTTTAAAATTCTAATTTTTTTCCTTTTAATTTTGCACATGAGTATATTTTAAAAAAACCTTATTCTGTCTGATGATGATTGATGAATTGCCTTTCTATAATAACTCAATAATATCAAGATAATTCATTGAGACAATTGGTTGTAAAAAAAATGTAATGTTTATTCTTCAAATTATCACTTTCTTTTCCATTTCATCTTAATAAATTTAAAGAATTTTATAACTTTCAGCTGTTCGTAAATTTAACAACTATAAAAAATGTATTTCAGATAGAAAGAAATCTTTGAATAGCTGAACAACAAAAAATACTAAAAACTGAATAAATAAGCTTTTGAATGAAAGTAGTATTTTCAACTTTGAAATAGTTGTTCAATCAATCATCTGAGACAACTTGTTAAATTTGTCTCAATCTCCTAATGCTGGCCGAACACGTAGCAATTTGAGGCAATTTTGTTGGACAATAGTGCCCAATTTGATTGCTGACAACCGGTATCAAGCGCGAACACAGAGTTTTTCTTGAACCAATATTGCCCTGAATATCGGTGGTTACGGTGCTTCGTGTGTCACTAGGGAGCCCTAGTCATTACACACTAAGTGAAAACGCCTTATAAACACACCACACGAGCAGAGCATAAATGCACTCGGAACAATATTCCCAGCAATTGTACGACATCGGTTTTATTTATACAATTTATTTGCGAATAAAATGGGAGCTATCCAGTGTAAGCGTACCTGCGGTTAAGCCTAAACGTGTTACGAACGGAAAGAATCGATCGAGTATTAAACGCCTTACCGCGGTAAAAATCCATTAAGATTCTTTCATTATCAATTGACAAAATATTGTTGTTTGAATTATCTTTTTTGGGCCGACCCATGTTGCTGATTTAAGCCTTCCTTCTCACAAAACATGGTCGGCGTGAGCTGGTTATTTTCCGATTTTCCAAGTACCGCCTTCCTCTGACGTCACCATTGTCACGTGATTTCATCCGTTCATTTGATTCGCTCGCGAACCAGCAATTTTTCTCAACAATAAAATTGGGCAAAATTGCTCCTTTGGTACCGACAATAAAATTGGGGCAAAATTTTTTAGTTTGGGACAATCAAATCGGGACAAACGGTTGCCAGTAATCAAATTGGGCATGATTGTCCTAAAATATCGCCTCGTGTTCGCCCAGCATTATGCAACAAATGATTTAAACCATCAATATAACTTACAATAAAATTTGATGTGGTAATAATAATCAAAAAAATATACGTAAACGATTTTAAAAATCTTTTTTTATTCTTACCTGCAGTCTAATTCTTTATTTATATGTTCTTTAATACATTCTTCATTGCATCTTGCAAAAGATGAATCATCAATACAGGGTCTGTGAGAAATATTTAAGCGAGAAATCTACAGCAGCAAAGAAATTAAAAAAAAACAGTAAATAAATACATTACAACAAAAAACATACTCTCACAAGATTACTGATATGTTTTTAGATTTTTCGATACCGGGAATCCAGAACAGCTATTTCAGGTCTCATAACTTACATCAGCTGGAATCGCTCAGTATCTTACAGTCAGCGATTCCAAGAAACTTATACAGAAAACAAAAGTAAACAAGATAATGGCCTTCTATATTTAAACACAATAATACATAAATTTAGAATTAAAAAAGGCAAAAATTTAATCCCCGCTAGCAACTGCTACGCTTACGATGGATTAAATTATAAAAAATAATATATTTAATAACAAGTTTAGCGTGCGGAAATTAAATTGACATTGCAATAAAAAATATACTTGCACATGCTTAGCAATTTATCCTAAGGTTAGCAGTATCGAAAAGTCTGAATGCAGATTGGTGATTCGTTATTCTTGTGCGAGTATGTTTTTCATTGTAATGTCAATTTTATTTCCGCACGTTAAACTTGTTGTTAAATAAAATATATTCTCACGTTTGTGAAAATTGCAACACCATGAAGCAACCATCATAATGGAAGGAAATTTATCACATTACTGATTGATACAAACGATACAGTTTCAGAGCAATGCAACAAGAGTACTTCCATAAACTCAATATGGTGAAAAGCCTCCGTGAGCTGCAATAAAAGCTGCTATACGCCATGACAACGACTCAAATTGCCCTTGTATGTGTTCCTCCGGTATAATCTGTCAGGCTGCTTTGATCCAAGGACACAGTTCAGCAGTATTGGCTACTGGAATGCAATGAACTGCTAGTTGCAGAGTAACCATATCCCAGAGATATACAATAGGTGACATATCGAGCGAACATGCAGGCCAGGGAAGAAGGGGTATTTGTCTTGCTTCGGAAACGGCCTGGATATTTCTGACAACATGTGGCCTGGCGTTGTCTTGATGGAATATGACTCAAGGATTGTGCTGAAGGAAAGATTCGACTTAAGCCTCTTATAACTTTTCTAAGTAATGGTTGCTGTTTAGCGTGCCTACAGTTTATAGCAGTTGAGATTGTCTATGATCCAATTGCTCCTCAACCCATCATCATGTCTATCGTTCGTGCAGTTTGACGCTGGACAATGCAGTGTGGAAGTTGACGCTACCTTGATATCATGTATTGAGTATGCGGCCATCATTGGAATCCAAGTTGAAGCGGGACTCGTCCGAAAAGACGACATGGTGCCAATCTGAATGCCAGTAGATATGTTCGTGAGTCCATTGTAGACTGACGCGTCGATGGTTCAGATCCAAAGGAATGCATCCACAGCAGACGTCGCAGCAGACGCTGCCGAACCATGGAACCAGACAATATCAGACCTGTTGCAATGCTCCAAAGTTGTGCTTAATGCTGAATGGTCCGTCACTGCAATGCGGATGAGTTGTCTATCATCCCGTGGGGTCGTCATATTTTGTGGTCCACTTTCGGATTTTCGACTGATTTCTTCTCGTCGGGCCACTGCTTCCACGCTCGCATCCCTATCATGGCATTATGTCCCGTACGAGCTGCAATTTTGCTATATGAAAATTCTCCTTCACGCAGCCAATCATTCGGCACCGTTGAAACTCCGTAGCTTCCTTATAAGGCACGCTTTGCGTGGACGAGGCATACTGATGATGAAAAACTGTTGTCTGGATCCACAACAGTCCTCTACTTACACGCTGTTACACGGGAGATCAGAGATCGCAATAATTGCGAATTTGAGTCTAGGTATGCGCAATTATTCTCAAATTTTAATTGTTTCCTTATCGTATCCTGCTTTACATTTCCTATAAGTTTCACTTCATTTGATTTTTTCAAAAACCTGAGTGTATCTAATCGTATATCTATCAGTTTCATATATTTACCTAATATAGATGTTCAGAGAATGATAATAATAAACTGAAAACAAAATGAAAAAAATCCATTTATAAAATCTATTTTCAACGTGTTTTAAACTATTATTATAGGATGTGATGTCATTGTATTTCACTTCGTTATTATTATGTAAATATTTACATAATTAAGTCAACGAGCTAGTGGGCGCAGTTGCCGAGTGGGTTAGGATGCTTAGCTGAGGGTTGGAGGTAACGGGATCGATTCCCGGCCTCGGTGGAGGGCTGGAATTTTTCCATGCTCCTTTTTCCTCCAAACATGTCCTCTTTATAATGGGTATCGGATTTCTTTCCCGGGAGGTAAAGGTGAGCGAGCGTCGGGCTGACTCCCCGGCCTCAACTCTGTCCCGTTAGGTCATGTAAAGCTGGAGCCTTCCCTCCAGTTGTCCCAGGGGTCTGTGAAGACGTGGGCTTTAACCTTCATGCGCTCGCGCGGACGGCAAATTGGCCGTCATTTTGTAATTTTGCGCTGCTTTTTTCCCCAAACGACAAGAGCCGGGTGAGAGGGGCATGTATTCTCAAGTTCAGCCTTCCTCTGCTGGCTGCCAATGTAAAATAATGAAGTTAGACGTTTTCGGAAACTCATTTCTTATCCAAAGTCCAGGAAGTGAGTTGACGGCCAATCTGCCGTCGGTGCGAGCGGATACGCGAATTTTTCTAACGCCACAAAACTTAAAATGCAATTAAATGTTTCGTTATTTTTCACTATAATTTCGCTTTTTATTTACTTTATAATACTTTAGATCGTGTTATGTTTATCTCTTCTTATTTCTTAGCAGTTTTTTAACCTTCTTTCATCGTCTTTCTTTCTTTTGATAGCGCCCTCTAGTGTCACACTTCCGCTCGCAACGACGGCAATTTGGCCGTCAATAATTTTTTTCAATTTCCAGCAATTTCCTTCGATCAAATTGCATATTTTTGATATTTACGTTAGTAAATAGTGTCAAGTTAAGATTAGTTCTAGTTAGCTTCTCAGCTAGTAATTTCATTTTTTTGTTTCAAAAAAAAAATGTCATATCGTGATTTTAAGAGTACTAATTTTTTTTTAACAAAGATTACTCGTCAAAATTGAGCATACAATATTGTGTTTATGTTCATTTATCATAAATATCCAAAAGTATGCAATTTGATCGAAGGAAATTGTTGGAAATTGTGAAAAATCATAGACGGCCAAATTGCCGTCCATGCGAGCGGAAGTGTGACTCTAGAGGGCGCGAGCGCATGAAGGTTAATATAAAAAAATGTCTCGAGCTAAAAATAAAATAATTTTATAATTTATTCAATCAAGTTAAGAGGTGATTAAGTTTTTATTTGAAGCTTGGATTACAATCATCATTTAAGTTCAATATTGCTAACATCATTCATATTCAGAAATATTAATAAAGAATATTATTAGTGACTAAAGTTTGTAAAATATCAAAAACATGATTTTTCTTCTTCATAGCTTACTTTTTTTCTTAAGTTTTGTTAATGAAGAAAAACTGTTAAGAATAACAGGTAAGGCGATTCAAATTAAAGTATTCCACTGCAAAGCACTCTGGAGAGAGAACCAGTAGGCTAAATAACGTCAGACTAAAGACTGTATACATTCCACCTCATGAGGAAAAGATTTTTGCAATAAAAAAAAAGTTCAACAAGTGTCCGACAGAGAGAAATGTGGTGCTCCGAGCTGCAGTAGTTGTTGAAATTTACATAGCACTTGAATTACCGTACGTCGTAAGCCATCAAATAGATGAAAGGTATCAAAACGAAGTGTGAGGGTCAGTTGGAGATATTCTTAGACAGGCCGATGGTTCTCGCATTCCTCGAACATGCCTTTATTTTTCATTCGCTTTCAGTTGGTGAAAACGCTGCTGAAAACGATATCTGAAATCATTACAGAAAGGCCCAGTGACACCATGAGCATTGCGACACACGATACGTCGATTTGAGAACACGAGAAACAAGTAGGTAAAATTCAAGGAGACGGGATCTGTGATAGACAAACCTCGTAGCGGGCCACCGAGGACATCAACACATGAACAGACAACTTCTAATGTCCTGGCAGCGTTCTCTAAAAGCCCAATCGGAGAGTCGAACTCTGTGATTGGGCTCTGCAATAACGTGAGATTAATCCCACTGCGTTGGCTGATTAACGCACACAATTCCTTTTTTAAATGCGATTGATAATACAATAGAAATAAAAAACAAATATGGCGGACATACCTTAGCGTTGTCTTCAATTCCCTTAGTTGGTGGAATGCGGTGACCATAAATCGTAATTCAGATAATATTGCAGAAATCTCCTTTCTTGTACTGTCTTATAAAGCATTCAGAGACGCCTCAATTATATATACAAAAAAACAAGGAAGCGAAGATAATTATTTATCATTCTCAATTCAGCACACAATCAGGCCCACACCAACTTCTCATCTCGTTGCCTAGGAACGCTAATAAAAAAATAACTCGCCAGAAGTCGCCATGGTCCAAAAAACAAAAACGCTATTTCTAAATGTATTCAACAAAAATACTGTTGCGCTGCTATGCTCCCGGCCTTGAAAGTTTCTAAACTTTCAATAATAATAATAATAAAATTCAATTTGCGGGCGGAGAAAAAATCAAAACAATTAAAGCTAAATCTATATACTGATATATAATATAAGTCTAAGTCTGTATGATAAAAAAATATAAGCTAATAAATGTAGAAGAGGAGCAAAAAAAAAATCAGTTATTGAGTAGATAAAGGATAAAGTTTTACTACGGGACGTTTAAACGTTCCGTTTTTAGTTTTAACCAAAACCACTCTGACTACATTATTCTTACCCGGAAAAACCTCTTGAATAATACCAACCGGCCAATGAAGGGGGGATAAAACTTTTTGATCTATAAGTTCCAACCCTTACTGGATTTTCTGGGGTACACCATTTTTGTCTAACTTGCAACATATCTAAATATTTAATTCTCCATTTTTTCGAATAAGACTAAACTAAACTGTCAAGCAAATTTTTGTGGTTAACTAGATTACAGGAATTATCAGGTAAATCAGGTACAGGTAAGTATTGAAGAGGAGTAGACATGATAAAATGAGCTGGAGTTATAACTTCCGGATGTGGATCAGAACTTAATAGACAGAGAGGATGTGAATTTAAAAGGCACTCAATCTGAACAAGCATGGTTAACGTTTCCTCATATGACAATAATTGCGTTCCTATTACTCGATATAATTGAGTCTTAACACAATAATGTTCGATTCTGATATTCCCCCAATATGTGGAGCATGAGGTGGAATCATCTTCCATGTAATACGATAATTAGTTAAATCTTTATGAAGAGCCATTCGATAGTCACTTGAAAGTAAAAACTTATACAAATCATCAAGTTGAGCCTTAGCACCAATAAAATTTGTTCCATTATCTGAATAAATATAAGAGACTGGACCACGACGAGAAATGAAACGCTTAAAGGCTGCCAAAAACGAATCAGACGTCAAATCTGAAACAAGTTCAAGATGAATTGCTTTTGTGCAAAGACAGATGAATAAACAAAGATAAGCTTTTTGCGAGTGATGACCTCTTCGACGAGAAAGAGTGATTTTAAGGGGACCTGTATAATCTACACCAGTGTGTACGAAAGCTTTGCTCTCACAAACTCGATAAGATGCTAAATCAGTCATTTTCGGTGTAGGATGAGTAGGTGATAGTCGAAAGCAAAAATTACACATTTGAACTCTTTTATGGATCTGGCAGAAAGTATCCAAAAACGTTGTCGAAGGAGAGACAGAAGCAAACTTGCTCCAGTATGACAATTTGTCTGATGAAAATGGTCAATAAGAATGTCTACGACATGATCTCGTTTGGGAAGTAATGCAGGATGTTGACATTCAAAGGGAAGATCAGATCTAGACAGTCTTCCTTAAATACGTAATATGCCTTCTTCATCAATAAAGGGACTAAGACGCCGCAATGCTCTTGAAGGCAATCTGGACTGTCTTAGAAGGTGTAATAAATCAGCAAAATGCACAGATTGTAGTGATGATATAATGACTTTTTCAGCGGCTATCAAATCTGAGGCCGAGATCCTATTAGAACATGAAAGTTTTTTCATAAAACGCAGTACATAAACTACGATGCGGAGAAGTTTATTCCAAGATGATATGCGTTGGCTAAGAGAATATATAATTGACTGTTCAGACAAACAAGTTGCGGTTAATGTACAAGTTTTGAATTCGGGAATTTGTTCATACGATTCATTTAAGAATGGCTTAATAGGCCATTCTGATGGTCGTCTCTGAAGCCAAAAGAACCGTTCCACCAAAGTTCATTAGATATTAATTGAGAAGGTAATAATCCTCTTGAAAGACAATCACTAGGATCTCTATACCTGATATATGATAAAAGTTAATTGGATAAATGTTTTCATGACATTGTGCGATGCGATTACTCACAAAAATTGACCAGCGGTGCGGAGAGGAATGTATCCATGAAAGAGCAACGGTGGAGTCCGAAAATGCATATATACCTTCAATAGGATTACGAGAATGATAAGAATCATAAACAACCTTGAGCAATTTAGATAGTAAAACAGCTGAACAAAGCTCCAGGCGAGCAAGAGTAACAATTTTCACGGGAGAAACCTTAGACTTGGAACATAAAAGTCGAACAGTGATATTACCAATGGAATCAGTAACATGCAAATAAATAACACAACCATAAGCACTCAGACTAGCATCACAAAAGGCTATTAGATTCACCTGACAATTACCGAGTACACCAATATGACGAGGAATCACTAGGCTCGAAAGTAATGGTAATTCTTGAATGAGCAATTTAAAACGCTTAATGATCGAATCAGGCGGAGTTTCATCCCACTCTATTTTACTATACCAAAGCTCTTTGATTAGCAACTTCGCATAAAGAATAACAGGAGCTACTAAACCCAACACATCAAACAGACGTGCAATAAGGGATAAAATTCGGTATTTTGTGCATTTGTCTTCGGTTTCTGCAGTTGTTATCTGAAATTTATCGTCTACAGGCAACCAACAAAAACCTAAGACCTTTAAATTATACTAACTGTCTGATAAGTTCACTGGAGAACGATGCGACAGAGGTAGAGCGGCAAGTACTGCAGCTGAGTTACTGGTCCACTTGACAAGATCATAGCATCCAGCTTTAAATAAATCTATCAACTCTCGAGCAATTCGAACTGCTTGATCCTCGGAAGTGATCGAGGTGACCAAATCATCCATATATAACTCAGATTCAACTATTTTCGCAGCTTCTGGAAAACGATGACCTTCATCAGAGGCTAATTGACGCACTGTGCGCATAGCGATGTAAGGGCTAGATCTCAATCCTAAGGGAAGGTGATTAAACTGAAAACTGCGTATATCCCCTTCCTTATTGAAATGAAATAGCATTTTTAAAAATTTGCGATGAGGTTCATTTACAGCAGTTTGTTAAAACATTTGTTTAAGGTCTGCGGTTAATGCAACAGCGGAAGTTAATTAATAATGTAAATAAATCAGTCTGGAAATTTGGACCAGTGTATAAAATATCATTAAGTGATAATCCTGTATGCGTTTTAGCACTTACGTCTAATACTACACATAACTTAGAGGTGACCTTATCTTCACGGATAACTGCATGATATAATATAATAATAATATAATAATTTTACTGCGAATAAAAAATATTTACAACAGTATGCATTGATTACAGTTTTGACATCCCATTTGTTTTAAGGGTGATCCCGTCGAGAAGACAAAAGGGTGTCGTCATCGAGGCAAATTACATATGAAATTAAAACAAAAAAGCATTATATTAAAACAAAGCATTACAAGCATTACAATTACAATAAAAAAAGGGGGGGGGAATGAAAAAACTGGATTTGTTTCCTTTTTTTTTTCTTTTTTTTTTTACAAATATTTTACATTGTACATTATGAGGACGAAAAAAATTCAGTTCATCACATTTTGAGGAAACTATATGCTGAGAAAATTACATAATTTTCAAAAGTGATAAAAAAACAAAAAAACAAAAAAAAACAAAATTAGACTGATGGCGTTTATCTACATAGAGGAAGGAGAAAATAAAAAAGGAGAGAGTGAGAAGAAAGAAAGGAGATTACAATCAATTATTGGGTTCATGTAAAGAGGGGAATTATATATCTATGAGGATTTATCTAGCATTGAGTAGAAGAGTGTTGTTTAAGTTTTCTTTTAAATTGTGCCAGAGAAGTGCAATCACGAATTTCCATTGGAATTTTATTCCAATTTAGAGGAGCTGAATAACTGACTGCTCTTCTTTGATAGTTGGATCTAGTTTTTGTTAATAGAAGAACAGGCTTGAGTCTAGTTTTATAAGAATGGGAGTTGGGTTTAATATTGAAAGTAATTGAAGGACATTGTTTTTTGTTAATTGTTTTGTAGGTGAAAAGAGCCAACTGAAGCTTGTAGATATGTTCGAAAGGAATTATTTTGTATTTTGTCCAGAGGGATTGAGTAGAGTACAGGCGGGGCTTTCTATCTAAGAATCTTAGGAAATGCTTTTGAACTTTAAGTATCATTTTTTGTTAAAATTTGGCAGTGGTACCCCAGATGATTACACCGTAGCACAAGTTTGTATGAATTAGCGACCAATATAGACTCACTTGTCAGAAGTATTTGCCTAGGAAGAAATAAAGTTTTCTAATGATGCCTAAATTTTTTGAGACTTTATGAGCGATTTCTTGTGCATGGAGATTCCATGATAGATGGTGCGAAAGAGTAACACCTAAATATCTGAAGGATTGGACTTCTTGTAATAAGGAGTTGTTATAAGTGATAGAGAAATAATCAGTGTTGAGTATTTTATTTCTATGATAGAAAAACATATAAACCGTTTTGGTTGTATTTAAAGTAAGGTCGTTTGAGGATAGCCAAGATTCAAGATAGAAAAGTGAGCACTGCACCTCGTACTTGAATTTTTCCACATTAGGATGAGCAAATAGGAGGGTTCCGTCATCGGCGTAGAAGATACATTTGAAAGCAGGTGATGTGAGAATGAGATCGTTTATAAATAAATTAAAGAGAAGGGGAGAAAGGATAGACCCTTGGGGTAAACCTGTCGTCGTGTGATATACTGAAGAGGAATATCCGTTTTTGTTCAGCTGGTATTGTCTTTGTGATAGATATGAAGAGATCCATGTAAGAGGTGGGCCTCCAATACCCATAAGTTCTAATTTTTGAAGTAAAATATTGATGTTAATTGAGTCAAAAGCCTTTTTCAAGTCCAAGAAGAGACCTAAGACGATCTTATTAGCCGCCATATTCTCCGTGATAAACTCTGTGAGATCAATTAGCGCAGTTTCGGTATTTTTCCCTGTGATGAAACCGTGTTGTTGTTGAGCCATGATTTTATACTTTGATATGTATGTAGAGTTTACTATGATATAATTTTTCAAATATTTTTGAGAAAGAGTTTACCACGGAGATAGGACGAAAGTTGGTCAGAGTGTTCACATCTCCTGCTTTCCATAATGGAACCACTTTAGCTTGTTTGAAGGTAGAAGGAAAGACGCCTTCAGATATTGAGATATTAAAAATAAGAGAAGGAGGGAGTGCAATGTTATCCATGATCTGTTTGAGAAAGTATGGATGCGGAATAAAATAACCTTCATCATTATTTTGAGTAGCGGGCACTTCTGAAAGGTAACCATTTGAAATATATTCATTTACTACTCCATTGTACCTTTCACGAAGTGAAGGATCTTGTTTGAATTTACGCTCGAGCGCGATTAAACGTCTTTGAGCAACAGCACGAGAGTTACCTAATTCGGCAGGATTTTTAGAAAAAGGTAAGTTAACAGAATATCTTCCGTCCTTATCTCGAGTAACAGAAGCAGTATATAGATTTCCACATTCTATCTTTTCATGACTGAAACAACGAGAACGAGGAACTTCTTCGGACTCCCAAAACTTATATAAGGCATCATTAAGATCAATACTAGCCATTGTAAAAAATGAAGCAGTAGAAAGTTGTACTATTCCATTGTAAGTGTCGTCATAAGATGTAGATATATCGCCCAAAAGAACATATCCAAAAACGGTTTGAAGAGCAGGAGGTGCGGATAAACCAGAATCAACACGTTTGCCTATATATATATAAGGGAACACTGAGCTCCTACCACAATGTTAATACCTCCGGGAATATTCCAAGTGAGGTCTGCTAGCGTCAGATTACCAAGATAAGACATATTACTACAATTCACATAACGAGTTGGTAAATTATCCGTAATTGCATCAACTACCAAATCGTGTATATAATATTTATGCGGAGATACACGAGATTCAAGTGTCAAATAAGCAAAACCATGAATAGGTCTCGATAACAATCCTACTCCCTTTACGAATGAATTATTCAAAGGAGTGATAGGTAGATTTAACACCTTACAACAATCCACAGTAATTAAATTATTCTGAGAACCATTATCAATTAAACATCTAACCAATTTCCGGTTACCATTATCACCTTGAGCATAAACTTGTGCAGTTGATAATAATATAGTAAAACCTGGTTTTGTCTTTGCAGACAAAGAAATTGTAGTAGCAGAAGGTATGAGTGATACTGAGGATTATTAGCCGGAATTGAGTTATCTGTTGATGTCACAACTGATGGTAAAACAGTGGCTGCACTGTTTACCTTACGAGAACCATCCTTATATTCTGCTGACTTCTGACCATTCAAGAAATGTAAAAGAGTATGATGTCTCTTACCACAAGTTTGACAAGAACGACGTGACTTACAAAATGAAGTTAGATGGGAAAGGCTTAGACAATTTACACAACCTCGCCTTGATTTGACAAATTCATATCTACTTTGCGGAGAATCCAGCTGTTTAAATTGTGGACATTCATAAAGTTGAATGTGATCATTTTTACCACATAACTTACATGAAGAAGTGCCACTATTCCGTTGTGATTGTGTAACACCATTGGAAACAAACGTGTTCGAAATAGTACGAGAGTTACGTCCCAGAGAAGTAGAAGAAACAGCAGATCGCTGAGTGGATACCTGGAATGTCATTGCATTCGTAACACTGCTCAATCGCTCCAAGATTCTTACTTGATCCTGAATAAATTCAATAACTGCTTGACATGTAGGAATCTCTTCCTTGCATACTGACAATTCAAAGCATTGTACAGTCTGTGCATCTATCTTTTTTAATGCAATATGTAGCAAAATAAAGTCTGTGAGATCCTTTATCCCTAATTGCTTTACAGCAGCAATAGAAGCAGAGTATTTCTCTACAAAAAATTCAAGCTATCAGCTGTGTGAGTACAATTCTTCAACTCAAAAATAATATTCAAATAATGTGCACCTAAAGCACGTTTATCTTGATACTTCTATAATAAACTATCTCATAAAATGTTGTAGATATCACCAGTGGGAACAATTCCTGCTACCATCTTCAAAGCATTATTAGTTAATTTACCCATCAAATACTGAACACGCTGAGCGTCGGAGAATTCTGGGTTTGTATATATATTAGCTTTAAATGACTCATAAAAAATTGGCCAGTTATCAGTGTTCCCGTCAAATGATGGAATATCTATTGGAGGTAATTTCACAATATGCTTATTAAAAGATATACTTTGCGATGCTTGGCCGGAAATAGTCCTAACATTGTTTCGAACACGTTTAATCCGAGCCTACAAATCCTCCAATGAAACTAATGCATTATAATCTGATTGAGATGATGGTTTAATTTCCAGCTTAACTTCATTTATCTGATCTACAATTTGTTCGAACTTTAACTTCAACTCCTCTATCGTTTCTGACTCTGCCATGAAGTTTTCGTTCGATTTCCTGGAACGTTTGCTAGAACTTATTTTTTTTGAAAGATCATAAATGGAATTAAATTTCTGGAACACTTCATCCCTTTTAGAAATCAATATTTTAAGTTTAGATTCCATCCTGACCTACAATATTCAAACCAATCAATTTAAGCATTTAACTAACTATTCACCCAACTAACTATCCACCTAACTAACTATCCGCCTCGACGGTCCATCATAAAAAAATTATATTGGCTGATTAACGCACACATTTTTTTTTTAAATGCGGTTGATAATACAATAGAAATAAAAACCAAATATGGCGGACATACCTTACCGCTGTCTTCAATTCTCTTAGTTGGTGGAATGCGGTGACCATAAATCGTAATCCAGGTAATACTGCAGAATTCTCCTTTCTAGCGCTGTCTTATAAAGCATTCAGAGACATCTCAATTATATATACAAAAAAACAAGGAAGCGGAGATAATTATTTATCATTCTCAATTCGGCACACAATCAGGCCCACACCAACTTCTTATCTGCACAAAAGTTTTTCTCGTTACTCAGCAACGCTAATAAAAAAATAACTCGCCAGGAGTCGCCACGGTCCAAAAAACAAAAACGCTATTTCTAAATGTATTATCAACAAAAACACTGTGGCGCTGCCACCCACTTATATGTTTACTATCCTATTTCTTGATGAAGCCAATTTTTATGTAAAAGAGGTGAGTAAGTAAAACACATCTTTTACTTATTCCAAAAAAAAAACATTGGATGCAGGCTTCTAAGGCACAAGGTAACATCGCCTCATAGTATGGTGAGGTAAATGAAATGATCGAATTATCGGCCACCACCTTATTTTCAACAGACTGTGAAGGGACAGAAATACTTGACAATGCTTCAGGAGGGAAAATTATCATCAATCTTAAATCCAGAAGAGGATTTCCAAACAAGTGGAAGTTGCTCGGCCACATTACACCCTATGGGTCCAGGCTTACGGGACACCCTGTAGACATCTGGCAACAGTAGTAGGTTTTATTTTGTTTTGTTTTTCCTATTAAATATGATGACTTTCATATTAAACAAATTCTATAAATCTATATTTTGGTTTAAATGATAAAATTGTCAATATATTAAGAGGAAAAAGATGAAAAAAAAATGATATTTTAGAAAGCTTCTGATTTCAGGATATGGCTTGTTTTTAAATCATTATTATTAACTTGTTGATCCTTACATTTATTTCTTATGAAAGGAATTTGATTTACTTCAATTATTATTATCTCAGTATCCACTGCAATGGAACTTTGACTAAGTTAGCCCTATTTTAGCTTTTACTGAAATAGGGGTAAAGTAGTTGACCTATTTCCATATTAAGTTCTTTGAATTTATTTACCATCTTATAATCCTTCTCCTCTCAATCCATGAGAGGATAAAAAAATAAAAACCTTACAATTGCTCTTCAACTGTGTGCTGGAGAAAGTAATGAGAGAGTGGAGGAAAAGAATGGAAGAGGAAGGAATCAAGAAAATAAAAATAGGAAGAAAGAAAGATAACTTGGAAATTGACTGCCTGGCTTTTGCAGACGATCTTGCAATACTAGCGGAAAACATTGAAGATGCAAGAAGACAAATAAATATACTGAAAGAGACGGCAGAAAAGGCTGGACTACAAATATCTTATGAAAAGACGGAATACATGACCAATAGAAAAGATGCACCAAGACAGATCACAACAAAGTATGGGAAAATCAAGAGGGTTAATAAATTCAAATACCTGGGAGAAATAATTCAACCAAACGCCCTTGACAAAGAAGCGGTCCTAGCAAGAGCAAGAAAAATGGAACTGTCATTCCATTTGACAAAAAATATATACAACAAGAAGTCCATATCTATAAACGCTAAAATTAGGCACTACAATACAGTCATTAAGCCAGAAGGCCTCTACGCCTCAGAATGCCTTGCACTAAACACAGCCAGACAATTGGACGAGGTAGAAAAAAAGGAAAGAAAGATCTTACGGAAAATCCTGGGACCAAAATATGAAGATGGAAAATGGAAACTGAGAAACAACAAAGAAATCTACGCAAAAACAGAAAAAATAACTGACACAATGAGGAAAAGAAGAGTGGCTTTCTACGGACACATTAAAAGAATGAGTGAAGGCAGACTGACGAAGAGATTATTCACCTTCTTCGACAGAAACCCCAAGACTCAGATGACATGGATCAAGGAGGTCAGAAAAGACATGGAAGAAATGAAAATAGATGGAGAAGAGGTGGAGAGAAGAGAAGAATTCAGAAAAAAGATCAGGGGATTCAAGGGTTTTCAAGAAAAGGCAAAGAAGAAGACGGGAGCAAAATGGACGGAAGAATGAAGGAAACAACATAGTGAAAGAATGAAAGAATACTGGAAGAGAAGAAAGAAAGTAGAAAAATAATCATGAGTTATTCCACGTGGTCCATAGTCGGCCAAATTCGAAGAAAGAAGAAGAAAAACCTTACAAACTTGAAAGCAAAATATATCGGGATAACGTTCTTTAACCTGGCATTTTTGAAGGAATGTCCTACAGAACACATTAAACATTGCCACCGACTATCCTTATCAGCTTCCTGCAGTCTCAGTCAGCTGTCAATGCTAGTAACCATTATTAGGAAATGTATGAAATGATTGAATGAAAATAACTCGATAGCAATTGTTATGCCATTGTTTATGGTTCCTTTCCCGTTCACACACCCATCCAGTTTATATTACCTTAGTTGGTATTCTGAGGCAGCGCCATGTTTACTACTATCTGTAATCTATATTACTAAAATCTTTTATTTCTCTGTCTCTCTGTTTGTCTGGCGCAATTTTCTGTGAGAATGGTTAATATGAAATATGTACGCCGTCGCACTGATTAAAAAATTGATATATACATTTTAAAAAGTAGAACTACTAGTTTCGATTCTCATAGGAATCTTCTTCAAGTTACTTGAAATTAAAAAAGCATCTGGTTTATAAAGCCTTAGAAATTACAAATGACGGAATAAATCACGTGGCTAGAGTTCAAGCTCATGCCATTGTTCGTCAAAAAAAAGAAGGTGGGCAGGAAAAAGAAAAAAAAATATTTATTAGTTACTATTGTGTTTATTCTTTTTTTCTTTTTTTTTGAATTAAATATTTTTCCATATTTTTAACAGAAAGGGTATCATTATAACAAGTTGGATCACTAAAATAAAAAAATGTCTCCTTACATTTCCTAAGAAAATGATTCTTTCTTAAAATTAAATTTAGACTTAATTTAATCTTAAATTTAAATTTAGATTTATGATTGGGTCTGTCGTTATTATAATGATTGTATGTTGCTTTGGCAATGTGTTTGTTAATAAATGAAATTATTTATTTAAATAAATAATTTAAATATGTTTCCATTCCATTCTATCCACCCTTGCAAAAAACTCTCAATCATGTATTGCGTCCATTGCAAATCGTTTGTACATCTCCAACTGAAAAAACCTTAAGCAATTTTCTTAAGGATAAACAAATTTATCGCCCACCTCCCAAACCAATGTTATCTACACGAAATGTAGTCTATGCAATTCCTTGCAGCCACCAACAATGCAGGTATTTTGGCGAGACATCTCAAAAATTGCTGCTAATGGATTAGTGAAGCGTAAAATACAGCCACTCCTAATCAAATGTCAACCTCGCCTCCTTGTGGTGCAGTCTTGATCTTAACGAAAGAGGCTCTGACGACCGAGTATTGGCGGTATAATCACAATTTCTGAATAGAGGAAATGCTATTCATTGGCAAGTTCAGAGGCCATAAGATAGCAGCCCTATCACTGAACTTACCCTGCGATAGAGTGGTGATCTATCCAGGGGAATTTAATATTACTCGAAAAACTCAAGATGAATAACAGTACAGATATAAATGGAAATGAACCGGCTAATGGAACTGGACATCTCTTTGGGAAACTGAAATTTGCAACTTGGAATGTACGTGGTATCGCAAATAAAATGGAGGAATTAAACATAGAATTAAAGATTAGAAACATAGACGGAGGCAAAAAAGAAAAACAAAGGATCATTAATGTTTAGAGACTATATTATGATTTATTCTGGTGTTGATGAAGATAGATGGGCCTCATCGGGAGTTGCAATATGGATCAAAAAAGTTTGGAAAAATAAAATTTTAGACTACCAGTGGATATCAGATAGAATTATAATGATCAGGATAAAAATTATGAACAAAAGTTTTAACATTTTGGAAATATATGCTCCAGTACAGGGCAAGGATGAAGAATCAGAAGAATTTTATGAAAATTTACAAAGTTGTCTCGACAAAATAAATAAAGATGAAGCAATAATTTTGATGGAAGATTTTAATGCCAGAGTAGGTAATCAACCAATTGCAAAATGTATAGGAACAGAAGGAGAACCAACAAGTAATTATAATGGAGAAATGTTAAAAGATTTCTGTGTTTTTAATAATTTAAAAGTCAGTAATACTTTTTTCAAACATAAAGAGATACATAAATATACATGGGAAGCCAGAGGAGTTAAGTCAATCATAGAATATATTATTATAAATGAAAAACTCAATATTAACATTAAAGATACGAGAGTATATCGTGGAAGTGAAATAGATAGTGATCATATGTTAGTGGAAAGCAGATTTGAAATTAAATACAAATCCATTTATAAAAAGAAAATAGAAAATAAGGTAATTTCTAAGAAACTCAAAATTTACCTCCTTGAACAAGAAAGTATTAGAAATTTATTCAGAAATAGACTGAAAGACAAGATAACAGAATCTACAAACAATATAGAAACAGATTGGAAAAATATCAAAGTAGGAGTATTACATGCAGCAGAGGAAAGTTGAGGTTATAAATCACATAAAAACAAGAAAAGGATTAGAACTTGGAACGATGATCTACAGGAAAAGATTTGGAAAAAAAAACAAACTTTTAAAATTTATCTACAAAATAAAAACACAAACAATTATATAGAATATAAAAAATTGCGAGCGGAAGTTAGGAAACTATCAAGGAAAACACGTAGAGAAGATTGGGATAAATTTGTTAAATCTTTAGAACATGACATCACAGGACCCCAAAGAATAGGCTTCAAAATTTTCAGACAACTACAATGTACAGAAAATGATAAATTAAGAATGAATTTAATACCAGAAGAAGAATAGAAAAAACATTACAAGTCACTCTGGAATGAAGAAGATCAGGTAGAAGTTGAGAATGATTTTCAGAAATTTAATAATACAACGGAAAGCTCAGATGGAATTACAATGGATGAATTAGAAAATGCCTTAAAAAACGCAAAGAACAGGAAAAGTCCGGGATCAGATGGGATATATATAGAATAATATATATATATATAGAATATAGAGTAATTTTTCTTTTAATTTTAAATCTCCATATTTAAATAATTACTATAATCTTTTATTTCCCTGTCTGTCTGTCTGTCCGGTGCAATTTTCTGTGAGAAATGAAATAGAACTTTACAATGAAACATCCGCGACAGGAATCGAACCTGCCACCTTCTGATCCGAAGTCAGATATCTTATCCATTAGGCCAGAGGGACTACAACTGTTTTTATATTGTTTTTTGACTAATCTCTCATTCCCCTTCCCCATCAATAAGGAATGTACTCAACCTTTTTTTTTAATCTCAATATTATTTATTTATTTTCCATCCATCAGTTTACTGAAAAATCATTATTTGTAATTCAAAAACCATCAATATTTGTAACTCAAAAGCCACCGGAAAGTGTCAATCTATATTACTAAAATCTTTTATTTCCCTGTCTGTCTGTCTGTCCGGCGCAATTTTCTGTGAGAATGGAAATAGAAATAGTTTTTACAATGAAACATCCGCGACAGGAATCACTACTGAAAATCACTATTTGTAACTCAAAAACCATCAATATTTGTAACCAAAACCCATTGAAAAATATCTATTAGAATAAAAACGAAAGTCAAAAAGAAAGAAGCAGTATTTCTATTAGCTAGAATACTGAAAAAACAATATTGTAATTCAAAAACCTCTGAAAAGTATCAATTGGAATAAAAAAAAAGAGTCAAGAAATTAAGAAGCAGTATTTCATTAGATAGAACACAGAAAAATCACGATTTGTAACTCAAAAACCATTAATATTTGTGACACAAAAGCTACTGAAAAGTATCAATTGGAATAAAAAACGCGAGTCAAGAAAGAAAGAAGCAGAATTTTTATTAGGTAGATTGCTGAAAAACACTATTTATAAGTCAAATACCTGGAATCACTTCAAAGTCAAGAACTTATTATATTACTCGACTCATCAACCAAGATGACCAGAATCAGAAATTTTTCCGAACATTTGCTCAGAATCGGAGACAATCGAGAACCACATAAAGATGGAATGATAACATTGCCTGATAATCATAGCAGCAAAATAGAACAATTGAACCAGCTCATAGAAAAAATATCTTACCTGAAATCAATGAATAGACAATTCTAACTCCAAAGAGCGAGATTGTCGATAACATCAATCAAGTGATAAGTCAAAGAATATAAGTTGAGACTAGAGAGTATTTAAGTGAGAATAAAATTGATAGTTCTGATCAATCCACAACACGAACATCTCTATCCGCCTGAATATCTGAACTCATTGAATCTCAGCGGTATTCCACAGCATTGTTTTTCATTGAAGATTGGATCTCCAATCATGTTGTTGCAAAACATCAATCCCAAGTTCGGACACTGCAACGGAACTGAACTTAAATGCTGTTCATTCGATAATGATCTCATAGAAGCCGAAATTATAACAGGAACTCACAAAGGAGATTTTGTTTTCAAGCATAGGATGTCTATGGAACCAAACGATAAACAACTTCTATTCACTTTCAGAAGAAAGCAATTTCCGATCAGGCATCCTTACACGATGTTTATCAATAAAGCTAAAGCACAGACACTAAATAAAGTTGCCATCTATTTCGAGAACGTTGTCTTCACTCACGCACAACTTTATGTCTTTGAGTCACAAAGACATAAAGATACAAGACATCAGAATTTGTTTCTCTTTACTCGAAAGAATAGTCACAATCAATTTGTTGCCAAGAATTTCGTATACAAGCTAATGATCTTCATTCATCATCTATATCAACAAACATCCATCTCAACATATCTCTTCTTCAAATATCTATATCAATCAATTTGCACATGGGTAATAGTCTAGTTTTTTAACTATTTTTTTTAATAAATAACGAATAGAAACCTAATTGAAAAAAAAACCTTATATTTAAACAGTATCGTTTTAATACGAATACAATACGAATACGTTGCATGTATTAGCCTTCATCAGTTCAGAATGATTTAAAATTTCCGTTGGTTCACTGAGTAACGAATCACATGTTGTAGGAAACTCCATTGTTAACAGAGGGTGTTGTTTCTATGAGGAGGGATTCTTTTATGAAAAGTGATTTTCTGTTTCCACTTCTGCCCGCTATCCTCATCTCTCGGAGAAATTGTTGATGTCCTCCTGCTGGCTTCATGATTGAATGTATTAAATACAGACTTATCTAAACTCTTACTTTTATAATAATATTCACGTTGTTTCAGTCGGCATTCTATTCAATTATTAGTACATCAAATGTAGAACTTATGACAAACACTACAAGGTATTTTTATATACAATATTACTTTGCTCCATAATATTAATCATAGAGAAATAAAAATAATGGTGTTCTTACATTTGTTTCCAATCTGTGAACTCATCTCTAATGGGTTCATTTATTACATCAACATATGGGAGAATAGCAAAGAACAATTTAAGTGGATCTTGATTTTTAAGACATTAGCGTTAAATGCATTCATATTTTCGAATCCGAGGATTAAAATGATACAGTTTTGATAAGAGTTTTTTCAATAGTGTTTCTATTCGTTATTATTTATAATTTTTACACAACTTATTGGATATTTTTATTTTTTTATTGCAGAAATCTTTTCCCCATGATCTGTAATTTTTGTAGTCCAAGTCTGACATTGTTTCGTCCAGTGCTTCTCTCTCCAGAGCTCTGCATAGGGATACTTTAAGTTTAATCACCTTCTACTTAAATAAAAACTCTTACCTTATTTTGAAATAAATTTATTTTCAAATTTCCCAAAATTAGTAGGAACGGCATAAAAAGTTGTTTACGAAGGTCATAAACTACAGAACTGTTGGAATCTCTATCTGTCAAATACTGAAAATCAACACATTTTAAAAATAAAACAAAAATAAAATCAATTGAATTTTAATTTGTGGGGGGAAGGAAGGGAGTTGCAACCAAATAAATTGATTTAAATAACATACAAAGTATTCATTAAAACGAATAACATTGTATTCAGTAAAATCTATATTTTATAAGTCATTATTTTAGAATTATGTAATCATTATTAGAATATAAATCCTTTCCTTAGTTATTATTTTTTTGTTTCTTTAATCCATTCAACGTATGTTTACTGTGTTACTAGTAATATTGTTATCTTTTGCTTGCGTAGCATTGTTGAAGAGAACTATTGAATTAACAATGAAATTGAACAGTAGACTTTTCATTTCAAATGAACTTAACTCATAATCACAGGATTTTAATACATATTCATAAAGTTTAATACAAATAAAAATGAAATCTTTAAATCTTTAAATCTTTTCGCAGTCGGGAAAAATAACTAAATTTTTGAAGGATTATCTTGGATTGGGAAGCGGTTTTATTATTTATTTGTGATGAGATATATAAAGATGAGGAATACCTAAAAGAATTGAATTAATCACTGCGAATTCTCCCCTCCCATATTCATTAAACTAAAGTTGAAGCAATATAGGGAATTGCTGATAGTAGGTTAGTCTATTACTATTGATATCTGCAGGGAGCGTCTACCAATTATTGTTCTTTATTTCAGGCGGAACTTGGGGTGACCTTTATGCGTTGATCTTTGGAGTAATACATTTTTTAATATTGCCATTATATCCTATTCCAAGCCGCATTGATGGCGGTGGGAAATGACTCTATCTTAATTATATGGCAAGTGAAACATTTATTGCCATCAATAATTTAGCAAATAATAATGTTAAGTTACATCTTTTTTCGGTCAAGGCACTTCTGGGAATTAAAGTCAATGAAGACACCGACATAGAGGCCAAGCGAGCCGCTTCCTTGGAGCATGTTACGTATACTTGTCCTCTGCCTTTAAGTTTTTTTCGATTTATTAAAACAAAACAGCGGAAGACTATGCGGCAAAGTCATTGAAAAAACACAGGAAAAGGATGGCCAGTCTAACAAGATTAGCGAATATTCTCTATTGCTAACTTTGTTCCTAATCAATTTCTTAACAGTCATGCCGATTTTAAAAGTTATCTTTTTAGATTTTGATTGAGGGATGAGGCCAAGTGCGATTCGTGTGATGTAAACAAAGATGAGGATCCTAAGCTTGTCTTATAGCGTTGTCGGGATCCTCAGCATATTTTAATTAGAAACGGGTTTAAATCTTTTCTACTTCAAAGAAATATTCCTTACCCATGTTATGACGATGTGTCACCGGTATTCTAAATTTTTATTCTACTTTTATTCAAAATAAGCGTCTTTAATAATCGTACTTGATCTCTTTCTTTCTCTCTTTTTTAATATAAATATCTTTCTTGTTTTTTTTTTTCTTTTTGTATTTTATTATGTTTTCATTAATTATTGGCTGATTATGATATGTAAGTATTTAATAATATTTTAAGGTTGTTAATTCTACCATTGTTATTTTTATATTTCATATTTATTTACCAGATTGGTTTAGCACTCGATAGTGGCAGCCAAGTGCAGTATTTATTTATTTATTTATTTTTCATGTTTAATGTGTTACTGTAATACGCAATTACTTTTTATTGTTAGAAGTGATTTTAGATGTATTCCGGGCTACTTTCTTTAGTGGGTCAATGAGGAAGGTGGTGCTCGAACTGTATCCGGCCTCATGGATCTGGCCTTTGGCAGTCCATGGGCTGTTTGGTGTGGGTCCCTGCCGACCGTTTCATAGTCCTTTTAGGGGATAGCTCGGAATTTTCCTTCTGTTTTTTATAGTTGCCATTATTAAGATTTATTATTGTTCTTTTGAATCTTATTTATTTTTTTCTATCATATGTTATTTTTATGTTGTGTGGCAGTCCAAATATCTGCCATGTAGTTACTAGTGTCCATGTTTGCTCGTCATTCTTAAGTAGGTTAGTAATTTGAATGTCTTGAGCGTAGGAGATATCACGTGCTTCCTTCCAAATTCATCTTCCTCGTCATACATTTGTTTCTAAATTGTAGCATAAATAAAAATTTTTATTCAATTCTAACTTTAAAAGCAAGCAAGTCAAGTTTATTGAAAGTGTGGATAACGATGCTTTCTTAAAGTAGTTTAGGAAGATTGTCAAGTAAGTACATCACCTTTACTTTTTAAGGAGATACGAAGAAACTTTAATTTAAAGTGAATAGAACAAAGCGAACCTTTGATAGCATGGCTTTAGACTAAGATACATTTCAACATAAGGTTTCAAGTTGAAATTCCATGGATGACAAATGTGATAAGATTAAAGTTCGTGAATTCGTATAATATTCATTGAACACTCGTGAATTAAGAGACTTTTATTATAAGAAACTTTCATGAAATATTTAGTTACAGAACAATTTAAGTGTTTTATTATCATGTGCAAGATTATTTAGAAAGATAATAAGTGTGTTCAAGAATTAGTGTTATGTTGATATCATATACAGATGTAAAGCTTCAGTAAGTGCTTGAACTGTTAAGTTATTTACATGTTTATAAATGTGTAGTATTTTTGAAGATACATCTCCTCTTCATTTGAAAGCAAAGTGAGCATTTATTCCCTTAAACTAATTAATGTGGTTATTGCAAAATCTATTTCAAATTATTATTTGATCTAAAGCTTTCATTCAATCAATTATAAAAATGATTCTGACGTAAAAAAAAATAGACGGAACTTAAAAAGACTGTAGCAATTCCAAAATCATTAGGTACACGTAAATACTTGTAATATGTAAATATTAATATTGTAAATTAAATAAAAAGTGAATTTTGATCTTAAAGAAGAATAGTAAAAAGGATAATAAAGATATGTTTTTTCAGGGTGGGGATGGACAAGCTAAATAGTGAGATGGAGAAATGAATTCCTGCACTTGCCGAAATTCAAAGAAGAGCAAAAAAATGACTAAGAAGAAAAATGAACTATATGTCAAAACAATGGCAAACAAACAAATAGAGCAATTTATATATTTGGCTAATTTCGTCTGTCTGTCTGTCTGTCCGTCTGTCTGTCTGTCTGTCCGTCTGTCTGTCTGTAACTCGATATAATTAAGCTATTAAGATATATCTAAGGTTCCCAATGGTACCATTGAATCAAGGGTAGTCAAATTGGATGAAATATTTGTTCATTTTGTCATTCCATATTGTTTTCATGAAATTTTACCTGAAATTCTAACAAAATATACGTTCAAAGTCAAATAATTTTGTTACCACTGCACCGATTTTAATGAAATTTGACATACTTACTCAGTTTTTTACGCTGATTTTGAAACTCAAAACCCTTTTCGCCGTAGCAGCTTCGTTCACAAGTTAGCGCAGTATTTAGATTATATAAAGGTGAGTTTTAAATGCCTTTCGCAGTTATGAGTCAAAAATAATATTTATTGTTTAGATGAATTAAACTTTAGATATGGTTGGTATTTCCTTTTTCTTTTTGGGTGGAAAATTATCCTTTAGTTTAAACTCTCAGAACCTATATTACAACTGTACAGGTAAGAAGTACACCTAATTATGTCTGATAAACATTAAAAAAAAATTCAAATCAAATCATCAATCGAATCAAATATATATATATATATATATCTATATAAATTGGCTAAGTTCGTCTGTCTGTCTGTAACTCGATATAATTAAGCTATTAAGATAAATCCAACGGTTCTCAATGGTACCATTGAATCAAAAGTAGTCAAATTGGATGAAAATATTAGTTCATTGTGTCATTCCATGTTGTTTTCATGAAATTTTATTCTTGGGAACTCACCTCGACAACTGAAATTCTAACAAAACATACGTTCAAAACCAAATAATTGTTACCACTGCATCCATTGTAATGAAATTTAGCATACTTGCTCAGTTGTTTACGCTGATTTTGAAACTCAAAACCGTTTTTGCCGTAGAAGCTTCGTTCACAAGTTAGCACAGTATTTAGATTAAATTTACTTTACATCTGATAGTTGAAAACAAAATGATTTTTCAGATTTTTTTATGCCTGTCGTCCGACAGGCTTTGCTGCTAGTATTTACATAAATAGATAAAATATTGAGAAAGTGAAAACTGCGCATAAATAGACAAATTACGTCTATGAGTTTATCAATAGATGGAATCGGAACTGGCCGTTTCGTTCTTATTAGTGACTCATCAGCTCGAATCACCCTGTTTGATGTTAATTTATGTGATATCTTTGATATCATTCCTTTATTTTCCTGCAAGTTAAATTTAGCTCTTGATTATAATGCCTTTTTTAGGTTGATTTTTCTTTATAATTAAATACTGTATGTACCCTAACGATTTTTAGATCAAGAGTTATTTATGTGCAGTTATTTTTAAATGTTGTTTATTTTGTTTGGGAGTCACTTTTGGGAACGCAGTTGATTTCTGCTTCTTTTCGCTCCTTTCTGGATTTATTCTAAGAAGGGTGGATTGGACTGATGAGGCCCTAATAAGTACGAAATGGCAGTTTATTGAGAAACTCAATGGCGTGATTTAGTTATTTATTGATGGGATGTCTTAAGTTTTCATTTATTTAACAATTTTCTGAACAAGAAATTTAGTTCTAGAGATAAAATTTTGTTTTACACCACCCTGCATTCTCTTGAGATGCAGCTAAGTACGTTTACATTGAGTTCCCAAGATAAAGCGATCTTCAAAGCACATAGATTACGTTTAGCAGAGATTATTGAGACAACAACAGCAGCATTCACGCAGATACCACAACGTATGTCCAATAAAGATATTGAAATGTGTATGATCGCTAGATTAAGTGTTTAACTGCTATAGGGAATTACTTTGAAGGACAATGGCATTTTATATTTTCTATAATATTTTCTCAAATTTTTTGATGACTGTCCCTGAATGAAAAAAATTCACTTTTTAAGTGTGGGATTTTAACTGCAGTGTTTAAAAAAGGTCAGACACACAAATACTATTTAAAAAACATGAAACACATTAAAATTTAATAGAACGACCGAGTTTTGTACTCGACATTTCCAAGTAAAATTTCAGCAGGCACAAGCCAACTTATTTAATGAAGTAACCAATGGCAAGACAATATTCAATTATGAAGATATCCCTCAAGAGTCTTCAGGTGGCAGGATTCTAAACGGGAAACTGAAGAGCATTTGAAGTAAACAGAACCCACAAACGTCTGGTGAACGAGAAACGGATATACTTAGATGAGGGATGGACCGGCTACTGCAATGTCGCAATTTTTAAGATGCTCTAATCGCCATCGGAATATCGAGGTGAACTTGAAAACTGCATAAAATAATAAAAATAAAAAAAGAAGGAAAGAGGGGGGTAATAGGGAAGGAGGAAAGAAAGGAAATTCGAAATTGTGAGATCTGATACAAAAAGTTACAGTAACTATCGAGATTGTCATTACAATCATTGTCTTTAACCGAAAAGCCGTACTTATAGATGGATCTAAGAGTCAATATAACAGAGCGGATCTGCCAATATGAAAAGAAAATCATTATATTTTCGAATGAAATGGTTTAACTCATGATGGAGGATGATAGGTTCCCCTAATCTAAAGGTGTGTCTGCTATCGCGGACATGGGAGACTGTTAAATAATTAAAGTTCCCAGTTCTCAATGCATTGGCATGCTGGGACATCCGTCTCATCGCTGGCTGGTGGGTCTCCCCAATGTATTTGCATGGGAAGCCCTCACACGAAACCGCCTAAACAATACCCTTAGGGTTGAGATGGTGTTTTATTGGTGCCCTAGAATTGTGGCCAAGGTTGACGTAATCGATGAAGTAAGGGTAATACTTTATGATTTCTACCGAACGTTCGATGTCATTGCACACACTCGTTTAGGAAATTAATGCATCTCAGTTTATTATGTTGGCCGCCGACTGTTTTTCGTAATGACAGAGTTATTAACATGACAAATCATGAATTGTTCTTCGGGCAGACACAGTCCTAAACCGGGCACTTAAATTTGGTCTGCTGGCAAAACACAGCTCTAATAAGGTTGTCTCCAAAGTGGAGTGGGGCCTATCTAAGCTCCTTACTCCTGTTCCCCACAACTTCCGTTCAACAATAGCGGCTATCACCCGGATATGTTTTAATAAGGCTCCTCAATTTCCCGCTATCAGTCCCTCGGAACATTATGCTATTCAAGAATTACAAATGAACTGTGATATCTTTGCGGTAATTGCAAATTACCAAGCGGTAAAAGGGTAGAAGATTGTTGTGCTCACCATTTCCCAATACAATGATATGAGTATGGGATTTCCGAAAAATACGCAAGGTTTGAGTTTCTTTTCCAATCACCTAAAGTCAGTTATAAATGTTATACGTAAAAAATGTAGAGACATGTTCGAGAATAACCTGATTTCGTCTCCGTTTTATGAGCAGTTAAAGGACAGTTATTTACGGATTCCAACTTTGTGCATTCTCTCAAAAACCCTTAAAGTAATGAATCATTTGAATCTTTATTCCGTTAGACCTATAGTTAATTGCAAGAATTTATCTATTTCCCTTCGTTCGCAACACATATTTACTAAACTCACTCAATTATAAGGTGTACAACTTTGCTTCCGCCGTTTTTTCATACGGGACCCAAGTTCCTTCTTTCTGAATCATGCTCATGGCATTGAGACGTTTTGAAATGGCTTGCTGTGTAACTCCCAGTGATCGTGCCAATTCTTCTTGAGTTTGACGCGAGTCTTCACTCAGTAATGTCTCCAATTCTGCATCTTCGAAAACTTTCTCTCTTCCACCACTATGCCGGTCTTCGACGTTAAAATCACCGTTCTTGAAGCGTTGAAACCACTCACGACACGTTCTTTCACTAATAGCGTCCTCACCATACTTACTGGAGATCATTCGATGAGACTCAGCCGCTGTTTTCTTCATATTGAAACAAAACAGTAAAACCTCCCGCAAATGACGAGAATTTTGCTCGTAAACTGACATTTTCAATCGAGAACAACTTTATGATGCAGACACAAATCGACTAATGTTTGAATGGGGTTCTGTTGACCGAGGTCCAAGCTAACTGCCTGACGTCTGCGATCTGTTTCTTTCGACCGCTACTTACCGTTGTCGCCACTTATCGGCAAACGGCGGAAGCATAGTTGTACACCTTATAAATATTAAATCGGATTTCGCTGTTTCTAACAGCCTTCAATTTGTTACCAAATTAAGAAAGCTATCATTTCATCCTAATTATAATTTATTTTGCTTAGACGTCGATTTCAATGGATTTGATTATCAAATCATTACAATACTTTCAGACTAGGTATTACTCTCATTTCATTTCGGGCCTCTGTAGCCAGAGGCTGTTACCTTTAATTCAATCTTTATTTTGATTGCAGTATTTTAATTTCAATGACTCGTATAAACAGTCAGAAGGTTTATTCATGGGTTTGTCTGCCTCTGCTTCTTTCGCTGAATTGGTCAAGACTCACATTGAAAGTCCAGCATTTTAGATCTTTGATTACAGTCAAGTTCATTTTCCACTCTATCTCATATCTCATTTGTTATATTGATTTCACCATTTAATTAGGTATAAAAGACATTTTGTATCAGATTCATCTGCGAATTAAATTCAAAATTGAACATGAAATTAATAATACAATTCCCTTTTCTGGATATTCTTGTGTCTAAGGGACAGGCATCACTTTCTAGTGAAGTATTTTGGAAACCAACAGCTTTTGGCTTAACCTTAAATTTTGCGATGTCATGTCCCTGAGGTTTTTAAATTGACAACATCCACTTGGTGGTCAATAGAGCTTTCAAACTATTTAGTTCTCCACGCTTATTTGTTATTGAACTTGGAAAAATTAGACAGTCGTAGTTGCTAACAATTATCCTCCTTCGTTCGTTAATTTTCATATTCTTGGTGTCATGCAACGCATTTATAACCCTTCACTGCCTCGATTGCCTCCTCATTTTTCTTTTCATCTCTTTCCAATCTGCATTGTTTCCGGTTCTGCATAAAAAATTAAATGCTATCGATATTACCCTTACTTCATCGATTTTTCAACTCTGGTCGCAGCTATCAAGTCTAGGGCACCAATGAAACACCATCTCAATCCTAAGTGTGTTGTTTATGAGGTTTCATATGAGGGTTTACCATATAAATATATTGAAGAGACCCTGTGATGAGGTGGATGGTCCAGCCAATGCCTTGAGAACTGCGGACTTTACTTATCTAACAATCTCCCATGACTGCGATTGTAGACACACCCTTAGATTAAGGGATCCTATTATCTTCCATCATGTGTTGAACCATTTCATTTGAAAATGCAATGATTCCCTTTTCATATTGGCAGATCCTCTCTGTTATAATGACTGTTAGATCCATCTTTAAGTACGGCTTTTCGGTTAAAGATAATGATCGTATTGACAATCTCGATAGTTAACTTTTTGTATCCGATCTCACAATTTCAAATTTCCTTCCTTTCCTCCTTCTCTTTCTGCCCCTCCTTCCTTCTTTTTTATATTATTAATATTTTATGCAGTTTTCATGTTCACCTCAATATTCCGGTGGTCGTTAGGACATCTTAAAAATTGCGATATTGCAGTTCCCGGTCCACCTATCATTGAAGTACATCCGTTTCTTGTTCAACAGACGTTTGTGGGTTCCTATTTACTTCATACGCTCTGAAATTTCCAGCTACGATTCCTGACACTTTAGGACGCCCCGTGCTCTTCGGATTCCGGTTCAGAATTCCTGCCATCTGAAGCCGTTTGAGGGATATCTTCATAATTGCATATTCCCTTGGTATTGGTTCCTTTCAACATATAAGCGACATGTGCCTGTTGAAATTTTACTTGTAAATATCCGGTGGGGCCCGGTACGAAAGCAGGTCGTGCTAATAAATTTTAATATATATCTATTATATATCTATAAGTAAACTATGTCTCATTAGGAATATTTAAGAAATCATTATTAAAGAACAAGAAAATTAAAGACTATTTAACATTAAAATAAACATATATAAGTATTGTTTAATATGTTATGTATGATCTATTGGTAAATCCACAAATTCAATTGTTATATTATTTATTAGATTTTTTGGGTTTGGTTAAAGTAATATGTTATGTTTGTTTAAGATTTACGTTATTACTTTTCAAAATAATTATTGAATATAATACACTACATTTGTATATGATTTACTTTGTTATTTTCGAGTATGTTACTAGAAAGAGAAGAGATTTCTCTTTCTCTTTATCTTGTATTCTGATTTTATTTACATTCCTGAAGAAGTCCTCTAATCAGGACGAAATCAAGATATTATATTCTATATTCTTTATAATTGAATATTGCTATGCCATTGGTTCCTTTCAAGATATAAGCGGCATGTGTCTGTTGAAATTTTACTTGTAAATATCCGGCAGGCTCGGTACGAAACACGGTCGTTCTAATAAATTTTAATGGGTTTCATGTTTCTTAAATAGTATATATGTCTCTGGCCTTTTTTAATCTGTGCAGTAAAACAAATTAACTTCACTTACACACAAACACATCAACAGATACATATACTTGTTTGTAAACAGAAGCATAAAATAATAATAATGAAATAAATTTTATAAAAATCAAAAGAAAAACAAATTCCATACTATAATAGTTGACAATCTATCTTTAGCTGTAATGTTGAAGAGAATAGATATATTTTCATCTACATGCCTCAGCTTTGTTCCTAAAATTAGAATAAAATTATTAATAATAAAAAAAAATCAAGAAAATTCTTTCAAACTTATGTTTGCATTTTCAAAAACCAATTTAAAAACACATGATTTATGGAAAAGAATTTTTCATATTTTTAATGAAAACAATTGTTCTTATTGACTTCAGATATATGTTGTATTGTTGTCATGTAAGTTGATCAAAATAATTTTCAACGTTTCCTTATATAACACAATACATCTAAAAAATTAAAATTAGGACAACAAGAATTTCAATTTTGTATACATTTAACAATTAAAAGTTTTTAAATATCTCTAACATTTCAACTTGTCTGTATGCTGAGCAAAACTGTCTAATGATTTATTTTATGGAGATGCTTATTAAAATGATTACTCTCTCAACCAAAGAACTCAAACAGAAGAAAGCTTTATCTTATATTTCAATGTTTCAAAGTTGGTATCTGATAACTTTGGTAAATTGCTACAAGGTGTGGACAATTAAACTATAGTTTAAACAAAGATTTTGTTTGGATAGCCAAGTAGTAAGATGGCTGACAGTTGTTTGATGGATCGGGGAATTCCTACACGCTGAATTCTCCTCCAGACTGATTCCGAGTCCTCTGTAGAATGGTATCGGGTTTTTTCCGCGGAATAGAGACAGACGAGACAATCTTGTCTCAGTCGCGGGTCATCAAAACTTTAGGAATTACCTCCAGCGCCCTCATAGATTATTGTATATATGTCCTCTATATAAACATTAAAGAATATAAAAGAAGTATTTGTAATCCCTTTTTTTATAATACCAAAACAACCGTATTTGTACTTCAGCTTTTAATTAGAAAAACTAACTGTTTTTGTTACCTCCTTAGAAGGTTTAAAATAAAAAAAAATCCGGAATGAAAAAGTGTATAAAGAAATAATTATTTAAAAGAAACAATTTACTTGAAAAGAATAATTGTGCTTTATAAACAACAAGAATGATTGAAAACCGGATGTATAATAAAATTACATTAAATGCAGTGCACAGTGGAGGATGTATTTGCAGTAATAGACGTTTGTGTGTCTATCCAATAAGAAGAGAATTTCAGAAAAAAGTCTTGTCTAGAACCGTCGTTCATTCTATAACTTGGAGTGAACAATAGAAGGAAATAGATAAACCTTATTTCATTTAATTTCGTCACCATCTTGTTGCCAGAAAGTCTTCAGCCGAGAATGAGTGATTATACAGATGCTACAAGCAATGTTTTGAAGTTGGCTAAGTAAAGGACGGCAGTAAAGTTGTTCAGAGAATCTGCGTCTTCATTTCCAGGATTAGGATATCACTTGATATCCAACAAAACAATAATGCCTCGTTTCAAGTAATTCATAAATCCAATATTTAAAAAAAAATGTTGGGATGTGAAAATTTCTTAATAATGTATCACAGTAACTGTGTAGTGGAAAACCCCTCCTGGAGTGTCTGTGGTAAAGCCATGAAAATGACTTAAATCAGAGTAAATAACGAAATAATCTTAGATATATGAATGAGTTCAGTACAATTCTCATTGAATAGAGATGCTCCAACATATAACTCAACACCTCTATAAAAAATGTGAAAAATCTTGATTACATGTTAATAGTGAAGTTATCCATGCTCTGTGCCGAACTTTTCTTACTGAGGTTATAAAGCGTTTTATCAGGGTTTAAGATGTGCAAATGTGAAGACATGTGGCATGGCAAGATGAACAGTAGATGTGCTCATACAGTATATACATTATGAATAATATTGTAAATGTAATTTGACCAAGCAATGGTTCGAACTGAAGATAAAAATCTGATGAGACAGAGTTCCATCAACAAGGAAGGTAAGATGAAGATCGTTTGTGAACAAAAACTGCTAAAAGATAACTGCTCCAGGTTTGTCAATTTCCCAGAAAAAAATATAATAATAGATGGAAAATAAAGCAGAAGCCAAGAAGTAGAGCTAGTGGTCTCTTGTTAACAGAATATAGTTTTTAAAAATTTGAATTATTATACTTCACTTCTGTTCGTTGAAATGGAAGAAAGATGTGTATTTTATTTTTCTCCTGAAGAAAATACCCGTTCAGGGTGTAGAAATATTGAGAAACCATAAAAATGTTTAATACTGTAAGAAACGATGTTTTTCATTTGTTTAAATCTTTATTACTATTATAAAGAGTTAACGTTCGTGAATTTGCTTGTTTCTTAGTTATTCCATTACAAACTCAGGGAGTTGAACTGATTTTGTTGAAACTTTCATTGGTGTATTTCTAGTAATCTCTGTAGTAAAGTACAGTACGTTTTATCAAGATATTATAACAGAGTTGGGCACTGAATAAAAATGTGAGGCTGTACAAAGAAAAAAAATTTGGCTTGTACAACTCGATATACTGTTAAAATCCTGGAGTTCTGATAGGATATTCAATCCATGTACGATAGAATTGTAGCATTTAGTTTAATTATTTCAAATTTCATCAAAATTTTAGAAATAATTCATTTTAAGCATTTTTACATTTTTAATTTTTTGAATTTCATATTTTATAAGAAACAAAAATGTCATTTACACTATCTATCTAAGTCTGATAGTTATGGAGATATCATCGATACAACGCAAATTAACTGCCTTTTAAATTACATGACTCTAGACAAGATCGCTCCGGAAAGAAAACAGTTTCTTTTTTGTTTACTCCGTTTAGTTTCTTTAACATATCTAAAAGTCGACCATAATTTTCAAAAAAAGAAAAAAAAAATCTTAGGCAAGAAGAAAGTATTTTACAAGGCTCGATAGCTCTCCTATCTCAAGTTAATTTGGCCACATTCTCTAGTCGACCTCTAGGATTAGTCTAGAACGAGAATTACGCTTGCTGAAATAATAAGCACAATCTTCCAGCCACAATCAAAAATCACGTCGGCCTCCAAATGAACTGAGCAACTCGATGATCAATGCCTGCGCACGGTTGGAACGAACACTACGAACATTATGAATATTTATGATAACATTTCTCCAAAACTACTAGACCGATTTTGATGTTGTTGTTTTCTTAATTTAGAATTTTCACACAGAAGATTTTTATTGAAGATGTCATTAGTCTACGATCAATTAGTGCTAAGCAATGAATAAAAACAACAACAAAGTTAGAAAGACTTTTTTTTAATCATCTCAGGGAGATTTGTTTACTTTACATAAGCAACTCGACAAGCATCGAGGCAAAGCAGGGATGGAAAGTAAGTTTGAATAAAAATATTTTTTCTTACCAAAAGTTACTCTTACACAACCTCCCACTAATGTGTTTTCTTCAACTATTTGAGGCGGATCAGCACACTTTATATTATTACTGGGAAATGTACACTGAAAGTAAAATAATTAAACCGACGATTAATGCCGAACACACAATTGGTTTAGAAAATTGATGTAATTAAAAGCATTAAAAATACATTACTGTACAGGAAAGCTTTCGAAGCCTACGTGCTGTCAATCTTGAAATATTAGTCATTTTTTTTTTACTTGAGTTACAGTAATACCTTGATATACGAGCATCCTAACATACGAGTATTCCGAGATACGAGCAAGCCTTCGAGCAAATTTCTGCTTTGAGATATTGAGTAAAGATTTGAGATACAAGCACGCTTACAGACGCGCCAACGCTAGGTGGCCTCACTCGTTCACAGAAAAAAGTTAAGGAAAGTAAAGAATACAAATCGAAGAAAGCAAAAAAATAAAAAATAGAAAAGTAAAAAAAAAAATTGGTAAAAATAGTTTTTCTAAGTTATATAATCTAGTGTCTACGTATGGGGCAACTCTCTTCTCTCCCTCCCTCCTCGACACATGCCGCCATTAGCGGCTACTGTATCGTCTGTCAGTAAGAACTCAAAATTAAAACCACATTTTATTTTATATCACACGAATCCTTATATACTATAATTGTGTGTGTGTGTGTGTGTTGTTTTTTTTTAATGGACGGGGGAAATGCATTTACGCATACAAAGGAATTGGTAATGTGAGACTCAGTCATAAAAGACTACTACTCACTAAAACCCTACGTCCGACTTCCAAAACACCCTACACGGAACCACCGTCAACTACTACATCGCGTAGGGCAGAATGACTAAAAGTCCGACTCAGATATCATTTCGCAACTGATCAAGTCTGATTTTCTCTGCCTTACGAAGTTTCCGTAAAACAGTGGCAGCATAGTCTTCCAATGCCGTCCAATTAGCCTGGGAGATAGTCATCAAGCCAACGATGTTCTCTGGAGTCACACTCTGTCGAAGGGATTTCTCCAGCTCATTTCTATCTTCGTGGAAGCGTGGACAGTCAAAGAAGACATGCTCCACATCCTCGTCCAAGAACTGCTAAGTCGGACTGACGCACTGTCGACAATTCCGAAGTGCCTCTGGTACGCTAGAAAACAACCATGGCCACTTAATAGCTGCGTCAGGTAGTGATCCACCTCACCATGCTTTCTTTCCATCCATGTTGCAATATTAGATACAAGATTATAAGTCCATCTTCCACTGGTCGATGAATCCCATCGTCTCTGCCATCTGACCGTTGTCTTCCTCTTCATGGCCCTCCTGATCTTGGGTCGGTGAGCGTCACGACGTTCCCGAATACCACTGCATATCGCGCTTCTCTCACTGTGTGTGTGTGTGTGTGTGTGTGTGTGTGGGTGTGTGTGTGTGTGTATATGTCTCTATATCAATTAAAAACATGATTTTTTTTCTATTATAATTAGCACTAATAAGGGAGTTTTTTTAAGCGGGCTGGAACGGATTATTTTTTTTTCTGTTATTTCTTATGGGAAAAAAATGATTTGAGATACGAGGAACTCCAGTTACGAACTCTGTCCTCGAACGGATAATGCTCGTATCTCAAGGTATTACTGTATTTATAAGTTGGCACAATTACATTTAAACACAAAAATATAAATTGCAAAATTGATTAATAAAAGTGAATAAACTAAAATTTTGAAAAAATTGAATTTTGTTGAAAGATACACGTTTGCAGAATATTCCATCTAAATAATTCTGAAAAACACATCATATTACACGAAAATTTTTACATTCTTGTATTTTAAAATCTAAGGTTAAGGAATTACAAACTATTCCGTAATTTATCTTAAATTTATGACTGTATTTGTAAAGTCCCCTTTTGTTTGTTTCTACATTTTGGCTGTTCAAAAATCGGACTATTTATATTGGGAATTTTCAGAGCTAATAATTTGTGTTCCCACACCTGTAATGAGTCATGTTCAGTGCTTTTCCTAGAAAAAAAAAGATACGGGAATCTCTGGTCATTTTCCAGAGATTCATATTCATTACAAGAGAGCATGAATCGCACAAAGCTATTAAAATATATAATATACTGCTATAAGAAATACCCTTCCAATTATTTAATAGACTAATTTTCGAAACTTTTTAAAATCTTTCAAAATTTTGACATATCTGGAGTTTCCTTTCCTTTACTAAGAGTTTTATTTTGGAAGTCTACAGCTGAATAACGTCATTGTATCAACGACGTCTCCAATAATTAGAAGGGTGAAAAGATGTCACTGGGGGTCCTCCTGATGGCGCAAGCGCTTATACTTCTGCGAGATGATAAGAGTATAATTATTACCTCTCTGGTGCATTACGTTCATTTGAGAAAACGTCTCACTTACATTCACTTGAAGATAAAGGGACTGATAAATATTCTATTTTTTTAACTTAACAAATGTGCAGGAACATCTTCTGGTGACTTCAAAAAATCACTAAAGATTCGAACCATTTCTCTTTCAATAAGTTCAAATCTACAGGACGCATGAAATACTTCTTCCCCAAAAAAGATTATTCTTTTTTGCATCAGTTGGCCATTTCTTTGGATCCAACATAGTTCCACATCTTGACAGTTACATATAAAACATGTAACACATTAAAAGAAGCCGACATGTTTCATCCAGACTTGTTTCTTCTCAACTAACAAATTGAATACGTACAAAGGAGTAAATACATTATGAAATTGAAAATAGCTAATGAGGTGGTAAAAGTCAGGTAATACGTTTCCAGGCGCCATCTCGAACCCGTTAATGCAAACCTCAACTCCAAGAACAAAAGGGGAATCGGCTCTGAACCTTGAATATCGAATGAAATTGTGAATTCCATCGATACCTGATGCTTTCCAAGTTTGCATTCTTTTCATTACTGATTGTATATCTAGAGAAGTTATGTTAATTGTAGGCATTTCTGGAATGCTTCCGTTTGCTTTTTCTTCTCATTGTTGCGAATAACCATCCTTTTTATTCTCTTTTGAAATTGATCAGATATTTGACCTGAATGAAACTAAATCTGTTTCATTTGGTAGATTTGCTTGTTCTTTATCTTTTTGTTCTAATTTTTACCGTAATATAAATTTTGATCGATCGTGAAGAGTTTCTGCTGCTGCCTTCGCTTACTAGCAACATTGTATCTGTAAAACTAACTCCTGATGCTGTAATTCGCTTTTTAAGATATTTTTTCTTTTCACGTAGTTCTTTTCTCAATGTCCTTATCATTTCGCTTTATTCTCATTTCTATAATTATGTGACTTTTTCCAGTCTGACCTTTCTTACTATAGTTCATTGGAGGGGCAAAGTATTCTTTAAGTTAACTAATACCAACGAGTGCGAAATTAATTTTATCTTCTATTCTTTTTATCCATGCAGAAACGTGGAGTTTAGTCACATTTCTATAAATTTGCTATTTCATATTCTTTTTTATTGTCAGGGTGTTCAATAGTAATGGTCATAGAGTGGGCAGTACAATGCACAAGACCCCCCACCCCCGTTACTTGTTCTAGCGATGAAGAATTTGCGGTGTATTCCATGAGAATTTCATCAACAGGAGCAGCATATAGAAAGCTCTTAATATCACACTGTAGCTTGGGAATTCAAGATCTATCTTCCAGGGACAGGGCTTGATGATAGGTTAATAGTCTCTTATTATTATTATTATTATCTCGAAAAAGTTTCAAACCATGGATTTCCCCAGCGAGGACAATGTGGCGGGTCAAGGACTGTTGCAAACGTTGCTATTGTTTGTGAAAAATTATTATTGTTAGCTTTGAATTGTTAAGATATGAGGCAACGAGACACGAGGTTGCAATTGTTGTAGATTTTTCGTTGTAAGATACGCTAGATAAAGTTCATGTGTTCCTTTTTCTCAAACAGTTTTAACCTTTTTGCCTAGATTCAGTGATTTTTTTCCTTGACGCTAATATTCTCAAAGAGCACTCTCCGAGGGATCTAGTTAATAAGATTCTTTAATGGTGCCGAAACCCGGGAGGAAAGGGCTGCCGTCGTATTGCGTTCGATGGTTCGTCGTTAAGCCTTTTTCATTGCGTTCGTGTGTTGCGTCGCATCGTGGACTGCTACAAACGTAAGTTCTTTATTCTTTCTGTGTAATTACCGGCAGTGCTGAGGAGGAATGGCGTCGAAGGTTATTATGAAGCGTGGTTCTGTTAGAGCAATGTTAACGAGAATGGAAGGCAAATTGAAGACGGTGTTTGAGACGAAAAACGCCAAACTGGCCAAAGCTTTGATAGAAAAGTTAAAAGAGAAAAGGATTATGTTAGAGGATTTGAATCAAAAAGTTGAATTAGACTTGGAACTGAATGAAGAAAAAATTGACGAAGAAATGGTAGGAATCATGAAGTACAATGATTACATTGCTGTGTGGTTAGAAAGGTTACACCGTATTCTGTCAAATTGTTGTACTGGAAGTCCATCTCCGAGCCAGCTTTGGTCTGGGTTTGTTTCTAGCAGTACGCCAAGGAATGGAGAACTATCAATACGACTTCCTAAATTCGACCTGCCAAGATTTAATGGAGATATTTTAAAGTGGACCAGTTTCTGGAACGCGTTTTCGTCAGCAATTCATGAAAAGGCTAACTTGTGTGCCACTGACAAATTTAACTACCTTCGAAGTGTAGTAACGGATAGTGCCTTGAAATGTATTGAAGGGCTTCCAATAACTGAGGAGAACTATGCGACAGCAGTGGATCGACTGAAGCAACGGTTTGGACGTACAGAGCGTATTATTGACGGAACTACCGCTGGCCTGCTTCAGTTGCCTGTTCCTCGAAATGACACGATAAGCCTACGGAGCTATTACGACGAGGTGGAGGTGAAGGTTTTAAATCTTAAGTCATTAGGAGTTGACGTCGTAGCATGTAGCGCTATGTTAGTCCCTACATTAGTTAAGAAATTACCGAAGGAATTACAGCTTGAATGGGCGAGTAACACTATGAAGTCAGGCGCAACAAATCTAGAGCATTTCATTGAATTCATGAGAGAAGAAGTCGAAGTGAGAGAACGTATTTGTTACGTGGGAGATGTACCAAGTAAGGAGAATGAAGCTACAGGTTCAATTGCTAATGAGTCAAAAAGTGGAAAAAGTAGAGCAAGTGCATCTACGTCTGCGTTGCACGTGGTTGCAAACAAGAAAGAAAGAAAGCCTCGGGTACGTAAATGTTTGATTTGTGGCAGCGACAAGCATTTGCTAATTGTGACATTCGATCGGTGGGTAAAAGAATGGAGAAATTAAAGCAACTGCGTAAATGTTTTAATTGTCTGTGGACTGGACACAATTCACGGTCATGCCCTATGCGTAAATCCGTCTGTAGAAGCTGTCAAGGCTCTCATCATTCTGCACTTTGTCCAACACTGAAGGAGAACGTTGAGTCGCGGGAAGATAAGAAGGAAGACTGCCCTCCAGCTCAAGCTATAGCAAATCACGTATTGAACTCTCGTGATGATGTTGTTTTATTGAAATCAGCGGTTGTTTTGGTCGAAAACATCAAGTGCGTGCCAGATTAATTCTAGATGGAGGAAGTCAGATGAGTTTTATCAGTAGTCGTCTGTCTAAATTAGTGGGAGCAGAGATGGTTGGAAGACAAAAGGTTGATATTAGTGTGTTTTCTCATGGTTCTGTTGTGCTCCGAGAATACAAGAAAGTGCGTGTTCGTCTATTTGATAATGACGGGATGAAAAGTATAGAAGTTGTTCTACGTGAGTCTGATTCGGTATGCTCAACATACTCTCTTGTCCCGACCGATAAAATTATAAGAGAGATGGAGAAACGGGGATTGAAATTAGCTGATCCTGGTGCTAGCGTAGTGTGTGATTTAGACGGTGTCGACATTTTAATTGGAGGAGATTTGTATTGGACTGTTGCGACCGGCAATAATGTTCGCTTGACGGATCGTTTTGCAGCAGTTGAAACAATCTTTGGATGGCACGTTCACGGACCCGAAGATGGAAACTCATCTACAGTGGACTGTCTCCATTTGAATACATTCAATGTATGCATCAATAACACCGATTGTGGCGATGCAGACAGTGAACTTGCAAAAAAGGTAGAAAAATTTTGGCGCCTTGAAAGTTTAGGTATTGCCGAAGATGAAACGATCGTAAAGAACGCTGATGATGTCGAGCAAACAGCATACAACACGATACGTCAAGTTGGGGACCGTTATCAAGTGCAACTTACGTGGAATGAACGTAAATTTGAATTGCGATCAAATAAGGCTGAAGCTAATAGAAGATTTTATATCCTTGTGCGACGATTTAGTGAGGACAAGGATAGGATATCGTTGTATCATAAGACAATGATGGAATATTTGAGTAATGAACATGCAGAAGTAGTGATGGAACCAGAAAAATATAATGAAATTGAGTATTATATTCCACATCAGGCCGTTTTCCGTCATAACCATGACACAACGAGATTACGGATTGTATTTGATGCCTCCTCCGGAAGACCATCATTGAACGACTGCCTCCACTCCGGGCCTCACTTAAACCCGGATGTCATGGACTTGCTTTTACGATTTCGACAACATCCTGTGGCATTAACGTCAGACATGGAAAAGGCTTTTCTCCAAGTAGAGATAGATCCGAATGATCGAGATGCAGTTCGATTTTTGTGGTTGCCAAGGGACTGGAAGTTTGGGGATCCCGTGGTTCCTACAACATATCGAATGAAAAGAGTTTTGTTTGGATTAAATTGTGGACCATTTCTGCTGGCAGTGGTAGTGCGTCTTCATTTGCGTCGAGTGGAATCGGTGGAACCGGAATTCGTCAAGTCAATTATTCAAAACATGTATGTAGATGATTTAGTGCGATCCGTTCCTTCCAGTTTTGAAGGTTGGCGTATTTTCTTTGAGGGTAAACTCCTGTTAAGAGAAGCAGGATTTAATCTGCGAAAATGGGCCACAAATGATGAGAGATTGCGTAAAGCTATCGTCGAAGAATGCGGTAAGAAGGAATACAGTGAGAGATCTCAGGAGGAATTTATCAAAGTTTTAGGGATGAAGTGGCATCAGTATGAAGATACTCTTCACTTCGATGTTACGGGACTGAGGGACTTTCTAAGCGAGAAACAATCCACGGAATTAATTGTTCTTAGTGCGATGGCAAGAATTTTTGATCCTCTGGGCATTGTTGCACCGTTTACTGTAAGATTAAAGGTCTTGTTCCAAAAACTGTGGAAAATTAACTATGCGTCGGATGAAGAATTGAAACCTCCATTAAAAAATGATTGGAATCAGTGGATGCTGGAGTTACCGGACTTGCAAATGTTAAGTGTTCCGAGATGTTTCTCCCTAAGAAGTGAGGGTGACGTTAGCCGTAAGTTTCATGCATTTTGTGACGCCAGTGAACAAGTGTACGGTGCTATGATATATATTGTGGAACAACGAGGCAACATAAAAACAAGTATGTTGGTGGCAAGTAAGAACCGTGTAGCCCCCATTAAATCACTTAGTATTCCAAGACTTGAACTCATGGCTGCCTTAATATGCGTCCGCCTAGTAGCAAGATTGAGAAATGCTCTATCTTCTTCAATTCCTGTATCATACTGGACGGACTCAATGATTGTTTTACATTGGATTCGTGGAGAGGCCAGGAAATGGAAAACCTTCGTGGCAAATAGAGTGAGAGAGATTCAGAACTCCTGTGAAACATCTAAATGGGCTCATGTACGAACTGAAGACAATCCAGCGGATAAATTAACTCGTGGACTGTCAGCCAGAGCTTTAATCAGTGACGAGTGGCATGGACCAAAGTGGTTAGTAACCGGCAGTTATGACAACCTGGAAACTATCGATGATGACGATGTATATGAGAAGAAAGCTATGACCGAGGCAAGGAAAACAGCTTTAGCTATTAATGTTGTGACGACGATTCCGGAAGTTATAGTGAACGTCGAATGTTTCAGTACGTGGAAAAAGGTTGTTCGGGTAATTGGTTGGATATTTCGTTTTTCCGCAGTGTGTCGTGCGCCAAACAACTTGCAATTAAATGGAAATTTGTCGGTTCAAGAACTTGTTTGAGCAGAAACTACTTTATTAATCCATGAGCAAAAACAGATGTTTCCAAGCGAATATAAAGCATTATATGAAGGCCGATCAGTGGATAGAACATCACGAATATACAGATTTGATCCTCAATTAGCGAAGGATGGATTAATACGTCTGGGCGGAAGACTTCATTTCTCCATGTTAGAATTCGAAACCAAGCATCCAATTATTTTGAGTAGTCATGCATGGACAACAAGGCTCATCATTCTTGAAGCTCATACAAGAGTACTTCATGGTGGCGTTTCCGAGACGATTATAGAACTTCGTGAACGTTTTTGGATACCTTCTGCTAGACGAACAGTATCGAAGGTGTTAAGGACATGTCAAATTTGTGTTCGGCGCCGTGCGAAGCCAGCACAAATGGTGGAAGCACCTCTCCCTTCTGATCGAGTGAATGTAGGTAACCCATTCGAAGTAACTGGCGTGGACTATGCGGGACCAATTTTTGTGCGTGAAGGTAAAAGAGGACAGAAGAAAACGTATTTTCTGTTAATCACCTGTGCAGTTACTAGAGCGTTGCATCTTGAACTGGTAGAATCAATGACTGCTGATGATTTAATATATAATATATAATATATAATGTAATATAACAAACTTTAGCATTTTCTGCAAAGATCCGATTGAAGACGTTTTCAGATAAGCTTTTACATTTTGTTAAGAAATAAAGTGTTAAAGGACCGAGTTGTCGTTCCAGCATGGCGGTCTAGACGGCGGTCTGCCTTGAGCCGATGTGTCAGAACCTTGATTCGAATCCCATGCGTCGGCATGTTGTTTACTTTTTCCTTCTGTGTTTCGTCCTTTTCTACAGGTATAGCATGAGCTGCCTCCTATGGCATTACCCTGGGCAATGAATCATCGGATAAATGCTCTCGGCCAATAGTTTCAAGTCTAAAAGCCCTGGAGTTGGCAAAAAAGGATGGATTCCTTTTAATGTTAGAACTGTCCGTGTCAAATTCAATATGATTACATGAGAGGAAGAAGAAGAATTTACTATTGGGTGATTCTTAACGATTTAGCTAGAATTTTTATTTTGTTTTTCCCATTCCTTGATGATTTATGTTAGATTATTACATTGTCTTTCATTGGGATTTTTATCTTCTTTTAACTATGTTTAAAGATAAATAATGTTTTTAGATTTGGAAATTATTACACATAGAAACAAGAATTTCTTTTTTTTTTTATTACATAATGAAATTTAAAAGCGAATACCTATATAATTTTGTAGTTCATATAGAGCTTCCGTTTGTATAATTCTTACGTCAGAAGTTAGAACCGATTTTGTGAAGATGGAGGAATGGACTTTCATATTCATGCAATGCTTCTAAGTGAGCGATTTTAATTTTTTTAATAAATAATAATAATTTTTGCCAGGTGGTGCTCTGCTTCCGACAAATATGGTTGTATTGGATATTTGGATGCAAATCTCGTTCCGCTTATGTTGAGTTATCTGTATTAATAAATCCCGATACATTAGATATGCAGGATGTAGAGGAAATTCTCCCGCTTGTAATTTCTCTTCAGCTTTGTGGAGTGCTTTGGTGATTTTTTCGTGATTCATAGAAAGTTCTTATAGGATTGAGTATCAACAGTGGCGTCACTAGGGGGTTGCGGGGGTTGTGACACCATCACAAGGGGTGACACCAAAATGCTTTTATAAAGTTTTCCTTTTTTTTTTTGGTTAAACAGATAGTTTTAGAAGGTTTTCTTTTTTTTTGTTTTTTTTGGGAGGGGGTGACACCATGAGCTACCGCACTGGGTGACACCAACCCTAGTGACGCCTCTGAGTATCAATCATTATTTCTGTATCAGTCTCCTCAAAACTTCGCATGTTTCGATCATAATAAAATCGTTTTATTTCAATATTGAGTTCGTTGCGATGTTGTCGTTCCTCAAATAAAACAATAGTCTCTCCCAAAGCATAACCATTTGGATGGTTTTTAATCACTGAATTTGTCGATAAACCCTAGCGTAAGAAAAAAAAAGGTCTTAAAGTATAAAAAAAGAATTGATATTTTAAGATTATTCAAATTTTAGTTTTATATATATATTTATGGTAACGATCTACTAATTATATCTAACATAAAGTCTATATAATTAAAATTTTTGACGAAAGAAAGTTTAAAAAATATCAAAACATCATTGAAAAATAGTAGCAGGATTTAATTACAATCATGACAAGTGTTATTAGAAATCTAGTAAAATACAAATACTTTTGTCCTTTTTTTTAGTATTTCATTTACAGTATGAACGCACTCGAATTTCATTTTGCGGTTTTTTTTTCTATTTTTGATTCCTCACAATAAATTTAGATCGTCATCGTCATTCTTTTAATTTTATTGAAGGTTTGCAATTTTCCTATATCGAGAATTCAGAAAGCCCGAATTAAACAAATTACATCATAATAAATCCAACAAATATACACTGATACCTATTCGTATTCAAAAACTAATCAAGAAATCTTACTAAACCTCTTAAGTCGACATTTTATTATGTCAGGAGCTACATAAATTCTTATCATTACCTTTACAATACCAATAACGTTCTTATATTATAAAAGCATTATTCTGCCTGTCATTGTCAAAAGACTTTACGTTTTTCAAATTTTGTGGCCAAACTACAGGACATAAATAGGTCATGCAAATGGATAAAATGTAGATCTTTATAAGACAAACAAAATGCTATAAAAATCTTTCGAAAATGTTTTTCTTGATTTCCAAGATGTCGCCTTTTAAATAGTCAAATTTTAACATTTTCTCAGTTTAAACGAAAAGTATAAAAGTTGGAAGAGAACATTACATTGAGAAAATGTTGGTATTTGAAAGTTCTATTGAACGATATATCAGCCATTCATAAAAGTTTATGCGTTTGCAAGATACATGCAAAAATGCGAAAAATTTCATCAATTTTTTTTTATTTAATCAGCAAATCTCTACGGATTCTTTTATATTGTGTTGTAAAATTAATTTGAATCAATTTTATTGTTTTATCCAATCGTTTGATAATTAATCAATCGTTTGAAAATTATTAGGTATTAATTTCTTATATTTTATAATTCACTTACAGTTCGTCTAACTTAGGAAGGCGATCCTTCAGGAGTTGTGACTGAGAACTTGAAAAAATAGGGGTAAAAGTGTATCAGGGTATTGTTGTGGAATGAAAAAAAGGTCTTATGTGATCCTTTTTTTAGGATTTTGGAGAATTCAGCTCTTCGGAAATTTAGTTACTTAAAGCCGATAATAAGGAGGTCGAGCTCTGCAAAGACTGTTGTAATATTTCCTCCCCACCCCTTTTACCTTATATCCTTTCATCCCTATTTTTTCAAGTTCTCAGTACAACTTCTGTGTTGGATTTTTATTTTTCGATTATTTTCAATTTCAAATTGCATTCGAGTCAATTGAGTTAAATTTAAATATTACAATTTCATCGATACTGACTGTAAAATTTTTATGTATTATAAGATCATTATTCTGTCTGTCATTCTGTCAGAAGACTTTCGGTTTTCCAATTTTGTGACCAAACTATAACAGAATAATTGGTCACGCAAATGGATAAAATGTAGATCTTTTTAGGACAAACAAAATGCTACAAAATTCTTTTGAAAAACGTTTTTGGTTTCCAAGATGTCACCTTTTAAAGGGTCAAATTTTGACTTTTTCGCAGCTTAAATGAAAATTATAAAAGTTGGAAGTGAACATTATATTATGAAAATGTTGGTATTCGAAAGTTCTATCGAACGATATATCACTCATTCACAAGTGTGAAAGAAAAACAAAAATGTGATTTTTCGCTTTAAATTTTTGTGTGGCGCCAACCCGCAATACATCTGAGTTATCTGGAGTAGCCGCAATGGGCTGAGAACTCGTATATTCTCCGGTCATCTCAATAATAATTTGCTAAATATTGGGTAAGTTATACCTGTTTTTGGATATGAAAATTTGCAATGGAATTGCCCTCACACATGACATTGTAATGACGCAAATCATCTGTCAATCAAACGTGTGGATGCCTCACATATAAATGCATCGTGTCTCACAAAGTTAATCATCTCAAAAAAATATCAAAGGGTGTAACATGGAACGCGAGAAGGAGCATATAAGACATTGTTTGTTATACGAGTTCGATAAAAAGAGGACGGCAGCCGCAGCATGTCGCAATGTTTGTTAAGTTTATGGGGAGGATGTAATAGACGAAAGCACATTTCGTCGATGGTTTCGTAAATTTAGGGAAGGAGACAGAAGCTGCCAAAATCAGGCTAGGAGTGGAGGGCCATCACACGTTGGAGAGGACGATATTGACCAAGCCATAAGGAACAGCCCGAACACAACCGTGCAAGAATTAGCGGAGACCTTCAACGTACACCGGACAACGGTCGAGAGACGGCTGGGTAAGTTGGGTTTTATGAGAAAGTTGGATCGTTGGGTTCCACATAAATTGACAGCTAAACAACGGGATGACCGAATCGCCAACTGTGTTTCCTTGCGTTCCCGGTACAAAAATGATCCATTCTTGACACGAATCGTGACAGAAGATGAGAAGTGGGTTATGTACCGTAACGTAAAGCGTCGTACTACTGTGTGTAGCCCTTCTGATCCACCTGCATCGACTTCGAAAGCTGAACTTCATCCCAAGAAGGTGTTATTGAGTGTGTGGTGGAATGTGCAGGGAATAATTCACTGGGAGGTCCTGCCACTCAACCAAACTATCAATGCTGCCTTCTAATGTCTACAGTTATACAGGCTGCATTCAAATTTGGTAGCAAAACGGTCAGGTCTCATCAATCGTCGTGGTGTTATCCTTCAACACGATAACGCCAGGCCACATGCTGCTGTCATCACTCGCCAAAAGTTACTGGGCTTTGATTGGGAGGTTTTACCCCACCCTCCCTATTCTCCTGACTTGGCATCAACTGACTATAACCTATTTCGTGCGTTGAGCAATTCCTTCAGTTAGAAAATCTTTGATGATCTTGATGCTGTGAAAACTGCTATCCAAGACTTTTTTGACTCGAAACCTCCGGAGGTTTACCGCCGTGGGATTCATCTCCTACCAGAAAGATGAGAAGAAATCCTATAGTCCAGCAAATAGAGACCAAAAAAGGGGGGTTACCTTACAAAAGGTCCGATAGTTCTAATTTTTTGATATGTTTGTCTAGGACGGTTAGTAAGTGTTTAAAATGCAAAATATACAATTCCTCCCCCGCCATGCCCGCCGCCATCTTAAAAAACCCAAAAATAATTTATATTTTCTTTAGATTTTTGCTTATAGCGTCTGTTTGGTGAATTTTAGCTACAAAAAAGCTACACGCAATGTTGTAGAGAATACAATTTTCTACAATATGGTTTTTAAATTTTGTTTCTGGGACTGATAGTTACGGAGATATGCACTTTTTGAAAAAAAAAAAAAAAAGCAATTTCCAGAAATTTCTAAAACTTCTAACTTTAGGACTCTATAATTCCGTTATTGCCTATTCTAGGGCAACAAGTATCAGAATAAAATGGGTAGAGAATTTAATTTCCTACAAAACGCATGTATAGTTTTATGAATCAATCCTACGGAGTGGGGGGTAAAAACAAAATCAAGAACAACGGAATATTGCGGTTTTTGCTATTGTGACACACTAGTCCAGCAAATAAGAGACCAAAGAGGGGGGCTACCTTACAAAAGGTCCGGTAGTTTTCATATGTTGTCTAAGATGATTAGTAGGTGTTTAAAATGCAAAATGCACAATTCCTCCCCCACCGCGCCCGTCACGACCGCCACCATCTTAAAAAAAAAATTATACTTTCTTTAGATTTTGGCTTATAACTTCGTTTTGGTTCATTGTAGCTACAAAAGAGTTCTACGCAATGTTGTATAGAATATAGAATTTAGTTTTTAAATTTTGTTTTTATGACTGATAGTTACGGAGATATGTTTGTTTTGAAGATATAAACAAAAACGCACTTTCTGGAAACTTGTCAAACTTCTAACTTTAGGACGCTGTAATTCAGTTATGGTCTACTCTAGAGAAACAAGTATCAGAATAAAATGTGTAGGGAATTTAATTACCTACAAAAATGTAAATCTTTTGACCTATGGAGTGTGGGGTAAAAAAAAATGAAAAACAACAGAATTTTGTGGTTTTTGTTATTGTGACGCACAGAGTATCTAAAAAAAAATCACCTATTACCTTCCAGTGTTGGCTTGAAATTGGAGTGTATACCAACCCTACTTGAGTTTCTGACATGCTACAGCGCGATGCTCATGAAGCAGGTACTGTTTCACTGTAATATCTACTAGTGAGAGCGGATGTTCAATTTAAAATATCCCACCAACACAGCAGATACATTTTTTAAAGATGCACGTATGTAAACAAAGTAAGAACAAAAGGCATTAATGATCATACCAAAATCGATATTAAATGAACTAAAACTGAAAAGAAAACAAATTTACATCCGCTTCGCTCGTTTCATAGGGGGTGAGTTAATGAAGTTGTGTGACGATGTGATTTGTGTGTCACAATGAAAGGGTGAACAGACAAGAAAATTGTGTTGTTGCTCTTTGATTTTTTTAAAATTTAATTTTCTGAGTGATGTTTTGATTTGGAAATTATGTTTATACATGTATACAAATAAGTAGTAATCTTAAATGCTTTGATTTGTTAGTGTAATTGTGATTATAAGCAGACTGTGTAAAGGGTAATAATTTTGAGGAGGATGGAGATAGAGGCTAGCGGCGCCATTGAGTCTAGACATCGGCGAGTTGGGTATAACTGTCTTTACGGTTAGAAAGTGTGATTTTCTCTATTAAGGGCAAATTATATATTCGCTGGGGAAGTTAAGTGAATTGTTCATTCGAAGTAAATGTACCGAAATGGAGAAAATATATAGTTTTATCTGAATGTTTTATTAATATTTTATTCATGTGTTATTTTGGTAATTTTGATATCATTGTTAATGTTAAATTTATTGTGACGATCAAAAACAGAATTTCAAGTGTTTGGTTGTGTGTTGTGGGATAAACCAACCGAGTTTCTAAAGTGTTTTCAGTTTAATTATTTTCTGATGGGAAAATTCCAAAGCCGTGGGAAAGGAACCCGGAAAGATAGGGAGGTCACGCGGCCTTCGAGAACTTTCGATTCGAGGAAGTGACGTAAGTTGGTGCCGCGTGCAACAGAGGTCAGTGGGGTCACATGATCTCAATGAACTGTTGCTATTGGTACAACAGGTGAAAGGTCAATTTTCCGAAGAAGTGAAACGAAAAACCTTTCAGTTTTTTTTTAGTGTCAGGGAGAGTTTTTGGTCAGCGAAAGCGAAAGGACGTGTCGAACAGCGCTCCGGCCCCCCTCCCCGGTCAGTGGGTAGTCGGAGGCGGCAGAGCGGTGGAAACTTCTCGGCGAAAGCAGACGTAAGCAGCCGTACAAAGGCAGGGGACGAAGAGCACGTACCCACACCGGACGTTCGCGGGACGGAAGCCACCTTACCCCGAAAAGGCCGACGGCAACGAGAAGGGCAGACCCAGAGGCCAACGACCAGACGTTTGGACCAAAGGCAGCCGCAACCACCGAAAGAAGACAGCACGAGAACTGTAAGTAAGCAACGTTTTAAATCTTACGCCGGAGAAAACATCAGACTAGTCCGATAATCTGAATTTTCATTCCGGGCGGAAAAGATCAGTTATACGGTTACCCATGGTCGAATGACGAACCAAGGCAATAGGCAGTGTCGGTGAAAGCGTGCGAGAAGCCGAACGGCAGCTAGGGAGGCGCACTCTGTCGCCGCTAACCCATCATACAAGTACCGAACGACGCAGGTCGCAACTATTACTCGACGATAACGATCAGTGACTGTGCCCGTTCTAATAAAGTGTTGTGGAAGAGAAAAGACTCTTATGTGCAACGAGTGAACTTCTCTGAACTTTTAGAGAATAATTTGACTTTACTATTTTAAGTAAAATAGACTATTTAGTTTAAAGAAGAAGAAGTGTGTAAAGCTGATTCTATATGTATATTAGCATATCTTGTAATTCGTTTGTTAATACAATTTTAAAGTGTATTTTTGATATTTAACATTTAATGATTAAGTATTTCCTTTTGGGGGATTTGTTGTGTAGGTTAGACGGGAGTGGCTAAACAGGTGTTTTATTTTGAAGAGACGTCTCTCGTTAATGGTTATCGTTGAAGGGATAGGAGGGAAACTGGTTTAGGAGGAGGAGTTATTTATATATGTGTTTCAATATTTTATTAAAGTTTTTCTTTGTATTAAATCGAATAAAGAAGTGTTATTTTCTTTAAACAAATCTTGTCTTTTCACTCATCTAGTTAATACTTTAAGGTAATTCAGGATTAAAGGGTGATAGTTTAATATAGGGAGGTTCTGTTAGGTGCCAGAGGTTACTAGTTCTTTATCCTGGTTTAATGGGCCCGGCATGAGGTAAAAACAGTCTTGGCCCTGCATCGTAAATTCAAAGACAGAATCCTATAGGTGCGTTCGAGTGAAGGCAAGAGTATATTTTTCGTCGAAGGGTAAAGTCACCCTCTCGTAAGTGAAATTCTGGTAGCAGGGTGTTAGCGCCCACTGTTTCATTTTTATTTTTATTTATCCCTTTTTGTTTTCTAGCTCACCGTGTGTGTAAGGAAACAGCACGTGACAACTGGTAGCATACGAGCGCGGTTAAGGTTATTTAAATACAGTAGTACCTCTGGGGTTATTTTAGTATAGCATTATTAGGTTGCTGTGACTCTGTCGTTGTTCCTTTGTTTGATTCAAGATGGCGGAGAGACGAGAGCCGTGTGTAAGGTTATTGAACGATCTGTTATCTAAGAATAAGAAAATTGAAGAGGTCTTGTGGCATGAATTAAATATGCTAATGGAATTAATAGGAGACGATGGGGTATACTCGCTCCAAGAGAAGAGAGAAAAAGTAAAGTTGCTTTTAGATAGAATAAAGAATTTCGGAGGAGAAGAGTTGTTTGGCGAAACGGAGTGGAGTAATTTAAAAGAAGGAAAGTTAGTTGATCTTGAATCCAGTAAAACAAGTAGTAAGTTGAATTTACCTAAGTTTAAGAAGGCTATGTCCATTAATGATATGCTTATGGTATTTAAGGAGATAAAATTCAGCGGATTACCAGATGGCTCCGTAAGAGAATTTCTGTTTTGGATGAGAAATCTTAGTAAAATGCATGATATTGAATTTTTAGAATTAAGAGAAATCCTAGTCAGATTAGTTCATGTAAGAGTAGCCCCATGGTTTTACGAAAAGATACCAAAATGGAATAATTGGGAGGATTTTGAAACAGATTGTTTAAGAGCATTTTTACCTGAACATCTCATTGGAGATGAATACGAGATGTTGAAAAGATTAAAACAGAGGAAAGATGAATTAATGGAGATATTTGTGTGCCGGATAAGGCAGGAAGCCGCCGTGCTAAGATTTGAACTTGACGAGCGGAAAACGGTGCGTTTAGCTTTTAATGGGATGTTATCGCACTGTAGGAACTGTGTATTTTTAGATAAATGTAAGAACACAGACGATTTATTGAAGTATGCGAGGAGAGTAGAGGCTAATTTGGGGTTCAGTGACCCGCAGCCAGCCATAATTAATAAGGCAATTGTAGACTGGGAAGAGAACGCTGAAAGTAAAAGCGATTCAATTGCATTTCCGTTCGATATCAATAAATGGTGGGATGATGATTTGAAAGAAGGAATAGTGGAAAGATCGATTGAAGAAAAATGTGAGGAAGAAATTACATTTGAAGATGATAAGTTTAAGGAAGAAATAATAGAAGAAGTGATCGATGTAAAATGCGATGAGGAAATTGAATTTAAAGAAGCCCAAGTAGATCAGGTGTTTGATTTGCGAGTTAGTGATAGGGAAGGTGAAGTGAAGTGTAGGGGAGAAACGCCCTTTGTTCACATTAGATTAGCTGGAGGTAGAGTTCTTAAGTGTCAGATAGACACGGGTGCTGACTATTGTTGTTTAGGGGAAAACCAGGAGGATTATTTAATAGAGCAAGGTACTGAGTTTTATTATAAGAATACAGAAGTAGTTTTAGCCGATGGTAGCAAACAATATACTGATAGAGTATATAAGATTAAAGCCTCCATGATTTCAAATGATAAGAAACGAGGAGGAGCTACTGAAGTTGATATTGTGTTTGAAGCTATAATTGTACCTGGATGTTCCGTTGACGGATTAATTGGATTACCCGCCCTCCATGATTATGAATTTAATATTGCCTTTAAAGACAGAGACGTCATAATTAAGGCGAATAAGTGTTGTGAAGTCAGCCAAGCTAATCAAGTTGAACTTTTAGATGTAGTGAACGAGGAAAAGGGACGTAATAGGGAGGAGCTACTTAGATTGATTAAATTGAAAAGGGAGGATAACGTGGGCTTTAAAGGTAATGAGGATTATAGAAGTAATAGGATTAATAGAATTAAAGGAAAGTTGGGTGTTTATAGGAGAGTCGCGGCGGAGAAGAACAATAGACGGTACGATTGGAGGAGACGTGATGTAGCGTTCTGTCGTAAGGAAGTTAAAGTTCCGTCTAGTGGGGTGCGTTCGCGAGCGGGCAGAGCTCGGAAGGGACCCGTGAAAGGTGATACGTTGGAGTTGTCCCATGGAGGAGGGACGCGGAGGAAATATGTAAAGAGAAGTGTGATAGCGACCGTCGACAAGGCACGAGTCCAATGCTTTGTTGGCGGCCCAATTGGCTTTTAATTTGAAATTAAATCGTTGGACAGGAGTGCCGAAATGGAGAGATGTTCACCTGGAAAGGTGTGGTGTTTATATTTAGTATTGGTTCTGTGGGTGATGCGGAGAGACCACCCGGCCTCCGCCTTTGGCGCTTCAGGTGGGAATGGTGAGTTGGTTTACTTGTAATCGTCATTACGACGACAACTTATTGTCAGGCTAACAACCGGCCACATTTTCTTTTGTTTGTCTGCCGAAAGGTAGCATTTCAGTTTTGGTTTTCCTTTATTGTTTTGCGGTAAAGTGAGAGGTGTTGGGTGTGGGGGTCGATGTTCGTATTTGTACATCATTGCGGTGATTTGTTTATTTTCTTTCGATCCTCTTCGCTCGATTTAATTTAGTTAGTTAGGTGAGGTAATTGGAGACATGTGTAGTGCAGGGAAGTAATTTTGAGGCGGTGTTTTTGCTGGATGTTTTAATTGTTAGACGTTGGAGGGAGAGTAGGTCAAAATTTCGTCTTTAAGAAAAGAAAAAAATTCCACAGGTGAAATTTTTTTTCTGTAGCGGAGGGGAGATGTAACGGAGTGGTTCGTCACCCGCGGGGCGAACGGGCGAAATTTTTTTTTTATCCTTTTCTTTTCATTATTTCCTTTATTTGGTTATTGATTTAATTGTACGGGAGTAAATATAGTCTCCAAATGTATATGCTTTGTTGTGTGATTCAAATATTATTTTAATTTTATGTATTGTATTGGCGAAGGTATTATATTAGCTAAATGTTTACTAGTATTTTGATACATATAATTATTCGGAGAAGGTAATTTAATTTGACAGATTATATTAAAAATATAGAGTTTGGATTTGGTTTATTGGAAAATACAGGTTGAAAGGTGTGTTATTTTGAGGTTTATCAAATTTGTCATTATTTTTAACATTCGCCGATTTGAGGGTTATACCATGTTGAAGTAGAAGCTTTTTTCTTGTATTTTAACCCATGATTTAATTGACGAATTTGTATTTTGTTTATTTTATTATGTATTTTAGAAATGTGTTGTTTAATATGATTAAGCGAGATCAGCTGTGACGGGGAGTATATTTGTTGTCTTCACCCCCGGGAGAAATGCACAGTCGTTGGAACAGCCCGTTAGTTGGGGTCACGTGGGGGCTTGTTCGTGAGTATCCATTGGTCAATAACGACCACATGTCGGTTTTTGATCAGGAAAATTATTGAAGGAGGGAGTTGTAATAAGTTTTTAGAGAGAGATTACTTGAGTTCACCGTGGCGAGCTGACGTGTCGAAGTACCCCGTCCTGTAAGGACGCGGGGAGGAGACTGCTGCCCGGGTGAGAATCCTTTAGTTGCCGGGGGCAACGTTCGTGGGAAGCCGAAGTCCAACGATACCGGACTAACCGTTTGTGATAATATCTACAACGATGAAATTCATCGACGCCCGAATGACATGATGAGGACCGTGGCGAGCGGAAACCAGCGTCCGGCCGTCGCAGTGATGTCCGTATCCTACCGGCGAGATCTTTTCCCATGTAAGTAATCAACCGTACGTAAACTCAGGGACATTAAAGTTTGATCACCGAGTCTAAGCCGCATTTAGAGACGGCGAAAGATAATCGACTTTGCGGTAAGAGTCAACCGTAAGACTGTGTGTAATTCGTCGTCGATGCAAGCGTAATAGAAAGGAGGGAAAACGGATAAAAGTTTAGAAGTAAACAAGAAGTTAACCTCCGGTGTGGAAATCATTTTTGCTGGACCCTGCCGAACGGAACATTAGTGTGGTGTTAATTACAGATACAAAATTTCCGATTCGTCTTAACAATCTATTTGACAGAAAGTGTACATTTTGAAGGCAACGGACATTTGTTGTGGCTTTTAAGTGTTAAATCGGATAGTAATTTCTGTCCCCTTTAATCTTAAGTGTATGTGTTAAAACTTGAAGTAGTTTATAGGTGTAACTTGTTAAGAGAATTTGTTTCAGGTTGATTCAACGAATATAGAAAGAGACTATTAATTTGTTTCAACCTAAAGAAGATTGTTTCTTTATGAACATCATTATACATTGTCAAATTTTGTGTATTTTCATGTTTATATATTTTGCTATATTTTAAGTGATTGTGTTTATTGATATGTTGATACAACTGCACCCGTGGGAAAGCCTAACGACCTTGGGAAAGGGAGAGCAGAGAGTGAATCAGCTGGCCTGAAGGTCAGGCGTATAGTCTGAGCGTT
>JAFIDM010008419.1:4748130-4768698 GCA_023159025.1 Thereuonema tuberculata | reverse complement strand
TCGAAAGTGGTTTTTTGGTGCGAATTATTCGCACGGGTCAACTAGTAATATTATGAAAGTTTTGCTAATTATGGGGTGCGGCAGAGCAACTTCCTTATTTGAAATGCGCTCGCTGAAGCGACCGTTTTTCCAACAATGGTGGGGTGGCGCTCATTCGAAAGAGCGGGACATAACGTTTGTTGTCATATAGGTTTAGAACGTTCATGTAGTGGACAAGGACGGACCACGCGTTTGCAATAGAGGTGCTTTTCAAGCGGCCGTTCAATCATCACTTCAGGGATCACTTTAATATCACGCCCGCGGGTCGTGGTCATGATCGAAATCGATTCTTTTATGGGTGGACAACTTTCGGAAAACCGGTGACGTGCAGAAAAAAAACCTGAACGTCAAGACACCTGCAAACATCGAGCAAGTTCGGCAGTCAATTTTGCAATCTCGTAGGCGATCTGCGTGCAAACATGCAGCTGCTCTGGGATGTCTGATCGTTCTGTGTGACGAATTCTTTATAAAGAACTGCAATTTCATCCACACAAATTTGCAGTGGTGCACAAACTTAATCGACGTGATTTTCTTTCAAGAAAAAAAATGCATTCCAAACCATTCTTGACAATATGCCTGACGACGCTCTTGTGTTTTTCAGCAATGAGGCTCATTGTCATCTTTCCGGTGGCATGAATAAGCAAAACGTGCGATACTGGAGTGGCAGGGATCCCGAGAACTTCATGAGCAGTCCCTGAATACAGACCGTGTGACTGTTTGGTGTGCATTGTCTAAAATAGGCATCATTGAACCACGGTTTTTTTAAAGAAAACGGTAAGACAGTTATGGTCACTTCTGTTCGTTATGTCTACATGATTGAGGAGTTTTCCTTACGAAAACTTGAGAAATGGATGTGGGAAGGTCTGGTTTCAGAAGGATGGCGCCACGGCCCACACAGCGCAACGTCGATGAATCTTGTGCGAGAACACCACCCAGACTCCACATCTACTTTCGTGGCGATCTTCAGTGGCCGATTTAGCTCCATGTGATTTTTTCTTGTGGGGATATCTGAAAACCCTAAACGACCTTCAAAGGATCCTTGATCAACTGACGAACAATATTCAAGCTTCTATTGCAACTATGTCAATACGCTGTAACGAGTGGAGAGAAGCTTCAAAAATCTCAACTCATTGACCAGAACAGAAGCAACTTTAGTGATATCATTTTTAAAAAAATAAATAAAAGCTTTAAATGTCTCTCTCTGTAATATGGAAAAACCATTAAACAGATATCTCATCTAATGTTTCTGTTCTTCATTTATTTAAATAAGGAAGTTGCAATGCCGCACCATGTATATGATAATCGAGATAGTAAAGTTTGAAGAAAATAAAATTGCTAAAAACGAAAACACAGTTAAACTGTGAAATAAAATAAAGATCTCCGTAGAGCATTAACAGAAAAGGAGAAATAAGCAAATAATAATAGATGTGGCAATACCTGGAGATATACGAATTCTTAAGAAAGAACAGGAAAAGATCACGACTTACAAGGATCTAATAATTGAAATTTCTCGATTGGGGAACAAACGTACCAATGTGACACCTGTAGTCATTGGTACCCTTGGTGCCTGATCACACGAATATGCACAATTCTTTCATAGCTTGGAACTTTACAATATTTTATAACAGACCTGCAGAAAACATTTTACAAAGATACTTGGACATTTCTTGCTCAATAACTCCAATAAAAGATGTATTGTTTTTGTCTTTGTACTGTGTCAAATATTGATATAACAATAATAAAAATAGTAATAATAATAATAATAATAATAATATTAAGCCCCCATGGACCCTACCTCCTCGCGGTGGGGGCGGGAACTACACTAGCTTTAGGGTAGGCTAAAGGGTCCAACCATTTATGATGAGAACACGTTCTAATATAGATCATGCTGCATCGGGTGTGGCGCAGGATAAAGTCACCCGCGTTCGGGGGTTAGGCAGAGGTCTCCGTTCGAAAAAGATACTACAGTCTCCCGCAGGTGGTGGTGGAGATAGTGGCACCCCATCCTGTAGTATGGCTACCACAATGCCCGGGCAACACCATCCAGCCCGAACAGTCGGAAGTGTTTCGTCTGTGTCAGAGCAGGCGACCACCAAGACTGGGAAACCACGCCAGCGCATCCGATGGTCACCACAGATGAACCAGGATCTTATGCGTGACTTCTTCACTGTTACAAAGTTAGGTACTGAACTAACAGGATACAGACAGGCACTACACCAAGCTTTCACCACACGCTATCCATCGTTAGGGCTTAGCGAACAGCGGGTAGCGGATCAGCGACGTTCAATTGTAGTAAACAATCTTATTCTCCCATGCATACTTGCACAAATTAAAGAAGAAGTCGCTGAATCCAAGCACAGGACACCAAACCACACCCCACCAGAAGACACCATTATGGAAAACACAGAAACAATCTCTACCCCTCAGTACACATGCCCCAACAATACAACTAATGAAATATTACGTGCAGCTCATGATCATTTCTACACTGCACTCGCACAATACACAGGCACAGACCCCACACTTAGGCCGCCACTCCCCAAAGTACACACATCAAAACAACTCGCCACAGTCATATACCATCTCAACACACACACTATCCCACAACACCTTGACAACATCCAAACATTAGAAGACATATATACAACACTCTACTGTGCCGCACAGGGAACCATTCAGGCACTTGGAATCAAACAACACAACATACCTGCCACTGCACCGACACAAGAATACATCCCCCCTTGGAGACGTCGCCTTGAGGGCCGCATCAGTGACCTTAGAGGAGACATAGCCAGGCTCACACAATACTGTGCAGGAAACAAAACAAAGAAACTTACGTCCCAGGTTAGAAAGATATTCAAGCACATAAATACTCGCCCTTCACATTCAAATCATCATAACCAGGTTCAGCAACATCTCGACACACTAAAACAAAAACTCAGTGCACTTGCAAAAAGATTACAAAGATACAAACAGTGCACTCTGCGCAAACAACAGAACAACACTTTCCAATACAATGAGAAAAAATTCTACAGATCCCTTACATCTTCCTCTACTGCAACTAACACAAACACTCCCAACAGCGAGGCTTTACATGAATACTGGTCGTCTCTGTGGTCAAACCCTATCCCCCACAATGATAAAGCACCATGGATAACAGAGGAACAGCAACTCACTGAACACTTACCCTGCATGTCCTTCCATGAGATTACTCTCGCAGACATACAGACAGCACTAAAACATGCACACAACTGGAAGGCTACTGGTGCAGACGGAGTCCAGAACTTCTGGATCAAGAGGTTCACGTCCCTGCATGGAAAACTAGCGCTTACACTCACTGACATAATCCAACACCCAGAACATATGCCTCGTTTCCTCACACAGGGTGTCACATACCTACAGAGCAAGAACACTGAAACAGGGCAACCTTCAAACTACCGCCCAATCACTTGCCTCCCCACACTTTACAAACTCCTCACCTCCTGCCTCGTAGACAAGATCTACACACACATCGAGACATATAACATTCTTTCCGAACAGCAGAAGGGCTGTCGCAGGAATTCCCAGGGTTGTAAGGAGCAACTCCTTATTGACTCTGTAATCCTGCGCCAGGCACGCGCGAAGAATAGGAGCTTACATATCGCATACATCGATTACAAGAAGGCATTTGATTCTGTCCCTCATTCCTGGCTCCTACACACTCTTCATATCTACAAAATACACCCCAAGATCACGGCATTCTTAGCTGCCACGATGAAGAGTTGGAACACAACATTACACCTACGCACCTCTAACACCTCCATCACTACAGATCCCATTCCCATAAGGAGAGGTATTTTCCAGGGAGACTCCTTGAGTCCTCTTTGGTTCTGTCTCGCCTTGAATCCACTGAGCCATATACTAGATAACACAAAACACGGTTATAGGCTTACCACAGGCACTGTGACACCATATCAAATCACACACTTACTCTACATGGATGACATTAAACTCTATGCCACAAACAATGCACAACTTGCTAATTTACTACAAGCCACCACCCAGTTCACCAAAGACATTGGGATGGAATTTGGAATTGACAAATGCCGCAAGTTACACATAATACGTGGGAAGACTTCGAATTTGGAGTGTTTTGAACTGGACCATGGTTTGGCCATCCAATCCATGGAACAGGGAGAGACCTACAAGTACCTGGGCTTCCAGCAAGCGCGCGTCATTGACAACGCAAACATCAAAAATGCACTGAAGAACACATACCTTGCTCGAGTTCACAAAATCCTCAAAACACAACTCAACGCCAGAAATAAAATTAAAGCTATTAACACTTTTGCCGTTCCCACACTAACATATTCGTTCGGCATAATTCCATGGACAAACACCGAACTCGAAGCACTACAACGCGCAACACGCACTACATTCACGAAACACAACATGCACCACCTCAAGTCCGCTACGGAAAGGATGACTCTTCCCCGCAAGGAGGGAGGCCGAGGACTCATCAACCTCATCACCTTACACGAAAAACAAGTACATACACTTAGGGAACATTTCCACCAAAGAGCAGAAGACTCCTCACTTCACTCAGCCATTGTCAAGGCTGACACACACCTCACATCCCTGAACCTCGAAAACTCTTCTCCAACACTCACCACCCCTGACACCCACACTCAGCAGCTGCGTGAATCATGGGCTCGTAAAGAACTCCAAGGCAGACATCATCACGAACTCAGCCAGCCTCATGTCGACATGGAAGCGTCGAACAGATGGCTGACGAGTGATGAGCTGTTTGGGGACACCGAAGGGTTCATGATCGCGATACAGGACCAAGTCATTCCCACACGCAACTACAAGAAACACATTCTACACGATGCAAACACACATGACGACAAATGCAGGAAATGCCACACTACGCATGAGACGATCGACCACGTAATATCAGGCTATGCCCTTCTCTCTCAAACAGACTACCTCCACCGACACAATCAGGTAGCGTCGATCGTTCATCAACAACTAGCACACAAACATTCACTTATTAAGAGCACGGTCCCGTACTACAAGTACATACCACAAAGCGTATTAGAGTCACCCTCATATGAACTATACTGGGATCGCCCCATTCACACAGACAAAACCATACACCACAACAGACCAGACATCACACTTGTTGATAAGGTCAACAAACAGACCTATCCAATTGATATTGCAGTGCCTATCAGCAAGAACATGCAGAAAACTCACGCAGAAAAGATCAGTAAATACACTGATCTAGCACACGAGCTCCAGAAGCAGTGGAGGCAGGATCGAGTACGTGTTTTACCCATCGTTCTGTCTGCCATTGGTCTGGTGCCTCACACATTACACCACAGTCTCAGCACACTAGGACTTCACAAAAACACTTATGCACAACTGAAGAAGGCTGTGGTACTCAACACTACACGCATAGTTAAGAAATTTATGGACACAACCACACATCCCTAATCATTCTCACACACGTCTTCACACTTGGCAGTATGTGCTTTGGTCCTTGACCCGCCATATTGTTTTTGCTGGGGAAACCCAAGGTTTGAATTATACAAACATAACAATAATAATAAAAAGCCCCATGGACCCTACCTCCTCGCGGTGGGGGCAGGAACTACAGTAGCTTTAGGATAGGATAAAGGGTCCAACCATCCATGATACGAACTCGTTCTAATATAGATCATGCTGCATCGGGTGTGGCGCAGGATAAAGTCAGCCGCGTAGGGCAGAGGCCTCCGTTCGAAATATATACTACAATCTCCCGCAGGTGGTGGTGGAGAATGTGGCACCCCATCCTGTAGTATGACTACCACAATGCCCGGGCAACGCCATCCAGCCCGAAAGGTCGGAAGTGTTTCGTCTGTATCAGAGCAGGTGACCACCACGACTGGGAAACCATGCCAGCGCATCCTATGAACCAGGAACTTATGCGCGACTTCTACACCATTACACAGTTAGGGACTCAACTCACAGGATCCAGACAGGCACTACACCACGCATTCACCACACATTATCCTTTGTTAGGGCTTAGCGAACAGCGGGTAGCAGATCAGCGACGTTCCATAATAATAATAATAATAATAATAATATCTCTTCGTGGTGGGGGCAGAACTACACTAGCTTTAGGGTAGGCTAAAGGGTCCAACCATCTATGATGAGAACTCGTTCGAATATAGATCATACTGCATCGGGTGTGGTGCAGAATAAAGTCATCCACATTCGGAGTTTAGGCAGAGGCCTCCGCTCGAAAAATATCCTACAGTCACCCGCAGGAAAAATATCCTACAGGCACCCCATCCTGTAGCATGGCTACCATAATGCCCGGGCAACACCTTCCAGCCCGAACAGTCGAAAGTGTTTCATCTATGTGAGAGCAGGCGACCATCAAGACTGGGAAACCACGCCAGCTTATCCGATGGTCATCCCAGATGAACCAAGAACTTATGCGTGACTTCTACACCATTACACAGTTAGGAACTCATCTCACAGGATACAGACAGCCACTACACCACGCATTCACTGCACATTATCCATCCTTAGGCCTTAGCGAACAGTGGATAGGAGATCAGCGACGCTCCATATTAGTTAACTAGCTTATTCCTCCACGCATACCTACGCAAATTAGGAAAGAAGTTACTGAATCAAACCACATACGCCCCACCCCACCCCATCGGAAGACATTAACTCTATGACAAACACAGAAGCAATCTCTGGCCCTCAGTTCAAATGCCCCAACAATATAACTAACAACATATTGCAAGCAGCACATGATAATTTCTACACCGCACTAGCACAATACACAGGTTCAGACCCCACATTCAGGCCTCCACTCCCCTAAGTACATACGACAAAACCACTCACCACAGTTATATACCATCTCTACACACACTATCCCACAACAGCCTGACAATATCCAAACATTAGAATACATACATACATCACTCTACTGCGCGGCACAGGAAACCATTCGGGCACTTAGAATCAAACAGCACCTACCACTGCACGGTCACAAGAATACATCGTCCTTTGGATACGTCGCCTTGAGGGCCGCATCAGCGACCTTAGAGGAGACATAGCCAGGCTCACACAATACTGTGCAGGAAACAAAACAAAGAAACTTATGTCCCAGGTTAGGAATATATTCAAGCACATAAACACTTGCCCTTCACATTCAAACCATTATGACCAGGATCAGAAACATCTTGACGAGTGCACTTACAAAAAGATTACAAAGATACAAACAGTGGAATCTGCGCATACAACTGAACAATAATACAAAGAGAAAAAATTCTACAGATCCCTTATATCTCCCTCCACTACACCCAACACAAACACTCCCACCAGATAGGTACTACGTGAATACTGGTCGTCTGTGTGTTCCAACCCAATCCCCCACAATGACAAAAGACCATGTTTCACAGAGGAACAACAATTCGCTGAACACTGAAGCTTCACGTCCTTTCATGATATTACTCTTACAGACATACAGACAGCACTAAAACATGCACACATTTCGAAACCTCCTGGTGCAGATGGCATTCAGAACTTCTCGATCAAGAGGTTCATGTTCCTGCATGGGAAGTTGGTATGTTGGGAAGTTGCATGGTCTTGCACTCACTGATATAGTCCAACACCCATGACAAATGTCTCTTTTCCTCACACAGGCTGTCATTTACCTACAAACCAGGAACATTGAAACAGCTCACAATGAAAACTACCGTCCAATCACTTGCCTCTCCACATTTTACAAACTCTTCACGTCTTGCCTTGCAGTCAAAAATTACACACACATCGAGATAGAAAACATAGTTTCCGAACAGCAGAAGAGCTGTCGCAGGATTTTCCAGGGTTGTAAGGAGGAACTCCTTACTTACTCTGTAATCCTATAGCACGCGCGCGCAAAGAATATAAACTTATACATCGCGTACATCGGTGACAAGAATGCATTTGATTCAGTCCCCCATTTCTGGCTCCTACACACTCTTCAACTTTACAAAATACACCCCAAGATCACGGCATTCTTAGATGCCACGATGAAGAGTTACAACACTACACCTAGGCACCTCCAACACCGCCATCACTACAAATCATATTCCCATAAGGAGAGGTATTTTCCAGGAAGACTCCTTGAGTCATGTTTGGTTCTGCCTTGCCCTGAATCCATTAGGCCATATGCTAGACAACACAAAACAGGTTTAAAGGCTTACCTTGAGCACTCTGATACCATAGAAAAATCACACAATTACTCTTCATGGATGATATTAAACTCTTTGCCGCAAACAACATATAAGTTACTAATTTACTACAAGTCACAACACAGTTCACTAAAGACATTAGGAGGGAATTTGGAATAGACAATGCCGCAAGCTACATATAACATACGGGAAGACTTCGAATTTGGATGGTTTTGAACTGGACCATGGGTTGGCCATCCAATCCATGGAAGAGGGAGAGACCTACAAGTACCTGGGCCTCCAGCAAGCGCACGTCATTGACATCGCAAACATCAAAAATGCACTCAAGAACACATACAGTGCTCGCGTTCACAACAGCCTCAAAACACAACTTAATGCCAGAAATAAAATTAAAGCCATCAATACCTCCACCAAAGATCAAAGATTCCACCACTCATCACTCCTTTCAGCCATTGTCAAGGCTGACACTCCTCACACCCTTGGACCCAGGAAACCCTTCTCCAATACTCGCCACCCCTGACACCCACACACAGGAGCTGCGTGAATCATGGAATCGTACTCTCTCCACGGAACTCCACGGCAGACATCGCCACGAACTCAGCCAGGTTCATGTCGACCTGGAAGCTTCGAACAGATGGCTCTGCTGTTTGGAGAGACCGAATGGTTCATGATCGCGATACAGAACCAAGTCATCCCCACAAGCAACTACAAGAAACACATTCAACACGACCCAAACACACATGACGACAGATGCAGGAAATAACACACTACGCATGAGATGTTCGACCACATAATATCATGCTGTCACCTTCTCTCCCAAACAGACAACCTCCTCCGACACAATCAGTAGCAAATACTGTTGATAAAGAATACGCTACTATAGTACAAGTATACACTACAAAGCATTTTAAAGTCATCCTCATATAATGTATACTAAGACCACCCTATTCACACAGACAAAGCCGTACATCACAAAACACCTGACATCCCACTTCTTTATAAGGTCAAATAGCAAACCTATCTCATTGATATTGCAGAGCCTGTCAGCAAGAACATGCAGAAAACTCACGCAGTAAAGATCAGTAAATACACCGATCTAGCACACGAGCTCCAGAAGTAGTGGAGGCAGGACAAAGTTACTTTTGTACCCATCATCCTATCTGCCACTGTTCTAGATCCTTATATATTGCACCACAGCCTCATCACACAAGAACTTTATAAAAACACGGATGCAAAACTGCATAAGGCTGTTGTACTTAACACAACATGCATAGTTAGGAAATTTAAGGACATAACCCCACATCTCTAACCATTCTTCCACTTTTTTATTTATTCATGGCAATATGTGCTTTGGTCCTTGACCCACCATATTGTTTATGCTGGGGAAACCCAAGGCTTAAAGCATTTTTTTTTTTTTTATTATGATTCTAAATACAAAAGTTACAGTCCCGTTAGGAATGACAAATTCCTATCAACAGGTTCTGACTATAGGCATACTACAAATATTTAATTAATTTTGAATACATTGTTAAAAAATATGAAATTACTTACATAGTATTGTTTTTACAAGTGATTTTTGTCAGGTAGACCGCTAGGTGATAATTTTCAAAAATTTTAAATTAGACAGTAACATGATTTAAAAGTTAAAATAATTTTCTGATTTAACTCTATATATAATTATTTCATATGTATATTAAAGTTACCTATGTTTAGCTTATTTTTATCGAGTACAGTAAGAACTAGTAACAATAAATATTATGGACTTTGGTAGTAAATTGAACAAAATACTTAAGTGAGACATTACGAACAGGATTTACAATTACAAAGAAAACAATTGAAACAATTACAAAGAAAACAATTGAAACAAAAGAAATTCATATTAATTACATTCTATCAGCCACTTTTTTAATAGTTTCTTAACATACGATATTCTTCCATTTTTTATATATATTTCTTTTTCATCTATAGTGTTGAATATATTTTCAAGTATATAGTTGAAATGCCTCTTACCATAGTCATTGTATATTAGTGGATAGGGAAGATGGATATTTTTCTTGTTTCTTAGATTATATGAGGATTTTTGTTTTTCTTCTTTCTTGTGCTCAAAGATTTTATAATAGTTTTTAATTAGTATGTTGTATATGAATTTTTGTTTGGGATCTAGTATTCTGTATTGAAGTCTTTTCTTTAATATTATACTTTTATCGTTTATATTTTGCATGAAGAAAATTATCTTTAAAATTTTATTTTGCAGGTTCATTATAGGTTTTAAACAATTGTCATTGGTGTTGGCCTAAATGTTAGCAGCGTAATTTATGTTCGAATCGAATAAAGCATTATATAATAACATTTTAATCCGCGTTGGAAGTATGTCTTTTATATGATAGAATATGTATGACAGTTTGTTTAGCTTTTTATGTAACATTTTAATGTGATTATTCCAACAAAATTTTTCATTTATTATTAAGCCCAGATATTTAATTGTTTTTGTGTACTGTAGTACTGAACAGCTTTTACATTCATATGGTGAATTGTGAAGACAGTTGTGATGGTGAAAAAAGATTTTTGGCTTATCTGTTATTAGTCTTTTTTTTGGACATATAAGCATTATTTTTGTTTTGTCTTCATTTATCTGAAGTCTCTTGTCATGCATCCAATTTTGTATTCGAATTAAATCTTTTTGTAATTTATCTCTTATTTCTGTAGTGCAGTTCCCATTCGAATAAATCATTATATCATCTGCATAAATATGTATGTAACATGATTTTATTACCTGAAATATATCGTTGATGAAAAGTAAGAAAAACAAAGGGCCTAGTTGTGAACCTTGAGGAACTCCATTTTGGATAGTTTTCATGTCACTGTAAATATTGTGAATTGACACAAAGATTTTTCTATTCTTAAAGTAGTCTTTAATGATTTCATATAGTGAGCCTCTGATTCCAATATTGTACAGTTTTTTTAATAGTATTTTCGTATCAATGCTATCGAATGCTTTGCTTAGATCAATGGATATAAGAAGAATTAATTTATTTTTATTTAGGTTGTTATTTATGTTATTTGAGAAGTTTTCAAATAAGTTATTCGTACCTTTGTTTTTCTGGTATGCATATTGTTCTGAGTTTATGATTTGATATTTAATTAGGTAATTATTCATTTTTAGGCAAATATAGTTTTCGATAATTTTATTTATTATCGGCTGAATAGAAATTGGTCTGTAGTTTTTAAAATATATAAATAATAAAAACAATAAATCACACATAGTTTGGAAATTTATGGACACAACCACACATCCATAATCATTCCTGTAGACGTCTTTACACTTTCCAAAACAGCCATGTTGTGTTAGCTGTGGAAACCCATGGTTTCAAACTTTTACATAATAATAATAATAATAATAATAATAATAAGCCCCCATGGACCCTACCTCCTCACGGTGGGGGCGGGAACTACACTAGCCTTACGGTAGGCTAAAGGGTCTAACCATCTAAGAACAGAACTCGTTCTAATATAGATCATTCTGCATCATGTGTGGTGAAAGATAAATTCACCCGCGTTGGGTGTTAGGCAGAGGCTTCCGTTCGAAAAATGTGCTTGTCTGCCACAGATGGTGGTGGAAAAAGGGGCATCCTATCCACAATATCCGGTATACCACAATTACTCCAGTCAAATTGTGCTCAAAATTTTCCTTCGAGGGAAAGTTTTGGGATAGTTATGATTTTTCCATTGTATATGTTTTTTGGGGTGCTGAATCTGAATCTGAGGTTTGTGAACAAAATTTCGTGACGCCACATTAAAAAAAAATGCAAAAAAAAGATAAAAATCTCATGTTTTGGCAGTGTTTTGCTTATAACTCGAAAACTTTCAACTTTTCGTATAACCTTCCTATTCAAAATGAATGTACATAAAATTTCCTACAAATTTCACTATTTAGGTTTGTTTCTCCGACGAACCGTTCAGGAGGAAGCGTGGAAATCGGCGTATTTTTTCGGTCTCCTCAAAATCCCACTTTTTCCACTTCAAAACTAATTTATTATGAAAGGCTGTCAAGAATTAAATTCCTTCCAGTTCTCTGCACTTATCTTATGTAGATCGTATATGTAATGGTACAGATCGTGTTTTCACAAATTACAAAATGTTAAGTTTATTTATATTCGGGCAAACCAAAGAACGACCGTGGCCACCAGATGTCGCAATAGTAGAATTTGAATCGATTTTATATGTCAATGTTTATGGCGGGAAAGTGAACATTTAGGGAGTTTGAATATACGGAAAAAAGACGACATTTATTGTTTTGAACTATTCTGATTTCTAATCCAATATAATTTCTAAAATTTATTTTAATTCATTCGTTCGTTTCAATCGTTCAAAATCAGTCTCCTATTTTTTCCGTTTGGTTTTTTAACGACATTGCGTCCTTCAGATCGACAACACGAAGATGGGATACGTTTACTCACGTCTCATCTAAAAAAACGGCACTGCGATCGAAAACAATTTCTCTGATATGCCATAAGTAAGCATGTCATAAGGCCTTTTCGAAATAAGAAGTAACGTTACCAATAACTTCGTTTTTGTATAGCTTCCAATGGTTTTCTATGTCCGAGAGTCAGCATGTTTTATCTTCTCTCCTGACCCAATTTCAGTCCTGGAATGATTAATAGATCATGGGTGTAGTTGAAGGTCAAAATCGTTCTCTCATTTGCCCGACTTCAATGAAGTCCGAAATTGTACAAAGTCAGTTACAGAAAAGGTAAATTTACAAAGAAAAATCTTGAAAAATTCTGACAAATTATTATATTAAATTACAATATTTCATGAATATTATTTTATGAGCAAAAATTATATTAGCCGTTGTCGTTTAGAGGGTCCTGGATGAGGTTCGTCGAAACTGCAATGCCATCTGCAGAATAAAAGCGTTTCACCATACGAGGATTTTCACCAGTCGTAGGAGTGAGAAATTGTAGTGTGGCACCTGGAGTGATATGGCGATTGAACTCGAATGAAGTCAATGAAAACAAGTGGTGGTCTCTTTCAAGGCCGTGGAGTAACTGCAGGCGTTGTGACAAGATGGACACAAGGGATGACAGCACTGCACTAAGTACACATGAGAGGATCAACTGCCATTTGTCCAAGGAGATGAGCATAAAAAGGTATACAGCCCATTGTTGGTGCTGATTTACAAACTGTAAAATTCAAACGAAGCGAAATTCTTGTGCGATCAGCTCTATTCAAGACAGGCTGTAGTCATCAATCCAACCACACTTTTCCAACCAATGACCATCTTGAAACATACAGATGAAGAGCTGCGAGAATTTGTGCATTACGAACTCTCTTTTTTCGAGGAGCATGGGATAAGGACAGGAACAACATCGAGCTTTTACAGGGCTTTTGCACTGACTGAACAGGCGGACTTGAACGTTACAAAATATGTCATCGACGGAGGGTTTTTGTTACACCGGGTCAAAATAGTAACATTATGGATGCAGGAAGGCAGGCCTCCGTTGCTCCCCGATCTGCACATCGTGTGAAGGAAAAACGTCGAGCCTCCCGGAAGACAGCGTTAACATAAATGAATACGAGATCGAAGAAAGAGACCGAGAACAGACTGAAGACAGACGCTTCCACGATTTTAACAGTCAAGTAATGTAGATGATTTTCCCTTTTTCATAGCTTTGTTTATTATTGTTTGCTCGCGACAGCGAGAATGGAATTCTTGGCTAAAGGATATAAAATTAAGTTACAACAAATTTCAAATGATTTTTATTTTAATTATTTTACTTCCCCTTTTTTATAGAGCTTTTTCCCATCTCTTTATGAGGACGTTTTTTTAAATCACTTCCTTTCTTGAATAGGAAGCTTTTAGAATGTAAATATGATTTTAATTTACATTTAATTATGGAGTTGGAAATGCAACTTGAGCCGTTCTTTGTTTTTTTTTTAAATTTTTACTTTAAACTTATTTCTCGAATTTTTTTTTTAAAGAACTCTTCAATAATCATACGGTTGGGAAATTTTATTTTTAACCCTAATGAGTTAGGAACATTGAAGATGGAGCCTATGGGATCGATTTGGTGTTAATCTACTCCGCTTCCTTGAACATAGCAGTTATCGGGACTACCGAAGCCTTAGATCGAGTGTCACGGCCAATCTGCAAGGATAAATCCACCACAAATACCAGCCAGCCTCATGACGACATGGAAGAGTCGAACAGATGGCTGACGTGTGGTGAGCTGTTTGGGAAGATTCACCATCGTGATACAGGACCAAAGTCATCCCCACACAAAACTACAAGAAACGCATTCTATATGAATCAAACCCACACGACGACCGATGCAGGAAATGTGCACTATGCATGAGACATTAGACCACATAATCAGATTGTCCCCTTCTCTCGCAAACAGACTACTTCCAACAACCAAATCAGGTAGCGCCGATCGTTCATTAACAGCCAGCACACAAACACTCACTTACTAAGAATACGATCCCATACTACAAGTACACACCACAAAGCGTATTAGAGTAACTCTCACATAAGCTGTATTGGGACCGCCCCATTCAGATCGACGAAACCATACATCACAACAGACCTGACATCACACTTGTTGACAACAAGCAGACCTATCTCATTGACATTGCAGTGCCTATCAGCAAGAACATGCAGAAAAACTCACGCAGACTAGATCAGTAAAAACATTGATCTATATCACGAACTCCAGAAGCAGTGGAGGCAGGACGAAAGACGTGTTGTACCCATCGTCCTGTCCGCTACTGGTCTGTTGCCTCACACACATTGCACCACAGCGTCAGCACACTAGGACTTCACAAAAACACTTATATACAACTCCATATGGCTGTGATACTCAACACAGCACGCAGAGTTTGGAAATTTACGGACACAACCACACATTCCTAATTTTTTTACACACCTATATTGATACTTGGCAATATGTGCTTTGCTCCTTCCCTTACCATATTGCTGGGGAAGCCCATTGTTTCAATCTTTTATGATAATAATAAAAATTTACTAGTGATGAGAGTTGAAGTAAAGAGGGGAGGCATTGCTGGCTACTCTTTCAGCACCAGATGCAGTTAATCCTTCCCAAGCTTAACCGTAAACATAATGAAATTCCTTCTGGATTTGGCAGTTGCTTTAACGTCCGGTTCTCCCAATAGCATTAGTATTAGCTTATGTCACAACTTATTTGGTCTCAATTCGACTTAATCTAGGAGTATCTTAGACTATTTGAAGAAAATTGCCGAAATAATCATAAAACCTCATTTAATATATTGTTAAATGATCGTAAAATCTAAGGCTTTCGTATTGAGTGTATAACTATGTACAGGGAATCATTGACTAATTTTATGCTTCATTTTGAAATAATGAATTAATAAGAAGTATATATTATTATGAGTTATAATTTCGTTACCTTGAATGTTGATATCTTATCTCTATCTGTTTTGAATTTGATCAAGATCCTGGTTTGAATTTTTATAAAAAATGTTTTGCAATCTGGGAAAATACAAAAAAAATTTCAAATAATTAAAATAAGAGAATATTTTTATTTGTTATACGTTGTTTTATATTGCACATGGTTTAAAATTCAATTGGAATAATTTCGAAAATTTTTTTAATATCATAAAATTAAAAAAAAACATCATTTCATAATACAATGCAAACATTTTTATTACGAAATAATATATAAATATAGTAATGAAAATGATATAGTATTATAATTCTCTTTTAGAATAGTAAAACTTTTGTGCAACAAAATCATTTTAAAAAAGATGGGGTAACTAGGCCTAAACTTTAGTGAATTTCGAGATTCTGTAAAAAAATTGTCTACTCCTATATTCTAAAACAGAATTATTAATAAATATTTGTCTCTTTGATGTATGGATCGTTACTGAAGCCAGTTGTTCTTTTGCAAATTTGAGCATTTTTATTATGCGTTTAGGAATTAGGACTTTATTAAAGTAAAAAAATAATAGCATTATTCAAAAACCTTTAGTACATGTGTATTCTTATTACTTACTATAGTTGCAAAGAGAAAAGTTTTTCATTATATTCTAGCATATCCTTTGGAATTATTAAAGTTTAATACCAGGAAAAACAGTGAATCAGTCAAACGGGGAGATGGGAATTTTCTACCCACGAAATTCAAGACATCCGTTCTCATTTTCTCAAAGAAATTTCTTAAAGTAAGAGAAAATTAACTTATTGTGCAAGTGATGTTAAGAAATAAAAGGGGATTTTTCATCATGCATCAATAAAAACAAAACAAAAAAAGAAAAAAAGAAAAAGCTTTGGGTATGAATTTTGTTTTGTTCTTTGTTTTATTGGTGCATGATGGGAAATTTCCCTTCTATTTAAATTTCTTAGTTTTTTGTTGAATCACCGACTTGCTGGGTTTAATACTTACTCCGAAGGCTTCACTTGGTGATCCTTTTGGCCATTACACTTTTAGAATCACAACCGTAGTATCAACGAATGTTTTTAACTTTGAATCATGAAACTTAACTCAAACTTTTAGTTGTTGGCAATTCTTAGCGTTTTCATTAGACATTTAGGACAAAAATTTCAAAATTACACTGAAAAATACAGTCATTATCAAAAGAAAAAAAGATAAGATAACAAACAGATCTTTGTCATTGCGGCAAATTACAACATAATATTTACATGTATGGGGGAATTTAAGCATGAACTTAAATTTTATGTTTCAATTGACCTACTTGTAAGTTAGTTATAAAAACATTTTTGAAAAAAGTTTGTTCTCTTAGCCATTTCATACAGGTAACAGTGAGGAAGTGAAATTATTTAGAATTACGGCATGACTTGTATGTTACAGTCTGATAGATCTCAAAATACTCATTATAATTAATAGTTATTGCAGTGCTAGATCAATGGCATGGCCAGCATCTTTTTAACATGTTATTACCTTGGTCTTTAAAGTAGTCTCCAATGATAGGTAATAACTTTCTCTGTAAGCCTACTCTAAGATGCTTTTGTGCCATTAAAACCAAGCAACTAATCACCCTGTAGGTTATGTGAATATCCATAATAAAAGAAAGATTGTGCTCTTTGCTACAAGTTATTAATATGTTTAATTATGCCGATGTGTTTATGATTGTTCGAATGCGAACAACGCCTAATTGTATATGCAGACTTTACGGTACCCGTAATTGTTTTGTAGTTTTTAATATCTTTTAAATATATTTATATATTATCTTTGAATATTCTGCGAAAATGTTCTACATTTAGTAAATAATTTCAATATTTTATATTGGTTGTGACCAGCTTAGAACGGTTCCGCTGTTCAAGTTGAAATTTTAAAAGATAATGAACTGGAATAACATGTTCGAAATAATAACCCATCAACAACAACGGATTAGACAAACTTGTTCACCATGTGCCATCCCGGAACAGCTGTTTCACGCTATTTGGCGATCATCAGCCAGGAAAGTCACCAGTATACTTGAGGCTAATATCAATAATCGTCTGAATCTTCGTGGTTCCTCAAATGTTTATGTTTCTTTTGGCACAACTACGATTCCGATGATTGTAAATAAACCATCAAATTCGAATAGTTCGATAATCCTAATCAGGGACAATGAACTATAAAAAACTAGTTAAAGTTTCAGAAACTGAATTTGAGAATAAATGAAAAAAAGAATCTGAATTTTGCAATAAGTATCAGTTAGAGAAAAATCCAACGGTTAGAGCTTTTTTACTTGGTATAATAATGTAAAGTCTTGTCTTGTCTTGAACATCTTAGGTATAGACAATGATTGTCTGTTCCTACCTCTGAAGATGATTTTGGTCTTTCCATCGTAGTTTTGGTCGTCCTCTGTCTCTTTTTCCTTTGGGCTGATATTTCAAAATCAAATTTGGAATCTTGTCGTTAGATAGCCTTTTTACATGGTTAAGCTAATTTTTTTGGTAATTTTGAATTTCTTGAATTAAACTTGGAGTTTTAAGTTGGGCTCGAATATCATAACTTTTCTTTTTGTCGAGACGTGTAAATCCTAATAAAGGTCTCAGAAATTTCATTTGTGCAGTTTCCAATCTTTGTTTGTTCCTTTGTTTTAGTATCCAGGTTTCACTCCCGTATTTAATTGCTGCTTTGGCTGTAGTATTATGTAATCTTAGTAGTGTTTCTTTCGTCATTTGTTTTCCAAATCTTCTTCTAATTATTCCATTCATTCTGTTGTATGTCTGTATGTTTGATATCAGGCTTGCCTCATCGTTATAACATGAATTTATGTTTCCTAAATATTTAAACTCTGATACTTGTTCAATTATTTTTCCATTAATTACAATTTTCACTCTTTGTATTTGTTTTCCACATATTGCCATGGATTTTGTTGTTAATTCCGAAATTTTCATTTTATAATTTTTTGAGATAGTATTTAAATGATTTGCTCCAATTTGAAGTTCATCTTCTGAATTTGCTATCAAAACTTGATCGTCAGCATATAGTAATGTCTTCAATTTTTTATCTTTTGAGATCTGGATACCATTTTTATATATTGATTTCCATTCTTTTAGAATTCTATTTATATATATATGTTGAAAAGTATTGGGGAAAGTCCACATCCTTGTCTCACTCCTTTATTTACAGTTAAAGGCTCTGATATTTTCCCGTTCATGAATTTTATATTAATTTTTGTTTCTCTATATATACTTCTAATTACATCAATTAATTTCTTCGGAATTTTATCTTCTTCCATTATTTTCCACAGTAAATTTCTGTTTAGGTTGTCATAAGCTTTCTCGTAATCAATGAAAAGTAGGTATGTTGGCAAATTAAACTCTCTTCTTTTTTCAAGTAATTGCTGCAATGTGAATATAGCATCTGTACATCCTCTTCCTTTCCTAAATCCACACTGTTCTTCTTCTAAATAAGTATCTGTAAACTGGGTTAATTTATTTTTTATAATGTTCGTAAATAATTTGTATGCTGTCTGTAGTAATGTTATTCCTCTATAATTTTGACAATTATCCTTTGGTCCTTTTTTATGTATACTAATTACTATTCCAGTTTCCCATTCCGTTAGTATTTGTTGTTTTTTCCAGATCTCATTAAAAAGATTGAGTAATTTTTCTTTTAATTTTTCATCTCCATATTTAAATAATTCTATATATATCCCATCTGATCCTGGACTTTTCCTGTTCTTTGAGTTTTTTAAGGCATTTTCTAATTCATCCATTGTAATTCCATCTGAGCTTTCCGTTGTATTATCAAATTTCTGAAAATCATTCTCAACTTCTACCTGATCTTCTTCATTCCAGAGTGACTTGTAATGTTTTTTCCATTCTTCTTCTGGTATTAAATTCATTCTTAATTTATCATTTTCTGTACATTGTAGTTGTCTGAAAATTTTGAAGCCTATTCTTTGGGGTCCTGTGATGTCATGTTCTAGAGATTTAACAAATTTATCCCAATCTTCTCTACGTGTTTTCCCTGATAGTTTCCTAACTTCTGCTCGCATTTTTTTATATTCTACATAATTGTTTGTGTTTTTATTTTGTAGATAAATTTTGAAAGCTTGCTTTTTTTTCCAAATCTTTTCCTGTAGATCTTCGTTCCAAGTTCTAATCCATTTCTTGTTTTTATGTGATTTATAGCCTAAACAATAATTTAATAATGATTTAATAATGTAAAGTATTTACTTCAAAACGACGAACTATAGAGAAATGCTTGAAGTAAACAGAAATGCTTCATAAAATATTTGATAGCTAAGAACGATCAAAAATACTTGATGAAGTAGAAAAAGTTTCAGGGACTATAAGAACCATATAAGAATCTTATATGGAAGACAAAAAAACAGAACTAGATAATCCTTTCAATTATGAGAATTGAAATAGACACAGGTTAGATACAATAAGTTGAAATTCCTAAAGATAACTACCTCAAAAGAACTCTTTATTCTTTTACAGCCTTGAAAGGCAATAATTTAGTTAACATTTCAAATAACTTCTTTAATAACTCGTTTAATAACAAAAAACATCACAACGACAACGACGATATTTCGTAGGCCTAACCGGTCTTCTTTTTCAAGCCTTTTAAATTACCGGGAAAGAGAGAATCATCTCCCTCCTTCCCAAAACCAAAAAATAACAAATTACAATCAAGAATTCGAAAATAACAAACAAAAACGTAAAGTATACTAATAAGGTCTGAATTTCTGGAATTTTTTTAACTTAAGGTAAACAAAAATTTATTCAACGATTGGACATTTACTTTAAAAATTCAAGACAGCAATTTAAAAGAAGACAGCGATTTATTTTAAAAATTAAAGAGAGAAATTTATT
>JAFIDM010008419.1:4709956-4721902 GCA_023159025.1 Thereuonema tuberculata | reverse complement strand
AAAAAAAATATATCACAGACTCAGTACAGAACAGAAACAATGAAATTCAGAGAAATTTAATTCAACTGAGATTCACAATTTTATGAATAAATATTCTAAATATACAAACTAACTCGCAAGAACTCCTTCTTCAACTTAAAACATCTGCAATCAATATTTCAACTTGTTTAGCAGAAGTTTTCTTCAGGAAAAAATTACAGAAAGTGGAGAGAAAACCTAAAATTTATCTCTACACTTAAAACAGAATTCAAAATTTAAACAATCATGGAATCATTCATGACTCAATCTTTCTTGAATAACAAAACCATTAATCCTCATACAATTGTTGTTTAAACAATAAAAATTTAACAAATTATGAATTCTAATGCAATTGTTCTGTCACAAATAAAAACTTATACACACATAACAATTATGAATTCGTAAAAACTTACAAAACTCTTTATTAAGAAACAATAGAACTCCATTTTGGCTACATTTCGAAAGTCTCAACGATACAATGCATCCTTAACAAATTTATTAAACACACATCAACAATTAATTTACATTTATCAATTATGTCAATTTCAATTTTTGTTTCAAAATTTTATTATTTTTTATAATTTTTTCAAAAAAACTGAATGAAATAGGATTCATTTTTAGCACTTTAATTTGTTAATACAATTTGTCAAAATTAATAAAAAGCCCGATTCCAAAATGAAACTTTGTGATTCATCTTAGGATACATAGATAATATCAATAATTGGATCCGAATTATGGTCCAAATTTTTTGTGTGATACGCCCAATTCGACAGTTCTGGTTTATTGTCTCTATAAGTATGTTCCCTTAACCGTTCTTTAAGGGATCTTCCGGAGCTTCTAATGTACAATCCCTCATAGTCCCTACACTCCAAGGTATAAATCACTTCCATTTTGTATAATTTGTTGATCTTGTCCTGCTTTCTTTTTTTTGAAAACTACGTTCCAATTGTAAAATACTATTTTAATTTTGTTTTCATCTACCACTTTTTTACATAACTATCAATTACAAAACCAATAGGAAATCGAATTAATTTGTAATTCGTAATTTTATTTGTGTTTATTTTCTCCACTTTCTTAATTTTTTCTTTACGAAAGAATTTATCAATACTTGACTTAATAAATCCTTTCGGATCACCATTCATTTCCAACTTTTTCTTTAAATTATTAATTTGTCTTTCCGTAAGCTCTTGTCTTCAGTGCAGGAAGTTATCCTTCGTAGGTTATTGAATATTATTTCTTTTTTAGTACAGACTTTGTGGTTTGACTCAAAATTTAGCATATGTTGCTTTGGTAAGGTTTCTGATAATGTTCGTAACTGATTATATTGTTGCTGTTTATTAATAATGTGGCCAAGAAAGGTAATTTCACCCTCAATTTCTTTCTGGTAAGTGAATTTCAAATTTGGTTCTACCGAATTTGCAAAATTGAAAAAAAGTTTAAATTGACGATCTGTACCTTCCCATAGAATCAAAATGTCAACTATGCATCTAAAGTACCTAAACTTAGTCTTTTTCCATAGTAGAATTTAATTGCTGTCAATCCAATGTAAGTAAATATTGCAAATCACTCCCGTTATAGGGCACCCCATCGGGAAACCTTTCTTCTGTGTGTGTAACTTGTCACCAAATTTAACATACTTATTTTCATATATTAACTCTACCATATTCATAAAAGTTTCTTTATCTAATTTGTAATTTTTTATCATTTCTTTATGTTTATCACATTTCATTTCTATTACCTTCAATGCATACGTAACTGATACATTAGTGTACATAGCTGTTACGTCCATTGAAAACAATTTAATCTTATACCTATTTTCTTCTTTGTATTTAATAATATTATCAATTAGACTCTTAGTTTTCTTTATAACTATATCTGGTACATCTAACGGAAAATTTTGCAAAATTTTGTTAACAAATTTACTTATGTTTTGAACCGGAGATCCAATAGAATTGATCACCGATCTCAAAGGATAGTTTTCCTTATGCGTCTTTATTCCGGGTTCGAAAGTTGGAGTTCTTTGCATTTCTTTGAATATTTCTTTATATTGATAAAAATTTAAAATATTTTTTTTGTTACCATTTTTGGATTATCAACTTAGTTTTCGAATATAATTTGTAGAGAATTTCTGTGAAGTAATTAATTATTTATTTTATTTTTCCCCCCTGATCTGTTGTAATATATAAAGATTTATTCATGTGTAATATTAGTTAGAAATAAGGATGGCCATATGAGTGTTACGGCGCTGTGATTATTGCAATCATTAAACTATAGGTGTCACCACCGTGCAAAAAATTGTTTCTATGTTGCTAGGCTATGCATTACGGAATGGAATTGTAAGATGTTATCCCACCCAAAACACTTCGTGTAAAATAAGTTGCCAAGACTCACATGCTCATAATGCTTTCACTGTTAAAAAGATATGAGATCTCATGTAGAGCCAAGCCCCTAACTCTACGAGGCCTAACTCTACAAGATCTAACTCTAAAAACCCTATATCTTGGTCAAAAAGTATGCCTTGGCCGTTTCGTGGCTGTCACACAGACAATCCCATGGAGTTATGTAAAGGATATGGAGTATGCCAAGGCAGACTTTTTGACCAAGATGGTAGGGTTTTTAGAGTTAGGCATGTATAGTGAGGGGCTTGGCACTATATGAAATCTGATAACTTTTTAACAGTGAAAGCGTTATGAGCATCTTGGCAACGTATTTTACATGAAATGTTTTGGGTGAGATGAAATAGTTCCATGAAACGGCCAAGCCATAGGGTTGACCAAGATATAGGGTTTTTAGAGTTAGGGCTTGTAGAGTTAGGCCTCGTGGAGTTAGGGGCTTGGCTCTACATGAGATCTCATATCTTTTTAACAGTGAAAGCATTATGAGCATGTGAGTCTTGGCAACTTATTTTAAACGAAGTGTTTTGGGTGGGATTTCATTTCTTTTTGTAGGATGAGATCTGATAACTTTTTAACAGTGAAAGCGTTATGAGCATGCGAGTCTTGGCAACTCCTTATTTTACATGAAATGTTTTGGGTGGGATTTCATTTCTTTTTGTAAGATGAGATCTGATAACTTTTTAACAGTGAAAGCGTTTTGGGCAGGTGAGTCTTGGCAACTTATTTTACATGAAATATTTTGGGTGGGATTATCTATTACAACTAAATTTAGTTTTAAGATTATTTAGAAAATGGATTTTTTTTTCAATACCCTACTTTTCTGTTTTTCTATTGGTCAACTTGTATATACAAGCTGTTTGCACTTTTGTAAGAAATCACATTATTACACAGTATTATTTAGGACGAAGCATTGAGCGTACGACGTATTTCAGATCTTAATAAAATCCAAAGTATAAAAGCTAGATGAATGAAACTTAGCGTATTTCATTAGTATGGTAACTGCATCTTAACCTGAAAATTTGAGCTCTCTAGTATTATCCAGGCCGAAGCTATGAGGGTTCGATAATACATAACCAGACCCCCCCCCTTTATGAGGGGTTGGAGGGTGAAAGTTACGGATTTCTTAATTTTTTGTTGTTTGTGTGCTAATCCTAGCCTGCATACCAAATTTCAGCTTTCTAGGACTTCAGGAAGTACCTTAGAGGTTTTGATGATCATGAGTCAGTCAGTCAGTGACGGAATCGACGTATTTTAGGTATTAATAAAATCCAAAGTATAAAAGCTAAATAAATGAAACTTAGCGTATTTCATTAATCCGCTAACTGCATCTTATCCTGAAAATTTGAGTTCTCTAGTATTATCCAGGCCGAAGCTATAAGGGTTCGAAAATACGACGAAACACTTCCAGAAAAGGTACGTAGTGCCCTTCCTGCCTTCGGCATGTCTTGGCGGGGGCACTGCCGTGCCCCCAGATCCTGTTGCTATTTGCGCTCATTGAAAGAGATGGAAAAGATTCCGTAAGATTTATTTCAGTAATGTTGAATCTGGTATTTTGTCTATATTTATTAATGTGTTTATTATGAATTTGAAATTACCGTTTTTAATTTTTATAGATCTCTTTTTTGTGAAGGACCGATTCATTTGTCAATTACCGACGTTAGGCGTAGATGGTTAGGCAAAAGGGCCCCAGTAAATCTAATACTGGAGCAAGGTTCGAGTTAAATGTGGGAATGAACTTTCGCCTGATCTATGTGTAGATTACGAATCGTGCGGGCTAATGAAAATAGGTGTATTTCATTTAAGTCAAGGAGTATTCGTATCAGGACGGTTTTCATGTACGGATGCAACAGAGTCACACTGTCTGGAAGACGAGGCATACAGCCAATACAGTTTGTAATCGTGTTTCATCCATCAAACTCGAAGTCTGAAGTGTTCTGCGAAGCCAAGGTAGGACTGACTGTTTTATTATTAGTTAATATGCAGAGTCAAGAATCATTCAGCGTACGATTCGCCGAATTTTGTACATTGGAACTGAAGAACAATTTCAAGTTAATTAAATAAATTAAGTACACCTTTTATTCCACTAAGTGAAGATACTCGAACTGGTGATATCGTTCACAGATCAATGTTAAACTCTTATATGACCGATAATTTATAAATGTGAAGGTGTAGCAATTAATGTTAATGATTTGTTATAGTAAAGATTTCAACTTTGAGGTTTCAATCTACAATAAGTATTCACATTTTTTTTATACATAGATGATCAATTAGGAATTGATTTGCAATGTCAATTGATAGAGTTCATGAGTTGCCAATTGATTTGTCGAAATATGATTTTACAAGTAGTGTAGATTTGATTTCATTTTGCAAATAGTTTTGAAATAACCAAGTGTTATTTTAGTGTATAATTATGACAGTTAATCATTGGCTTATTTATCGATAATAAACTTAAATGTCAAGGTTATTATACTAGTACTAATAAGGTTTAAAAGCTGAAGTATTTAGATGTATAGTTTTGCAAATTTAACTTGTTATTTTGAGGTTTGTCATTTTGAATTATTCCTTATTCAATACTCCGTTATTACTGAAATTTAAAATTTTGCTGATGATAGTAGACAATTTATATGTAGGATCCTCATCAATTTAAACAAAATCCTCAGATTTCAACATGTCACTTACTTTAGCTATATAATCCCCTTTATGCATATCAACAATTTCGTTACCTTTATCAGATTTAACCACCAACCTTCTTTCATCTTGTAAAATATATACATTGAAAGCTCCGGAAGATCCCTTAAAGAACGGTTAAGGGAACATGCTTATAGAGATAATAAACCAGAACTGTTGGATTGGGCGTATCACACAATAAGTTTGGACCATAATTCAGACCTTATTATTGATATTACATCCCAAGATGAATCAGAAAGATTCATTTTGGAATCGGGCTTTATTAATCTGCCAAATTAAAGCTCTAAAATGAATCCTATTTCATTCAGTTTTTTCAAAAAAATTATAAAAAAATAATAAGATTTTGAAAAGAAAATTGAAATTGCCATAATTGATAAATGTAAATTAATTGTTTATGTGTCTATAATAAAGAGGTTGTCCCAAAATCGACGATCATGGCCCCACTCGGATTTCGATGAAAATTGGTATGCAGACTCCGTAGGGGGTGTATGGTCTACAGTAGCAATCACAAGTGTGCCCGACTTCCGGTTAGACCGGAAATGGGTTAAGTTTACTGTTCATTTCTATGTTGAAATATCAAAATGAAACTTATGCCAATCGATAGAGTTCGTTGTGGTAATATCATGATATGTCACATGTCTATCTGGCACTTCCGGTTTGACCATAAAAATTGGTTAAAATAAATTTGCTGAAAGAAAAATGCAGAAACCAAATGCAGAGTATTGGTGTATCATGATTTTATTAGTGATTTTATTATGATTTTCGAATACATCTTGATTGAAATATTGTATATACAATACAGTTTAAGCATCTTCTGCAGGAGAGAAACCTTCTTGTTCTTGTGCGGCAGCAGCTACATGAAAGTCCAGTGAATCATCGTCGTTTCCTACCAGAATTCCAGGAAGATTTCATATTATCAAAGATTTCGCCTGGCTCTTCACCTTCTACGGCTTCTTCTAACAACTCTTCAACCAATTCAGCTGTATTTTGTCCTGACATAGCAGTGGTTTCTTGCTCGATAACACGATTTGATGAAAGATGATCGAACCATTCACGATGAAAAAGATCGTTTCCTGGATTGATATGACGGCTGCAGCATCGTCCTTTAGCTGTAATATAGATTTTCAACGTCTTGAGATCTTCATTCGGGCTTTTATTGGAACAAACATATGCAATGACTCTCGTTTCCACGTGAAAATACATTTTCGGTGGCTTAAAGTCACACGTTTCAGTGGAACATTTACAGTTATATTGCTCTGCCATTTTGGAAGATCCGCCATTTTAGAAGATTTTTTAATCTAAAACACTGGTTTAAATGATAGAAAAAAACAATGAATATTATTCTTGAATGCCGATTTTTATATTAAGATGAAGGGATTTGTGCCAGCCACCTCCATCATTTTAGCACAAGTTAAAAGTGGTACTGACTTTCTCAAGGTTGTAATCGTAACTGACTGTGCTCGTGCAAAGCCAGAGGGTTTATATACCTCTTGAGGTATTTGTAGAAATCTACGTAAAAGTGTGGCAAACTGTCGAGAGTTCCAGAACGTTCACGATAGTTCCCGGCTTCATTTTACGTCAAAGTAGAAAATTCGAGAATGCTCTTGAAAATTCCAGAATTTTCACTAACATGTTCTGGAAACTTCTAGAATTGTCTAGAGGCCTAAATGCCTCTGAATCTGACGAGATTTTTTTAGAACTTTCATGAATAGACTAGAATTTTCGAGAAAACTCATGAAACTCATGAGTTTAATATCCCATTTACCGAAAGTGCCTGGTAGACATATGACATATCATTTTACTCACCACAACGAACTCTATCGATTGGCATTAGGTTTCTTTTTGATATTTAAACATAGAAATGAACAGCAAACTTCACCCATTTCCGGTCTAAACGGAAGTCGGGCACACTTCTAATTGCTGCTGTAGACCATACATACCCTTCGGAGTCTGCATATCAAGTTTCAGCGAAATCCGAGTGGGACATAGGTTTCATTTTGATATTTCAACATAGAAATGAAAAGCAAACTTCCCCCATTTCCATTCTAACCGGAAGTCTGGCACACTTGTGATTCCTACTGTAGACCATGCACCCCTTACGGAGTCTGCATACCAATTTTCAGCGAAATCCGAGTGGGGCCAAAGTCGTCAATTTTGGGACAACTTCTTTGTTAAGGATGCATTATATAAGAATTCATAATTGTTATGTGTGTATAAGATTTTATTTGTTAAAGAACAATTGTATTAAAATTCATAATTTGTTAAATTTTTATTGTTTAAAGAGAATTGTATGAGGTTTAATGAGTTTTCTTATTCAAGAAAGATTATCAAGAATGATTCTATGATTGTTAAAATTTTGAATTCTGTTTTAAGTGTTGAGATAAATTTTAGGTTTTCTCTACACTTTCTGTAATTTTTTCCTGAAGAGAACTTCTGCTAAAGAAATTGAAATATTGAAATAAACCACCTCTTCATCTTAGAAACATCTATATTTCAGCCCAATGACGGGTCTTCTTCAGGATCAACCCGTCATTGGGCTGAAATATAGATGTTTCTAAGATGAAGAGGTGGTTTATTTCAATACTTTATGTTTAATGAAGATTTTAATATTGTCGTCGCAGATGAGATAAATTGAAATATTGATTAAAGATGTTTTAAGATGAAGGAAATTTTACGAGGTATTTTGTATTAAATACATTAAGGAAAAGTTTGATTTTTCATAATAATTTTAAATATACATTTTAATTCTTTTGCAGCAGCCTATAATCCAGGTTGGTAAGAAAAATATACTTTTAAAATGTAAAAGAATTATAAAACTCTAATATGTCATTTTTCAACCATAAGATATACAATCTTGGAAATCTCAATGGATAATCTTTGACAGACGACGATTATCTTTTCAAAAAAATCCAAAACTTCTTAATAAAAAAAAAACAATGATAAGTTTCGTATCATTTCCTAATTTCTATAATTTTAATTGCTTCTTTAAGCTCAGAATACAGAAGGGCTGTTAATCTCTGACTGCTTTGGTTTCTTCGAAAGACTCTGAGTCAGTAATGAGTCTGTGATTAATAAAAGGAGTATTTACAAAAAGGCTAGTATGCCTAGCAGCTTCGGTGTTAGATTTTGGCACTCATTCTTACAATCATTTAGGAAGTGTGATGAATATTATGGCTTTAATGTGTACACAATTTTTCTCACTATGTATATGAGAATATTCATCGCTTGCTGTGCGAAGAGAAACATCTTTTGTCATTTTTGTGGTTTCTGCAGTCAAGTCAGCTCCGAGCAATAGTTCTCCGACACGGCCCGGAATTTGCTTAATTTTTCGGATTCTGAAGAGAATCATGCTGTTATTCTATTTCTTAGAGCGATTTCCACTTTCGCAGTCTTAGTACTTACTCCGCGAGGAATAAAAGAAAGAAAGACTCCAGCGATGATCGTTGAAGAGATAATCCATTGAGCATAATAGCGATGGATGACGGCTGTGTCTAGAGAAAAAGCGATTATGCTTTAAGCAATGTTGTGGACTTTGTCCTCATAATCACGTGAAATGTCAATTGTTTCTACAGGAAACGTGACAGACTGACAAAGAATTGCAAAGAGTAAGATTTTAGCTTAAAGATCAAAGAAAGCTCATATATATATATTGAAACATAAAAACTCTTCTTTAAACATACACCAAACCACTAAGCACAATGGAAATCCCAGGATGAAATAATAAAAATAAAACAAAGCACTTAGAACATCGAATGATGAGCAGGGTTTTGAATTGGCAGATTCTCAAAGTAAAAGCTGAAGTGCAGATGACTACATTTCACATGTCCTAATACAATAATTTCTTTTTATTTATATAATGAAACACATGAAGGGCAAAACATAAATGGATACTGAAGTAAATCATTAATTAATAGGAAAAATATGTTTGAAAACTGCCGGATTCTAAAACGAAACTGAAAATGAACTAAGAAAGCTGAGACAATACATAACTGAACAAAAAATATCTTGCGATTTTAACTGTTGATTGCCTTGTCTTTGTAATTCTGAAATTTGCCTAGCCTAACAATTTTAATATCCCCACTTCTTTTTGCATTTCTGTTTATCTTCAATAGAATTATAGGAAAAACCAAATGAGACTCCTGCTACTGAACCATTCCATGTCATTAACGATGCGACTCTTTTTATAATGTTATTTTATAATGTTATTACGTACGTGTATTAGAATTATTAGAAAATAGCATTGTGAAAAAGTGGCAATAATGTCTTAATAAGATCAGATAACAGGATCAAGTTTCCAATAAAAAATAACCATTTTGTGCACAGAACGAAATGAAAATTTGACCTTATTTTTTTTTAGGAAAGCAGCAATCATTCTTCCTAAATGACAAGGATAACATCCAGACTGAAAAGATCAACTTGAGTTCTTTTTTCTCATCATTGATCAACTAACAAACTACTTCTATCTTTTTTTTATCAGAGTGGCAGAACTACAAACTTTTGAATGAAGCTTCTCATCAAGTTTTGATAATCTGTTAACAATATTTGTTTCATATTTAAAAAAAAAATATTGCCTACGTTTTTACCAATTGCTAAGATCTATTGAAAAACTTGGTTTTTCGAGGGTCTCCGGAAAAGTATTACTATTTTACATGAAAGTAGTCAACTGTCAATATTAATTTATATTTTAAAGTTAAATTATCAACTTTAACAACTTTCTTGCTATGCAAGGCTTTGGTGATTTGAGAACAGTGAATTTCACAGTGAAAAATTGTAAAATAATAATAACATTGAAGATTTGGATCTAAAAAGAAAAACTCTAGTAAGTACAAAAATAACTCTTTGGTAAGTTGTAGACTAAATTAAAAATCCAGAAATTCTTTAATTTATCAATATAGCTTCGATTCACATATATAAATATATAGTTACAGCATTTATGACTTCTAGTAGAACACCGTAACTGCTTTTTTATATCCAACTTTTCAATTTTTACTCCAAAGTTACCACATTTTTTAATTTACCAATCAAAGCCTAAGCACAAAACTCAAATTGGGCCCGATAGCCGAGTGGGTAAGGGCACTTGGCTGCGGGTTTGAGGTCGACGGGGGGGGCTGGGATTTTTCTACACACCATTCTTCTCCAAACGGGTGCAAGGTCCTACGGCCTATCCAGCTCTCTATAGAATAGATACCGGGTTTCTTACTCTTGAGTTAAAGGCAGGTGGGCGTCGGGCTGACAAGCCGAGCTCAACTTAGTCCCGTTGGTCATGAAGCACCGGGAGCCTTACCTCGCCACACCAACGGCTGCATAGGTCTACAGTACCATAGCATGATAGTTCAATCCAAAGATTGGTTCAAGTATACGGAACCCTAGTGACCCCTGAAGAGCGACCCCTTGGAGAAACCGTAACTAAACAAGGGAACAGATACTGGAGTGGATTCCCATTGCCTTCAATAGGACGCCATTAACGGAATGACGTCAGACTGAAGAGAAAGTGGAGAAGAGGCTGACAACAAGAAAAGAAAACTGAAACATACACGCTCTCGACCTGGATTTGAACCCGGTACCGGCACAATGGCCTCACGATAGACCGACGCAAGAGACCGTACGACACGCCGGCACGGCATGAGACCTAGAATGGGATACTTTAACAATACTCAAAGAAGTTTTAACTCTGATCGTTTTGGAATATTTACGTTACAGTAAATCGCTTATGAACAGAAAAAAATCACAAACAAAAATTATCACATCACTGTTAAACAAATGTATTTTCCTTTCTTTAAAAAAAAAATACAATATTTTTTCTATTAGAATTGCTTACTAAAAGATCCTTACGATACTTCAACAGGCACAAAAATCGAAAAAGCTTTGCTGATGTCAAGTATAAATATATAGCACGAGTGGCATAGCGTAGGCATTTACAATGGGAACGCCAAGGTTTTCTAAGGTTGAGGGAGAGAGAGACTGTAAATTTGCGAAAACGGAAAACGGATAACAAAATAGTTGTGTTTGAAGTGAAGATGGATTTTGTATTATCACTAGATCTGAACATAATTTTTAAAAAACAGAACATAAGTATTAATTACTTGACCTTACACTGGGCTTTTTTTTATTAAAGGAGCAATTTTATTGTTTTATTTACTAATGAAAACAATAAAAAAAATTTTAATGTATGAAATATAAGACAAAAACGCATAAGACTAAAAGTTCACTGATCTGTTTTGGAAATTGTGATACCGAGAATCCAACAGAGCCTATTTCAGGTTTCCTGACCATCATCAGTTGGATCCGCCCATATCTTATGGCTCAGTGAACTCAGAAAACATATAAACTAAACAAAAGTAGACAAAACAACGACCCTTCATATTAAATATTGTTGTTGTTTACTTTATATGTTTTCAGATTTAACTGAGCTGTAAGACATTGGGCAGTTCCAACTGACGATGGTCAGGGAACATAAAATAGGCTATCTTGGTTTCCCTGTATCACAATTTCCAAATACAGATCATTGAACTTTTAGTCTTGTGCATTTTTTTCGTATATTTCATGTAATTTTACCCAACCCACGTAATACTTTTGTTTTAAGTCTTAAATATATTTCTTCCAGTTTTTCATGTGTACGAAGTAAAGGGGCTGTGAATTACAATTCCAAGCTAATAAACTCATGCGGTTACATTAAAAAATAAATAAATAAATAAATAAATAAAAAATTAAAACTTAAAGAAGAAAATAAAAAAGAAAAAGAAAGAACCATATCTTTATCTTCATTATCATTTAAAATTCCAACAAATACAAACTTTATCAACATGTCTTCAATATTTCGTCCTATTTTTCAAGGACTTTCTCA
>JAFIDM010008419.1:4695675-4709556 GCA_023159025.1 Thereuonema tuberculata | reverse complement strand
TATCATATTAAGGCAGCAAGGAGGATATACAAAGTTCCGTGTTTTCTGTGTGAGTGGGACTCTCGGGACAGGGATCGTCACTGGTTAGTGTCTGAGTGGCCCAAGACGAAACAGTTCGTGTCTGGAGAAAAAAACATTGTAAATCGTCCATTAATTGGACTGCTCAGAAGCCAATCAGATTAAGTCAATAAACCAAAAAATGAAATAGGTTTTTAAAAATTACGTACCAAAAAATAACATCGCTTGTAAATTAGAAGAATGAATTTTTTATTGAAAGATAACATAACTATAAACTTGGAGGAGTGATTTTGGCACTTTGATTTTGGCACTTCAACCGTAAGTATAAACATTAGAGTATGACTTACAGAAAAAATTTCAATTTAAAACAAAATGACTTAATCTGATTGGCTTCTGAGCAGTCCAATTGATCCTCAAAGTGTGTTTTTGCCCCCTTTACATATTAAATTGGGAATTATGAAGCAGTACGTGAAGAGTTTTGATAGAAGTAGTCCCTGCTTTCGGTACCTCTGTCACTACTGAGGAACACAAACACAAATCAACACAGCGTTCATTCACATCAAAGCGCAGCAAACAATAGTGTTCTTGAAGTGAGATTCATACATTCTAGCAATGAACATGTTACTTTTTTGTATATTCGTTGCAATTTGATTATGTCCCATGAAAATTACATATATTCTCTATTATAGTGTTTTCTATCGAAATTACAGAAATGTGTAAAATTTGGATTTCAAATAGCCAAAAAAACTGTACGTGATAGGCAAAAATGGTTTACATATTTGAACTCAGCACACCTAAATTAGGGTAAATCAGCTCTTCAACCTTTTGCCGGAGAAAATTTTTTTTTTCGCAGGCTAGTGTAATTCATTTAATTAAATTTGAAGCGTTCATTGACGTTAAGACATTGCATGAAATAATGCACATCAATACTTTTAGAAGAAGTTTTGGTCACATTTCAAGAGATGTTTTAAAAGAATCATAATAAAATGCAATTTACCTTTGAGTTCAACATTATTTTAATAAAGAACTGTTATAATGAAGAAAAACTAAAATGTATTAGTTTCAAACATATCAGATTTTTAAACAATTTTAATAAAAATAGTTTACTTACCGGAGAATTAAAAAAGTCCAACGACTTTGTCCAGGAATCAGGTTCTCCGTTTTTTTCCTTTCCCCGACTTCTTTCTAAATTTTGGTAGCTGAACTTTCTTTGGAACGCATTCGTTTTATTAAGATATTTCGAAATAACACTGTAGTTGCTGGTCTTTATGGGACACACAGTAACCATTGGTAGAGTAATATCAGTTTCAGTTACTATTTCTGATGTCGTCATTGGCAATCCATAAATAAAATCTTTTATCAAATGATATATTTGATAAACGCATATTGAGGCGAAACAAATAAGAGCAACACTCCAAATTGATTTTGTAAATTTGCTTGACTCTGAAGAAAATATTCTGTCCAGTCCTGTTATACTCCACTTAAAAGAATCTGAGTTGGTTTGTTCCTGTTGAGAATTTTCAGCTGCTGAATGATTATTAGTGTCTTTCGGGTTTTTTCTTCTAAACCGTAGTTGTATTTTACTAGGTAGATTTCGATAGATCTGAAATAAGAAGTACTCGATTTATAATTATTGTTAAATGAAGCTTGAATTAATTGAGCTAATTCAAAAGATAGATAAACGAAAACTTTATCGAATATGAAATCTAAATAATTGTGAGATCTTCTGATACAATTGAAAAGATTCACAAAAAAGAATTGTAAATGCAGTAAAGAATGCTGAAACAAAGCCGGAAAGATAATAACAGGAAGTACTTAAATAACAAAAGTACAACAAGTGCAATGAAAATTTAACTAACATTTGCAACTAATTATTAACCTATTATGAGCTATTTTAACTGATATTCTTAGGATACCTCAGGATGATTCTTAAACTTTCGTCTGAAACATAGAAGTCCAATTGTAGCATGGACTAAATCAAATGCCTATCATTTCCCCACCAGGTTCTGGTAGAACTGAGGTCATTAGCTGTTGTGTTGAAGAAATTCATGAACCTTGTGCTACTAAGCTCATCAGCGTCATCGGCTTTACAGCCATTACCTTCCACATCTAAATTCTTTCACGTCTAAATATTTACAAGCTCTGATTCAGTTATTAAATTTTACAGAGAGATTACCGAGTACCGACTGTGTAATGACTCAATATTGAGGACACATGTAGTCACTGTCAGAAACTATATTCTAAATGTCGATGAATTTCATCCCTTTTATTATTTAAGCAATGTCAAAAACCTTTTGTTTTGTCAAACAAATTACCCAGAGCAATTTAGAAACCATTTTTTTGTAGAGTTTAAATTTACAATATTTCAAATTAATATAATCATTTATTATCCGCTTCGTTAATAGAATGAACATTTTATTAATAATAAGTAATTCTAAAAGATTTCAATAAACATCATAATTCAAAGTAACAATATGTATCTTTTTAAACAGATTCTATTAGCTCTCAGATATAATCTGAGCTGTTATCTGAGAACTGAATGTGCACAGACAATGTTTAATTTGGATTGATAAGAATATTTAAAATAAAGTTTGAAATTTGCATACAGAAGTAATCACAAGTACAGTAAAGCTTTAAGCGAATCTTCCATTTGCCCCAAATGGTTAAGAGATAATTATAAGAAGAGTAAATTATTATTAGTCTTATTCTTTAAAAGGAAAACACTTAATCACTAATGAAATCTAAATTCACTCTTTGACAAAAAAAAAATTTCATTTTCTGTAACTGTTTCTGTCCAATAAATTATCCAATTGTTCTGAAATTTTAATTATTTCATTTTACATTAAACTTAAATATATTGTATAAATTGCTTAATTCCTTCTTGATGCGTCGATTTTTTTTTGTCGAAAATATATTAGCTAAATTCGGTCAAAACAATCAGCAGTAAAGTATTAAGTCAAGAATATAATTTGCAATTGCAATTTATTAGAATTTCTTGGAAAAGTTTGTGATTACAAATTGAGTTATTAACATGGTACACAAGTTTTGTTTTATATATCAAAACAATCCTCTTTTTGTTAAAAGAACTTAAATTAACGACTCACCACAAATTCCACAATTATTCCAATTCTGCTAAGCCTTGCATATTGTAGGTTTATCATGCTTCTATATCTGCCTCCACAAATTATTGATATCCAACGTGAAAAATACACAAAAAACAATTCAGAAACAAGTATCTTTGTACCACAGATAAAATTGAATCTTTGACTAATGTATTGTCCAACTAAAACCTGGGACAGGTACACCATGAACAAGTACTTTTTTGCGTAAAGTCAATAAAAGATCAACATATGCATAAAAATAACACTATTATTTAAAAAATGTTCAGATGCCGTTTCGATCCACGGGACTTTTTTAATGGGAATATCTTCAGACTGAGATATTATATGTTAACGAGGGCCAATGAACAGCAGAAAAGCACGGTTTGTGGATCCTGTAGAATAAAAAAAAATCCTAATATGGTAGAGAGAATCCTCTACGATTTCAATCAGAAGTCTGGCGACACACTCCTGGTGGAGATCAATAAAACTTTTAAGAGCAACGACATGGAAGTGTTTGTAAACATTACACACGTGGGTGCTTTACACGTGGATGTTGTAAACAGACTGGAAGATCGCGTGAGGTCAATGAAAGATCACTTAATAAGACAAGTTCAACGATGGCAGCGAACAAATGTGTATTGTACGCGAAGGAACCTAATCAGAGATCTCTGAATCTCGATCGAATCAGAAAAGCGATATTGGTAAATGGTTTGAGCAGAAAGACATTCATTGCAAATTGCGGCCGTCGAACTCACACTCCATGCATTTTCATAAGCTGTAGAATCATCAACACAGTAAAATCGTCAGTTAATGGAGTGATCCGTGTTCCGGGAGTGCTAAAAGGTAGCATAGGAGAGATTTTATTTTGAGGAGGCCCTACGGTAGTCAGATAAACGATCCAATAATAAACCCCGGTCTCGCAAATGTATTGGCATATTGATGCGACTCATCGTTGCAGCATACGTTTTTATGTATTTATTTCTGTGGTTCAAAGGGAAAGTTTGACACACTGTTAATGGTTGGTTTTATCTTGAATGAGGGGAAAGATGTGTTAGTACCGTTCGAGCTTATATTTATAGAGAAAATGAACGGACTTACGGGGTTTCAGTTCCGCACAAACTCAGCTAAAACACAAATTATCCCTTTTATGATCCCTTTACTCCCTACATTTTCTTTGTTTCTATCTTAGCATTATCTCCGTAAGAAGCGACTTTCTGCTTTATTGTCTTGCTTTTTCTGTATAACTCTTTAGAATTGAGGTGATTTCCTCTTCACTTCTCAGGTCGTGAACTTTTTGCTTCTAAATTTAATTTACATATTAAATCTTAATAAACATGTAAAAGATTTAACAATTATGTCATTCTAAGGTTTTGACTTTAAAATGTAACATGTCTATTCCTATTCCCGGCCTATCTTCCTGTCGGATTTCTTCATAGTATGGCAATGTTTCTCAACCTTTTAGTACTTGCGAACTAATTTTCAATCACAATTCTCATCGCGCCCCCCCCCCCTAAAAAAAAACCCTCCAAACCTATCTGTTCAACCAAAAAAAAAAAAACTTCCAAACCTATCTCTTCAACCAAAAAAAAGGGGGGGGGGCGCGCCCACAGGTTGAGAAACGCTGTAGTATGGTGCTATTTCTGAAATATCCTGAATAAATTTTAATTCGGAAAAATTAAATGTGAACGACCATTTTGGATGATCAAAACTATTACAAAATGAAACTTTGCCGTGGTACATAAACCATTTTGTATTATTATATTAAAGAAAGATTAATAATTAAAAAGACAAACACACTTTGAAATTGTTAAAAAGGGTGTGTAGCAAAAATAAATACATTACAGAAGCTTTCGAGAAACTTCGACAGTTCACCTTATCAACTACATGAAAATATAAAAATGCTGATATTTATATAAGTTTTACAGTCCTATTTATAAATATCAGCCTTTTCACTATTTTAGATTTTAGATTTTAAATAATAGTTATTTTTTTAACACACATTAAATTATTTTATACCGTAAAACAAAGAAGCACAGAAGAAACGAAAATCCATATGTTTCTGTGTCTTATGTAAGATGAGCCTCAACAAAACAATGATCTCTATAATTATACCCTAGCAATCACCAGACAAAGTCTGAACCTGATCAAATTCTTAGAATAACAAAAATCTGTAAAAAATGGATGAACTTTAGGCTACCGGATCTTGAGACCTTAACATCCATCTGTAAGCAATGCAGAAAATTGCTAATTCTCATGAATATTGTCTCCTCAAGCATTTTCTTCGATAGATATCATTCGGTAATTCCTGCATTAGTTGCCCATTCAGTTTGGAGTATTTTCAAGATGTGTACTAGTTCAAGTAAATCCGAACAAATTTTGGTGCTTAGTAAGTTATAAAATTATTAGCATCACGTTGCTGAATTGAAAAATTGATTAATTACTTTGTCGTGATACAATATTTATCAGATACTAGAAATAACGAAAAATATTTCAATATGTAGTTTATCTATTCTTCTTGCTTGTACGGAGTGGGGATGCCTCCATGTTAGAAGGTAGTTCTTGTCCTAAAAGTATCCATTCGCTGTTCCAATATCGCCTGCTAACCGATATTATGTATGAGATAGTTTTCAATTCTGTGTGTGTATATCCCTTGTGTGTAATTCAAGAGATCAGAAAGCTGCCCGATTAGTCTCTCCTCTATTTGTGTGTAATGCAACAAATAAAAAAAAACCCGGAAAGTCTCATATCATCTGCAGCTCAGGTAAAGTAGCGTGGGATGATCGAAATGATGAACAATTAAAGGACTCTGTAATGGCACACGATTTGTCTTTAATGATTGTCATCGCAATTTAATCAGGGCAGAAGTTCTTTGCAAAGCAACAGAGGTGAAATCGTCACACTTCGAACGATCGATTTTCAACCGAGTGATATCAATTTGCCATTCAAGTTGAAGCTCCCAGTAATGCCCGCATCAAGCCTTCCAATAAACAAAATCTTTTATGATTCAAATTAACAATGCATTCATTTTAATTTTCCTTCCACTAAATATACATGACGTGCAAACACTCTAGTTCAGATAAATAAAATCCTTTATTCTATTGTCGATGAAGAATAGAAAAAAGTAGAAAAAATGTAGCAAAGACAATAGATAGGAGCGAAAAAGAAAAAAGATGGTCTGTTTAAACCTTCGAAGAATTTTCACGACCCCAGATCTACACTAAATAGTTATGTGATCTGTAGCCAGTTGATGAACTTTAAAAACTTCTTTAACGACAAATCTAAGTTATGTGGTCTCGAGATATTGAATATTAGTTGAATAATGCTTAACACTGGAAAAATATTACCATGGAATTTTTGTTGAACCTTTTCAACTTGCTGAACTAAACCATATTAGGCATCTGTTTTCTATTAGTATCAATCCGCAGAAGGTAAATGGTTATGATTCTTATGAACATAAATGGTTCTGCACCCTGAGATAACTATGAGAGAACCTCAGCTGGAATCAAAGGTTTCACAGCTGAAGATTTATTTTTCCGTACTTAAATGAACTCATTTTCTTTTCTGCTGCTCGATTGTTTTAATCTTGATTAGGGAGGAGTAACAACTGTCAAGCAAATGAGTGAGAGAGTAGTTGTCATCAAAGTGAAAAAAAGTGATTCACAAACTATCATCTGCTGAGAGAATTCTCTAGTAGCCATTGTTACTTGCAGGTTATTTTGAACAAATCTTTCATAAAACCCTTCCAGATAAATTACGCCCAGGAGATAGAAAACTGGCTTTCATCTCATCCATTGGGATCTGTCATGGTTCCAAATTGCTGAGCTTCTGGTACAAACTTGTATAGAAGCTGCCAGAAAGTAAATGGCTATGAATGGCATTATAGCAACTGCAATTTTGCCTTATAATCCTAACATAATAACAGAAGCTGATTTCCTAGTCATAAAACAAACCATCGCTGATGAAGGATAGGCCGAACAGCATCGTGTATCAACCCCCACTCGATCTAATTCCTTTTTTGCCAGATTGACAAAGTTGCGGAAGTCTGCTTCCGTTTCAGTTTCTCCATTTAGGAATGGTCAGTAAGAATAACTAGAAAAGAAAGCTCATAAGACACAATCACCGAAGTAAGTAAATAAGAAAACTCAAAATAAGTTCTCTACCATGGGAAGAAGACTGGAGACCACAACAGACAGTTATTCTAAGGAAAATGAAAACCAACTTTATGTCTCAACTGGAGACAAAAACAGCAGTGCGAGACAGATCAAGCCGAGTGACCAATTTTCCATGATTTATTCCTCAAATAATATTTATGGTTGAAGTGCGAAACGTGTTTTAAGTGAATTCATGAGAAATGTAATAAATGGAAAGACAGAAAACTGATTTCATATGTCAAGAAAATTAAACATTTCTAGTTTGGCTCTTAAAATATAGCCAAATGGTTAATTCAAACAAACTTTGTTGCAGTGCATATTTCTGTAAATTACTGCTCATTATTCTAATCACGCCATTTTGATTACTTTTTTAAAAATTTCAAAATCTATTACTACTTCAAATATGTATCTTTGATTGATTCAAACACTCATATCCAACTACGAAATATATTGGCTGTAAGATATCATGCTAAAATGAGAGTTATTTTTGTTGTTTATGTGAACATAGTAAACCTTGAAAGTAAAAATTATCTTAAGTGAGCAATATTTGTTACTGATATCTTCTACTGGTGTATTTCCTTATTTTCTGGCAATAACTGGTGGATACATTTTTTGAACACTTAAATTTCTTTTTTAACGTTTCTTCATCCTAAATATCAATTGGATTTCTGTATATTGCAACTTTAAATTTATAATTGGGTTTTAAACTTTCTTATATTTTTTTCTCTTAAAATACTGTGAAATGCTTTTAATATAGTTTATGTGCTCACTATTGATTGAAATACTCACCCGTAGCCCAAAAGAAATAATAACTTCACAAATCTCGATAAATGTTAGCATACACATGCCGAGAAGTAATCCAAGGCAGCCTCCAATGTCATTAACAAAATGAGAAAAGGTGTAGACTTGATATTCTTTGGTAATGAGTACTTTTTTTGGACCAAAAGCAAATTCAATTAAAACTGTTGCTTTGTTAGAAGGTAGGAGAGTGCTTGAAATTTCGAAGTTTGAATCTTCACATTTTAGAGGACAATTGCAAATTAGTGATTTCTCCAGCATCCTTGTGGCTAACTCATATGCCTTTCTAAATTCCATAAAAGTTTTGCAATCAGTTAGATTAGAGTCTTCCATAAATATTAACCTAATGAAAAAATCATAATTATTTAGAAAACAATTGCAAAAAATGATACATTCAAAATTAGTTACTAGAAAAATAGTTATTAGAATGGCGATTATAAAAATTGTATTTTGCAACATAAATATTTGGGAATCCATCCACTATGCTAGCTTTTTGTAGTATGTACTTGACAATTTCCACTATTAAAAATAATTTCAAATCTTCTGTAACATCTGAAATTTTATTTCCAAAACAGCAAGATTTAAAGTAAAGCTAAGGAAGTATTTGATTGTTATACATAAATTGGGATAAACAGGAATCTCGAACTTTAACATATCCAAAAGTTTAAACTAAAGCAAAGCAATTGAACAAAATAAAATCCATTCGTATTTATACATTGGTACCAAAGTTAAAGGATCTTATAACTGCTTTTTAAAAAACATGATAGTAGCATGACAGAAAACGTCAATGACTTGCTGAAAACTACTGTGGATGCTTTTGTTAGGTAAGCAATTGGGAAGGCTCTAAATGCTTGAAAAGATGGCAGTCGGTTGAAGATGCTGAAAAACTTTTCATTTACTTTCCAGTAGTAATTTTATTAATTTTATTTGTTTTTAAACGACAAGAATAAAACTCTACAATAATATCTACGTCTGTAATTTCTATAACATGTGGTATTCTGTAATTGAATATTCTCCATTGAAATGTCAATGGAGTAGTGTCACCCGGAGTTATACTAACTCCAAGGACAATAAAAAAAATATAAAAAAAATTCAATTATACCGACCGCCTCTGCTCCCATCCTTTGTAACGGTATGTAACATACAGTTACAAATGCATAAAAAATAAGAATAAACTGTTCCTATTTCCGAAATCAATGAAACCGACCAGAAAATGGATGTTAAAGATGGCGCCGCTGGGCCCTGGTTAACGCCAAAATACCCGATCAGCTGTTTCCGACCCGGAAATAGATTTCCCTCCTAATCACTGATACAACCTTCTGTTCAAAATAATGTTTAAATTAACTTAACATTTACTTAGTTGAACCCTGTAATATTTTAAATAGCTATTAAATAGTTGTATTACATTTAAATAGTAATAACGTAATTACTAATAATAATTAATGTGTAAATAAATCAACCATGACACAAAATGATAATAACAAAATTAGTATTATTTATTCATTTATATTATACTGATTAACACTTTACTCCCCTATAATCCCTTTCAATAATCCCTTCCCAGGTGCAGCTTTTAATCAAAATAACCCAACCCTCCGATTATATAGAAAAAAAATAAATGATTATAAATACACCCACAACCCCATCAGAAATAAAAGAATAAAAGAATATATAAAATTTACATTCCTTTTATCAATAAATCAAAGATGCAGTATTTTCTAATGACATATATAAACTAAATGCAAATACATATATTAAATGATGAAACTATGAGCTTGAAATTCTCATTTAACCATTAAATCAACTTAAATTAATGCGGAAAGTCTTTTCAACAGTCTTTCTCTTTGGTAAAATGTTCGATAAAGAATTAAATGTAAGTTTTAACACAAAATGGCTTCAATGTCAAATGTAACACCGATTAAACAAACAGTCGACACTCATTAAAAGAAACTAAATTGTTTCTAATGAAACACATTCGGATAAACGATTTGAAAATGATGGTGAAATAAGCTTATTTGAACTGGATCTTTCATGTCTTTGTTTCACCAGATGTTTGGTAGATTCTCGCAGCACAATTCCCGGAGCACTTATTTACGTAATTTCACTCACAACACTAACGATTATATTCGCAAATAAACACTTTGTCACAGTTGACTCTCTCGTCGTTCATAAATGGATCACGGGTGCGAAGCGATCGGCTGGGACTCCTTCCCGGCGATTTCCCCGCTTATCGATGCCTAGACGGTATCTTCCCGAAGTTGCCTTTGGATCGGACGGTTGATGAAGCCTGCCGGGTTTTCATCTAACCCTTTCTTGACTTGCCTAGCCGTTCCTCGACCTTGTTTTCCCATGATAAACTTCGAAACAGGCCCGAACATTTTCTCTTGATGTAGGCGGTTTTACACGAAGTATATTTAGTAATCTTTATCGCAGTTAATTGAACGGTAATTTAGAAAGTACATTCTTTGCGATATCTGTGTTTTCTCCTCGTCAGCTTCAATTTGAACTTCTTCTGGAAATCGTGACTTAAGAATCGTAAATCTATCAAATCCATGGGCGAGTTTTCCGCATCCATCCTATCAGTTCTCTTAATTCACCGGTATTGATTCTTAGTTAAAATAAAGTTCAAAATTAAAACAAAGATCAAAATTAAACAGAGTCGAGAATTAGTCTGGGGATTACATCTTATCGGCTTGTTGACTAGACGGCTCCGATGTCAACTCTCTCAACTGAATCCAAGAAGCACACTGTCCCACTCTGCTTCTTTCGTGCCAAAAACAATAATTGCTGTTATTAATCAACCAATAACATTTTACTAAAACAATCACATGACTAGTTACATTTTTGAAGCGTGTATCTTAGACTGTTTCCTATATCACAAGGGAAATCGATATTAAGTTTCAAAATCGATTGATTCTGTTGCATAAAGCATAATTTTCACACAAGTTTTCCTTTCTTTAAAATATATTAATTCTAAAACCAATATATAATTCTAAGTAAAATTATCACTTTCACAATGAATTAAAAATAGGAATTTTCTAAATTTCCCTCATATACAATAAACACCATTCAAATAGGTTTACAAAGCCATTAAATATACATAAAAACGAGAATAAAATATAACAAAATATTAAATCAAAATTACCCGTTATTTATTTAATCAAATAAATTCAACTTGAAGATCATCTTGTCTTTTTTTTCGTTGAATCCCTTTTTAGCAAAGGTCCTCTCGATGACTCCCTTCATTTACTGATTTATCATTTCCCTCCGGACATTATTGCCCTTTTTAAGCATTCCCCCACCTCTTCTTATTTTATTTACAATAGCAGTTCTATGAGCAAGTTGATGGTACGCCACTCTTCCCTGTCATCACCAACTTCTTCATGAAAAACTTCTGAAATATTTCGCCTACTTCCGTTACATCGGTGACACTTTCGTCATTTGGCCGCATGGTCGTGAGTCCTCAATGGAGTTCCACGTCTTCTTAAATAGTGGATATCCCGACAACGGTAGACAACTAGCATTATTTTCACAATTATAAACGAAAAAAGATGTCGACCATACTTTTCTGGACATCTTCATCCGATGCATACTTGACGGAACACTAAGTCATAGTGTATATCGCAAACCAACTCACACCTATGGATATTGGATTCCTAGCATCCTGGACAACAACAAAACCATGTGCGTCTTCGTAAACAAAAGTGGCTGGTCGAGAAATATATCTAAGAAACTTAAAACACGATGCATGAGCGAACTTATAAGATTTCTTCAAAATACAAATGAAAAACGATGATTAATTACATAGAATTTTTAAGAAATTTAAGAACTTTAACATCTGATTTTACACTATAAAGCTAAACGAAAATTTTTGTTTCTCTTCCCTCCTTCATTACATACAATAATTTTTTTTTAATAAAAAAGTTTAACGAGCCTTGAATACAATATTATTCAGCTTACTACCCTGGCACTCGTCAACAGCTAAAAAAATATAAATAAAAACGCAACGTACGTTTCGGAATATCAAATCATAATTCCTTTTTCAAGCTAAAAACCCCTAGCTTTTTTAAAAACCTATCATCCCTTACCAGGAGTCGTTATTGAATGGGAACCGGCCGTGGCCTTTTTATAGGATGCGGTCACACTTCCCCTGGTGGGTGTTGTTGTAATGACGTTCGGAAGAATCTGTCTGCTATAAAAGGTCGAAGCGCCGTAATCAAATCAACCTAAAGTCATATTCCAATATATTTTTTGTTAATAGGTCTTGATTATAGCTACCTATTGTACGGATCATTCCGGATTCATAGAACACTCTCAGATATTTGTACCTCCTTACTTCTAAAATTTCAACTTCAGTAGTGTCGAGGGAGGGCCCGGAGTGTTGACAGTGTAAAGCAGTGCCATATACGAGGTTTCCCTTTTCAACTGCGTTCACGTGTCCATTAATGCGGGTACCGAGCTCCCGTTTGGAATTGCCTACGTATATACAGCTCTTTTTCTCCTTTTTATCTGGCTGTCATTTAATCCCGTAGATATTGCCTTTTGTTTTAGACCTGTCTTCATTGGATAGATGAACTAATTTCCTATTCAAGAAATTCCCAATGGTATTGGTGGGCTTGCACGCTATCCCAATCCCCGCTGTGGCCAGGGATGGCTTAATGGCTTTAATCAACCTTTCATCACATTTAAGGGATACAAAACTGCTAAAGGTGTTTTTATTATTTCTTCCTGCTTTATTAAATGGGAGGAGCTGTGTTTTACCAAATTTTTTGCTTTCACAAAAGTTTTTTATACATTGCGCAATGACCTTTTCCGAAAATCATTCATACTGAAAATCTGCTTTATGGTCTTGATCTCTCCTTATTACGTATATCATGGTCCGAGCAAATTTTATACGCTCTATCCAGGGTCATAAAGAGGGAATTTCTCTTATAAGAAAACGGCACCGAAGTAAAAAAGTTAATGGTTAAGAGAGCGTCTGTTTTCTTGAGGTAAACTACCATGATATACCATTATCTTTCTTGATACTTATATCCAAAACTGGTAAAGTACCCTCTATTTCAGATTCCATCTTGTACTAAATTTTCGGTTCAACACTATTGAAATCATTCAGGATGTCATTGACATACGATTCATTGACCATGAGAAACGTGTCATCCACATAGCGGCAGAAAAAGTGGACATTGTAAAATACACTATCAATCGACGTAATCTGATACTCGATATAGTTTAGAACAGTTTCTGCTATAATGGCCGACGATGGGAAACCCATGAACAATCCCAAGACCTGTAAGTATATGCGTTCATTAAAAGTGAAATACTGCAAATGAAACATAAGGTCAATGAGTTGGAGTAGAGCTCTAATATTCAACAAGGAGGATGCTAGCGAGAGCTCATTGTTCCATTTATAAACAAAAGTAAGCACACGGTTAATGAGTGAAGGTGTGAGGGAAGCATACAAATTAACAATATCAAGGGATATCGTAGTTTTATTGGAAATTGTACGATTATATTTGAGATATTCAAGTACCGGGTCCCTATTACAGATAGAAAATATAGACCGGAAATCAAGAGTCTTGATCTGCCTTTCGATTAGTCTGGAGATGACCATCACGGGTTTACCCTTACAATTTATAATAGGCCTTACTCTAAACAATCGGCCTTCTTTGGCCTTATGTATCTTGGGTAATCCTTTAAAGGCCGGGATAACATCATTATTATCTGTACACTCTTTTAAAACTTTGTCTTGAATAAGTCCTGTTTTAGGTAGATAAACAGTTTTAATATATATATTACTTAATTAATTGAATGAG
>JAFIDM010008419.1:4649539-4673552 GCA_023159025.1 Thereuonema tuberculata | reverse complement strand
TTAAAACTGATAAACGTGTTAAATACAAATATGGCTCAAAGTGAGAACAAAGTCCATTTATTCAACGGTAGGAATTACACCGTTTGGAGAATATATATGAAAAACTCTTTAATGAAAGATGGCTTATGGAAAGCTGCAAATCTTTCCAAGGAGGAAATAGAGAAAATTGAAGACAGAGTAGAAAAGAGAAAGATTAAAGATAAAACAGAACAGGCCTATGGAGCCATAGTAAATTTGTTACAGGACAGGTACAAATTACTAATTAAGGAAGAAAGTGATCCTTTTGTTTTATTGAATGAACTACAACTAAAGTATAATAAAGTGGACAAATTGAAAATAACTAGACTAAAAGGAAAAGTCTACGAAATAGCCAATTCTAAGAATAATCACAATATTGAAGAAATGATCATGAATATTAAATTATCTGTTAGAGAACTGGAGCAGATCGGTGGATCAATTCCAGATGATGAAATCTGCTGGATACTTTTGTCTGGTTTACCTCCACAATATGATACGACAGCCCAAGGGTTAATGTTATTGGAGGATACTCCTAAGTTTACATTTGATGTCCTGGTAGACAAAATATTGCACGATGTGGAAAGAAAGCGCAAGGAGAAAAGTGACTCAAGTGAAATAGACATGTGCAGTTATAAATCAGAAACCGACAGAAATCAAGATAAACGGAAATGTTTCATCTGTAACAAGCATGGTCATATTGCAAGGAATTGCAAATTGAAGAAATCCAGTACCAAGAAAGGAAATGTTGAGTATAAAGAAAAAAGAGGTGATCAAAAGAGCGGTAAATATGCAGGCGTAGTGACCGTGGCAACGGAACCACAATGTATGTTGGCCAACATGAAAGATCACATTTGGCTGTTGGACAGTGGAACCACGAACCACATTTGCTGCAAACAAGAGGACTTTGAAGATTATGATAAGCTACCTGAACCAATCAGTATCCATGGAGCTTCCATGAGTCCTATCAAAGCAGTAGGAAAAGGCACTGTGACTTTATCATGTTATATAAATCGCAATAGAATTGTAACTTTGTCGCTGCATAATACTTACCATGTTCCTGAGTTAGGAGTAAATCTTATCTCCTCCACTCAACTGGCTACGAAAGGATTTATCCAAACTATAAAAGGGAACCAGTATATGGTGTCTGACAAGCAAGGAAGGAAAGTTGTTAAAGGATATCTCAGCAACAGACTATTTCATGCCAAAGTAAGAGTTAAACACAAGGAACACAAAGCCTATGTAAAGTTAGATGACAACAGAGATACCTTGTGGCACGAAAGGTTGGGACACTTGTCATATCAGAAGTTAAGCAAAATAGTGAAAGACAAACCCTTGCGAGGAGTGGATATCAAAGCAGTAAATGTTAAAACAGTGTGCGAATCTTGCAAGTTAGGGAAGTTGACTGTTGCCCATCATCACAGGTTAAACGAGATTCGAACAAGTGAAACCATGGAATTATTTCACACTGATGTATGTGGCCCCATACATATCAATAATATTTATGGATCCCAATACATATTGACATTCGTTGACGATTTCTCCCGAAGAAGTTTTGTCTACTTGATCAAGTCAAAGACTGAAGTACCAGAGAAGATAAAGAACTTCATAGACTTCATCGAGAACCACATGAATAAGAAAGTCAAGCGTCTCATGTCGGATCAAGGCAGGGAATATATCAACGATGATGTCCGAGACTATCTGAGAAGAAAGGGCATTAAACACTCTCAGTCCAGTCCATACAGTCCACAGAGTAATGGAATTGCGGAGCGCTTCAATCGCACTTTGCTAGACACCGCAAGGACTCTTTTAATTGCATCCAAGCTACCTCTGAGTTTTTGGATATTTGCTATCGAATGTTCAAACTATTTGATTAACCGAACACCCTGCAAATCAATTAAAGATAAAATTCCCTTAATGGTATGGAACGACAACAAATACTGCCCCAGCGTGAAACATCTGAAGAAATTCGGAAGTGTGGCGTATGTAAAAGTTCCTAAGATTAAAAGGAAATCTAAATTCCACGAAAGAGGAATTAAAGGAATATTCGTGGGATATTCTCCAAAGGTGAGGGGATATAAAATTTGGATCCCTGGGAAGCGTAGCATTGAAGAAACGAGGAATGCGTACGTAAATGAAAACTCATTGGGAGTGGACATTCTGAAAACCAAAGAGGTTACGTCAGAAGAATACGTGGAAGCCTTATCGTCACCGAAGACTAAAACGGACGAATCAAGTGATTCAGAAGTCGAAGAAAGAGAAACAAAAAAGGTTCCTGAGTCGGAAGATGAATCAAGTGAGTCAAAAGACGCAGAAAATGAAACTGGATTAGTTCGAGAATCAGAAGATGGATCTGATGAATCTAATCGTGGTGAAGACCAAGGCATGAAACTCAGATCGGGAAAAACCACAAGGCAACAGAAGACTGGTATTCCAACTTGCCACTTTAAGATTCAAGAACATGAAAATCGTCAGAAATCACTTAAACGTAGACAATACGACCAATGTAAAGAAAGTCAATCAAGAGGAACTAAATCAGCTCGCAAGCAAAGTCACGGTACGTCATTGAATAAAGATGACGCAAATTCCCCGACTACAAACAGGGAAGCACAAAGAAAAGAAGCGGAGCGTATAAGAAGATTGACTCATCTGTTTACTAGTGGTGAAGATGAGGCGGAAATAGGAACCGAAGAATAAATAAGAATCGAAGCAGACACATAGACATAAAATTTCACATCGTAAAGGAAGCTGTTGATAACGGAGAGATAATCTTGGAATATGTTGAATCCACGAAGAACACTGCCGATGGATTAACAAAGCCTTTGACAGCTACAAAGTTAAATAGATTCAAAGAACTACTAGGATTGAAGTAATGAGTTAAATATGTTCAAAGCAGAGGGAGTTTTGTGAGAAATTCAATTTTTAATCCCTGATAAAATTAAATTAAAACTAACATCAAGGCTTTGAAATATTTATATTTTTTATTTTCATTAAAACCGAAAGTTAAGAGTATGTTCTTTTGTTGTGTGTAAGCACGTGAGAACAATGGATGTGTTGAACACAGCATGAACGCGGACGTTCAATTGTTAATGGTTAATCCTAGAAGATCGTAAAATGGCGTTACGATGAAAACCGAAATAGCAAGGATGCTAAGGTTTTAAAATGGGAATCGGATAAGTTCCTTCCGATTGTGCTATTGATTAGTTTTTGATTTTAAACTCATATTGTGTTCAGTAAAAGGCGGACGGCCTTGAGAATTAAATAAGTAAGGATTAATGGTAAAGTTAAATTAATTCTTAATAAACGGTTAGGCCCAAAGACGAATCTCGCAAATGAGGACTGGCGGACCCAAGTGGAATTGTAGCCAAGGTATTATCTTCAACGTTTGACTGGAATTGACGAGAAATTGATGGATGGTTGCTGAACTTTTGTAAGTAGGATTTCTATTTTACTTCACCCATCGAGAATTTGTAAAGGAGCCATCGTTAGAATTTCGAACACAAGAAAATGGAGTTTAGGACAAAGCGGAACGTATACTAATGAATATTAAAGATTAAACATTACCAACACATAAACATTTGTTCGTTGATTAAAGAAATAGTAAAGTTATTTATTTCAAGTAAAACCATTAATGCTAGGATTTATTAAAGTCAAGGGAAATCGACTTATTACAAATGTTGGACTGAATCAACTAAAGTTAAAGAACTGTAAAGTTGAAAGGATTTAAGTATTTATACAGGAACATTTGTATTTATTAGCAAGAGGTTTATTTTAAAGATTATTTCAACGAGGTCAAAGATTGTTCGACTGAAGTATTCAAGTTATGATTATAAACTGTTTAAGGTGTTTTGGTAAAGACAATAATACTAGAATGTTTAGTCAAGAAAGGATTGAAGAAATCAAGTTTACATAAACATTCATATTATTAAAGACTGTTATAGCACGTTCAGTGAACTTTATTTAAAGCCATCTCATACAAGTTAAAAGACAAATGAGATATAAGAAAGTTCTACGTGTTAATGAGTTTATACATTAAGATAAACTTTAGTAATTATCACACTACATGAAAATAGCCATTTATCAACGTTGTTAATTGAACAGTTGATGTTAAGAAAGATTTAAAGGAACTTTAAGCTTTAAAGTAAAGAACTTTGATTAATTGAAATCTACATGATAGATTTATTGACTATTTGAAACAACTGTTTCACATCTTGTATTTGTTTAATGAGTATAAAACAAGTTAAGTTTAAATCAGTTTTGCTTTTATTTTCTCCTTACTCTTAAAGACTTAATATGCTCTGCTAAACCAGTACAGGCAAGTAAATAAATTAAAATGCCGTTTAGAAAATTTATTGTGTGGAACCTAAGTGACAATTATTCATATACACTATATACAATCCTCCCACATACTTGTACTATGGTAGCGTATTCTTTATCAACAGTATTTGCTACTGATTGTGTCGGAGGAGGTTGTCTGTTTGGGAGAGAAGGTGACAGCATGATATTATGTGGTCGAACATCTCATGCGTAGTGTGTTATTTCCTGCATCTGTCGTCATGTGTGTTTGGGTCGTGTTGAATGTGTTTCTTGTAGTTGCTTGTGGGGATGACTTGGTTCTGTATCGCGATCATGAACCATTCGGTCTCTCCAAACAGCAGAGCCATCTGTTCGAAGCTTCCAGGTCGACATGAACCTGGCTGAGTTCGTGGCGATGTCTGCCGTGGAGTTCCGTGGAGAGAGTACGATTCCATGATTCACGCAGCTCCTGTGTGTGGGTGTCAGGGGTGGCGAGTATTGGAGAAGGGTTTCCTGGGTCCAAGATGTGAGGAGTGTCAGCCTTGACAATGGCTGAAAGGAGTGATGAGTGGTGGAATCTTTGATCTTTGGTGGAGGTATTGATGGCTTTAATTTTATTTCTGGCATTAAGTTGTGTTTTGAGGCTGTTGTGAACGCGAGCACTGTATATGTTCTTGAGTGCATTTTTGATGTTTGCGATGTCAATGACGTGCGCTTGCTGGAGGCCCAGGTACTTGTAGGTCTCTCCCTCTTCCATGGATTGGATGGCCAACCCATGGTCCAGTTCAAAACCATCCAAATTCGAAGTCTTCCCGTATGTTATATGTAGCTTGCGGCATTGTCTATTCCAAATTCCCTCCTAATGTCTTTAGTGAACTGTGTTGTGACTTGTAGTAAATTAGTAACTTATATGTTGTTTGCGTCAAAGAGTTTAATATCATCCATGAAGAGTAATTGTGTGATTTTTCTATGGTATCAGAGTGCTCAAGGTAAGCCTTTAAACCTGTTTTGTGTTGTCTAGCATATGGCCTAATGGATTCAGGGCAAGGCAGAACCAAACAAGACTCAAGGAGTCTTCCTGGAAAATACCTCTCCTTATGGGAATATGATTTGTAGTGATGGCGGTGTTGGAGGTGCCTAGGTGTAGTGTTGTAACTCTTCATCGTGGCATCTAAGAATGCCGTGATCTTGGGGTGTATTTTGCAAAGTTGAAGAGTGTGTAGGAGCCAGAAATGGGGGACTGAATCAAATGCATTCTTGTCACCGATGTACGCGATGTATAAGTTTATATTCTTTGCGCGCGCGTGCTATAGGATTACAGAGTAAGTAAGGAGTTCCTCCTTACAACCCTGGGAAATCCTGCGACAGCTCTTCTGCTGTTCGGAAACTATGTTTTCTATCTCGATGTGTGTGTAATTTTTGACTGCAAGGCAAGACGTGAAGAGTTTGCAAAATGTGGAGAGGCAAGTGATTGGACGGTAGTTTTCATTGTGAGCTGTTTCAATGTTCCTGGTTTGTAGGTAAATGACAGCCTGTGTGAGGAAAAGAGACATTTGTCATGGGTGTTGGACTATATCAGTGAGTGCAAGACCATGCAACTTCCCAACATACCAACTTCCCATACAGGAACATGAACCTCTTGATCGAGAAGTTCTGAATGCCATCTGCACCAGGAGGTTTCGAAATGTGTGCATGTTTTAGTGCTGTCTGTATGTCTGTAAGAGTAATATCATGAAAGGACGTGAAGCTTCAGTGTTCAGCGAATTGTTGTTCCTCTGTGAAACATGGTCTTTTGTCATTGTGGGGGATGGGGTTGGACCACACAGACGACCAGTATTCACGTAGTACCTATCTGGTGGGAGTGTTTGTGTTGGGTGTAGTGGAGGGAGATATAAGGGATCTGTAGAATTTTTTCTCTTTGTATTATTGTTCAGTTGTATGCGCAGATTCCACTGTTTGTATCTTTGTAATCTTTTTGTAAGTGCACTCGTCAAGATGTTTCTGATCCTGGTCATAATGGTTTGAATGTGAAGGGCAAGTGTTTATGTGCTTGAATATATTCCTAACCTGGGACATAAGTTTCTTTGTTTTGTTTCCTGCACAGTATTGTGTGAGCCTGGCTATGTCTCCTCTAAGGTCGCTGATGCGGCCCTCAAGGCGACGTATCCAAAGGACGATGTATTCTTGTGACCGTGCAGTGGTAGGTGCTGTTTGATTCTAAGTGCCCGAAAGGTTTCCTGTGCCGCGCAGTAGAGTGATGTATGTATGTATTCTAATGTTTGGATAATGTCAGGTTGTTGTGGGATAGTGTGTGTAGAGATGGTATATAACTGTGGTGAGTGGTTTTGTTGTATGTACTTAGGGGAGTGGAGGCCTGAATGTGGGGTCTGAACCTGTGTATTGTGCTAGTGCGGTGTAGAAATTATCATGTGCTGCTTGCAATATGTTGTTAGTTATATTGTTGGGGCATTTGAACTGAGGGCCAGAGATTGCTTCTGTGTTTGTCATAGAGTTAATGTCTTCCGATGGGGTGGGGTGGGGCGTATGTGGTTTGATTCAGTAACTTCTTTCCTAATTTGGGTAGGTATGCGTGGAGGAATAAGCTAGTTTACTAATATGGAGCGTCGCTGATCTCCTATCCACTGTTCGCTAAGGCCTAATGATGGATAATGTGCAGTGAATGCGTGGTGTAGTGGCTGTCTGTATCCTGTGAGATGAGTTCCTAACTGTGTAATGGTGTAGAAGTCACGCATAAGTTCTTGGTTCATCTGGGATGACCATCGGATAAGCTGGCGTGTTTTCCCAGTCTTGATGGTCGCCTGCTCTCACATAGACGAAACACTTTCGACTGTTCGGGCTGGAAGGTGTTGCCCGGGCATTATGGTAGCCATGCTACAGGATGGGGTGCCTGTAGGATATTTTTCCTGCGGGTGACTGTAGGATATTTTTCGAGCGGAGGCCTCTGCCTAAACTCCGAATGTGGATGACTTTATTCTGCACCACACCCGATGCAGTATGATCTATATTCGAACGAGTTCTCATCATAGATGGTTGGACCCTTTAGCCTACCCTAAAGCTAGTGTAGTTCTGCCCCCACCACGAAGAGATATTATTATTATTATTATTATTATGAAACGTCGCTGATCTGCTATCCACTGTTCGCTAAGCCCTAACGTTGGATAACGTGTTGCGTGGTGTAGTGTCTGTCTGTATCCTGTGATTTGAGTCCCTAACTGTGTAATGGTGTAGAAGTCGCGCATAAGATCCTGGTTCATAGGATGCGCTGGCATGGTTTCCCAGTCGTGGTGGTCGCCTGCTCTGATACAGACGAAACACTTCCGACTGTTCGGGCTGGATGGCGTTGCCCGGGCATTGTGGTAGTCATACTACAGGATGGGGTGCCACATTCTCCACCACCACCTGCGGGAGATTGTAGTATATATTTCGAACGGAGGCCTCTGCCCTACGCGGCTGACTTTATCCTGCGCCACACCCGATGCAGCATGATCTATATTAGAACGAGTTCGTATCATGGATGGTTGGACCCTTTATCCTATCCTAAAGCTACTGTAGTTCCTGCCCCCACCGCGAGGAGGTAGGGTCCATGGGGCTTTTTATTATTATTGTTATGTTTGTATAATTCAAACCTTGGGTTTCCCCAGCAAAAACAATATGGCGGGTCAAGGACCAAAGCACATACTGCCAAGTGTGAAGACGTGTGTGAGAATGATTAGGGATGTGTGGTTGTGTCCATAAATTTCTTAACTATGCGTGTAGTGTTGAGTACCACAGCCTTCTTCAGTTGTGCATAAGTGTTTTTGTGAAGTCCTAGTGTGCTGAGACTGTGGTGTAATGTGTGAGGCACCAGACCAATGGCAGACAGAACGATGGGTAAAACACGTACTCGATCCTGCCTCCACTGCTTCTGGAGCTCGTGTGCTAGATCAGTGTATTTACTGATCTTTTCTGCGTGAGTTTTCTGCATGTTCTTGCTGATAGGCACTGCAATATCAATTGGATAGGTCTGTTTGTTGACCTTATCAACAAGTGTGATGTCTGGTCTGTTGTGGTGTATGGTTTTGTCTGTGTGAATGGGGCGATCCCAGTATAGTTCATATGAGGGTGACTCTAATACGCTTTGTGGTATGTACTTGTAGTACGGGACCGTGCTCTTAATAAGTGAATGTTTGTGTGCTAGTTGTTGATGAACGATCGACGCTACCTGATTGTGTCGGTGGAGGTAGTCTGTTTGAGAGAGAAGGGCATAGCCTGATATTACGTGGTCGATCGTCTCATGCGTAGTGTGGCATTTCCTGCATTTGTCGTCATGTGTGTTTGCATCGTGTAGAATGTGTTTCTTGTAGTTGCGTGTGGGAATGACTTGGTCCTGTATCGCGATCATGAACCCTTCGGTGTCCCCAAACAGCTCATCACTCGTCAGCCATCTGTTCGACGCTTCCATGTCGACATGAGGCTGGCTGAGTTCGTGATGATGTCTGCCTTGGAGTTCTTTACGAGCCCATGATTCACGCAGCTGCTGAGTGTGGGTGTCAGGGGTGGTGAGTGTTGGAGAAGAGTTTTCGAGGTTCAGGGATGTGAGGTGTGTGTCAGCCTTGACAATTGCTGAGTGAAGTGAGGAGTCTTCTGCTCTTTGGTGGAAATGTTTCCTAAGTGTATGTACTTGTTTTTCGTGTAGGGTGATAAGGTTGATGTTATTATTAATATTAATATTATTATTATTATTACTATTTTTATTATTTTTATATCAATATTTGACACAGTACAAAGACAAAAACAATGCATCTTTTATTGGAGTTATTGAGCAAGAAATGTCCAAGTATCTTTGTAAAATTTAAATTGTGCCTGTTTTCTGCAGGTCTGTTATAAAATATTGTAAAGTTCCAAGCTATGAAAGAATTGTGCATATTCGTGTGATGAGGCACCAAGGGTACCAATGACTACAGGTGTCACATTGGTACGTTTGTTCCCCAATCGAGAAATTTCAATTATTAGATCCTTGTAAGTCGTGATCTTTTCCTGTTCTTTCTTAAGAATTCGTATATCTCCAGGTATTGCCACATCTATTATTATTTGCTTATTTCTCCTTTTCTGTTAATGCTCTACGGAGATCTTTATTTTATTTCACAGTTTTATTTCACAGTTTTATTTCACTGTGTTTTCGTTTTTAGCAATTTTATTTTCTTCAAACTTTACTGTCTCGATTATCATATACATGGTGCGGCATTGCAACTTCCTTATTTAAATAAATGAAGAACAGAAACATTAGATGAGATATCTGTTTAATGGTTTTTCCATATTACAGAGAGAGACATTTAAAGCTTTTATTTATTTTTTAAAAAATGATATCACTAAAGTTGCTTCTGTTCTGGTCAATGAGTTGAGATTTTTGAAGCTTCTCTCCACTCGTTACAGCGTATTGACATAGTTGCAATAGAAGCTTGAATATTGTTCGTCAGTTGAGCAAGGATCCTTTGAAGGTGGTTTAGGGTTTTCAGATATTCCCACAAAAAAAAATCACATGGAGCTAAATCGGCTACTGAAGATCGCCACGAAAGTAGATGTGGAGTCTGGGTGGTGTTCTCGCACAAGATTCATCGACGTTGCGCTGTGTGGGCCGTGGCGCCATCCTTCTGAAACCAGACCTTCCCACATCCATTTCTTCAAGTTTTCGTAAGGAAAACTCCTCAATCATGTAGACATAACGAACAGAAGTGACCATAACTGTCTTACCGTTTTCTTTAAAAAAACCGTGGTTCAATGATGCCTATTTTAGACAATGCACACCAAACAGTCACACGGTCTGTATTCAGGGACTGCTCATGAAGTTCTCCGGATCCCTGCCACTCCAGTATCGCACGTTTTGCTTATTCATGCCACCGGAAAGATGACAATGAGCCTCATTGCTGAAAAACACAAGAGCGTCGTCAGGCATATTGTCAAGAATGGTTTGGAATGCATTTTTTTCTTGAAAGAAAATCACGTCGATTAAGTTTGTGCACCACTGCAAATTTGTGTGGATGAAATTGCAGTTCTTTATAAAGAATTCGTCACACAGAACGATCAGACATCCCAGAGCAGCTGCATGTTTGCACGCAGATCGCCTACGAGATTGCAAAATTGACTGCCGAACTTGCTCGATGTTTGCAGGTGTCTTGACGTTCAGGTTTTTTTTCTGCACGTCACCGGTTTTCCGAAAGTTGTCCACCCATAAAAGAATCGATTTCGATCATGACCACGACCCGCGGGCGTGATATTAAAGTGATCCCTGAAGTGATGATTGAACGGCCGCTTGAAAAGCACCTCTATTGCAAACGCGTGGTCCGTCCTTGTCCACTACATGAACGTTCTAAACCTATATGACAACAAACGTTATGTCCCGCTCTTTCGAATGAGCGCCACCCCACCATTGTTGGAAAAACGGTCGCTTCAGCGAGCGCATTTCAAATAAGGAAGTTGCTCTGCCGCACCCCGTAATTAGCAAAACTTTCATAATATTATAACTTTATTTCGGAAAAAATATAAAAAGGTTTAATAATTGAATAACCCAGTGGTTGAAAATTTATTGAGAGATTCACTGTAGAATTATACAAACGAAGTTAAAAGTTGAATGCTAAATTGAGTACTTAAAATTAAAAAAAAGAGACTATAAATTCCAAAAGAAAATGAAATTTGAAATTGGAGATAAATATGTGCTGAATGTCGAACCTAATTTAAACTTGTTTGGAAAAAAGCAGGTTTCACTGAATGTAAGTTCTGTTTCCAAAACCACAGTTTATTTTTTTAAGTGAAACTATTCAGATATATTTGTGCTTATAAGCAAAAAATTGCAGTAAGCCTATGATGTTTTGCTGTCATCTTTGTAAATTACTATTAGTTCCTCGAGCAATTATTTAGAAACGTCTTTTGAAATATTTGTCTTTATCAGTTATAGTGAAGAAATACGAAAATAGTATTCATAATAATTATAATTTACTGTATTCAGGGCACTTTTTCCCAATATTTTAATAAGTATGAATAAGTTCAATAATTATGTCCATAGATAGCTTTTTGCTTCTATTCTTGTCTTGAAAACATTAGATTCTTTATCATCTTGTTTATTGTTCTGCGTTAGAACGAACGTAGGATCCAGGTTATCATCCCTATGTTATCTGGCATTAATGATAGAAGCCTGAAGATCCAACTACTGAAATATCAAACGATCACGTATCTCCACCATTAGGAAAAAGATCTTTCACAGATATTAAGGAATGATAGCATGTTCCCCATTCTCTCCAGATCAGAGCACACATGAAACTCTCTAGAAAGCCAATCTGAACAATCAAAGCACACATGGAAAATCTCTGCTAAATCTCGAGTTATCTGTGAATAGTATTTACATCCATTGGTTTTCAGTTCAAATGACTTGAAGTCTTTACGTTACTGCTCTAACGAGAGAGGTGGGGTAAAAGCCAGAAAGGTTGCTCGTCACCTAGCAGAAAGATGTCTTTTATGAAGCCTTCTATTCAAAAGAGACACTTATCTGCTCTTGCTAGGTTCCAGGCCACACAGGGGAAACCGATACCAGCGTTCCTGTAACCCAGCAAGAAAAGATCACAGTTTCTCTTTGGTAGCAGTGCTATTCCTCCTAGCACTTAATCAAAGATAGGGTAGCCATAAAAGTTGCTGTCTTACACCTTTCGTTATTGTATTTTTGAAGAAGCTCATTGGGTATTTTGAAATTTCAATTATTTTGAAATTGTAAACACAAGACTTACATTTAACGACCTTGCTTCTTGTATCTAATTTTGACCTGCCTCGAGTTTTAGGAAGTACAGATCTCCTAAGTTACTATAGTTCAGTTAGTACAGATCCAAAGAACATTATAAAAGAATTTCTGGAAACCATTTTAACATATTTGGTCTCTCAACTTCTTTCTTCCCAATCTGAATGTCAATTTACAATCCGAATGCCTCCCAAAAAACCCTTTTGCATTGCAGTACTTGTCTCTTCTTATTTCCAAGTTAAATGCATCTCTAACTCATTTTGATAAAATAATCACTATTTTTCTGTTTTTTTCCTTTATTAATAGAAATTTGTGTATTTCTGCTGTTGTAAAATCCTTAAAATAATCAGTTAGATAATGAATTCGTTGAAGTAAAGTAAATATTTTATGGTTCAGATTTTATTTCTTTCTTAGTTACATATTATTGTTTACTCAGAAAGATTAAATATTTTGCCAAAGCATTTAATTTTTTCTTTTAGTTATATTATCGCTTATTTGCTACATTTTCCACTACTTCAAATTTTGATTATATTTTGACTGGACATTTTAGACAAAGAATTCTATTTAAAGAAGCAAGTTTTGTTTTATGTATTAGGTTTTTCTACACGAACCAGAAGAGGATGTTCGATTTTTGGATTTGAAAAGAGCCATTATTTTTTCTGGTGGTTTGACAAAAGCTGTCATTACTGAGAGAAGGGTAAATCAATCTTTCTTAATCTAATCTTTTCTTTAAAAAATTACGTTCTTTTATTTCTTGACAATAAAGTATTTATTTTTATTTCATAACCATAAACTATTTATTTTTATTTCTTTTAATAAATAAAAAAAAGCTCCGGCAAAGAAAGTTGTATTTGTAGCTGTCACTCTGTATGTAAGAAATTTTATCTATAGAACAATGAATTCATGAAGATAAATAACAGCCTTAAGCAATAGAAGAATTTATTAGAATGACCCAAACGATTGCTTACAAGGAGACTGTGATTATGAATTTTAATGTATTAAGATCTGTCTCTAATCGAACATATTTAGAATATTTTAAAAAGCTTTAGTTTTCTCCACTAGGAATAATCTTGGATTGTAGAATCAATATAATTGAGAAGGGTCTAATAAATCAAAGGACATAATATAAGCTTTTCATCTCAATGCAATAATTAATATTACTGTAGAAGAGATTGTGACAGAAGCTAGGCTGTGAACTGCTATTTTTAAATTGAAGAAGTTTTAGTCACCCGGACCTGACAGAATTATTCCAGCAATGCTACAGTATAGCATAGATTCTTTGTCTCCATTATTGTGCCAAATTTTTAGTACTTCGCTAAAATTAGGATACGTACCGAAACCATGGCAAAAAGTAGAAGTCATCTTTATACCAAAAGTTGGGAAGACCGACTATTCGTCTCCAAATGCATATAGACCTATCACCTTAAGCTCATTTCTCCTTAAAATCTTAGAGAGATTGATAGACTGGTATATGAGGAATGAACTCAGCAAGAAGCGTCCTCTCCACCCGGCGCAACATGCATATCAGAGAGGCAAGTCTACTGAAACAGCACTGCACTCTGTTACATATCAGCTTAACAAGTCTATCAAAAATAAAGAAATGACCCTTTTAGCCTGTCTGGATGTAGAAGGGGCTTTTAACAATGTATCCTTTCATTCAATGGTGCACACTCTGGAAGGAAGATTCTCAAGATTCATCTGTAAATGGCTAACATTTGTCTTAAAAAACTGTATTGTATTCTCAAAGCGAGGACATTACAAGACTTCGGTGGTAGCCAATAGGGGCTGCCCCCAGGGAGATGTGTTTTTACCCTTATTGTGGTGCCTTGTCCTGGACCAACTTTTTGAAATATTAACGGATTCTGGGTATTATGTACAAGCATATGCCGATGACTTAGCTATTCTAATTAATGGCATTGCAGTCAGTGTGTTAATCGAACTCATGGAGCTAGCTCTCCAAAAAGTTATGAACTGGTGTAGCGACAAAGGCCTCCACATCAACGCAAAGAAAACTGAAGTGGTCTTGTTTACGAGAAAAAGAATTGGATCTATCCCTCCCCTTACTTTGGACGGTCACATTATACCTCTATCAGATTCATTAAAATATCTTGGAATAACATTGGATGCCAAGCTTAGATGGAAATCTGATCTACAAAAAATAACTCAAAAAGCATTTAATATTATGTTTGTAATGCGGCGACTGCTTGGTTCTACTCGGGGATTGCAAACAAGAGTTGCGAGATGGTGGTATATTGCGGTTGTGCGTCCTGTTTAACTATGGTTGCGTTGCGTGGTGGAGGCGCACACAACTTTAACAGAGCAGAAACATCTGCAGAAGCTGCAAAGGCTTATCTGTGTTCGAGCCAGTGATGCGCGGAGAAGTACACCCACGGTTGCATTGGAAATACTACTTCATTTACCTCCATTACATTTATACATTCAAAATCAAGCACAGTTAGCTTGCTGGAGATTAGAAAACACTAATGCATGCCTTGGCCCACTTGATTGGACTTTCGGGAAACTCGGCGAAATGCCTCAAGACAAGATCATTCTGATAACCAATCCAGGCAATTGTTTTAATTATAGAATACCTTTTCGAGGAGATTGGGAGGAAGGAATACCCACTTTTAAAATTGAGACAGATTCTGTAATATACACAGATGGCTCCTAAAAAGAAGGCCCGGCTGGAGCTGGCGTTTACTGTTTACGTTCACTAACAGAAATATCTATGCCACTAGGTGTTTTTGCCTCTGTCTTCCAAATGGAGGTTTACGCTATACATGTGCCCTGGATATCTGCCCACAACTAACAAGTAGATGCCGAGTCTTCATATGTTCTGATAGTCAAGTTGCGGTGAAGGCACTACGTAGCTCAACAATAACGTCTGCCCTGATTTTTGCAGAGAGGTGCTAAATTTCCCAAATAACGTAGAGGTCACATTGGTGTGGGTGCCGGAACACAGAGGTCACAAAGGCAATGAGGAAGCTGACAAGCTCGCTAGACAAGGCTCTTCACAAATTCCCAAAGGCAATGAGCCATTTTTGCCTCTAGGCCCCGGGACTATTAAGCAAACCCTTCAAGTCCAGCTTCAGAAAGACTTTATAAAACACTGGAGGAACACTCAGGAATTGAAGCATTCAAAGAAATATATCAGGGATCCATCACCTACCTATGTAGTTGCAGGAAAGTAGGGCCATGCTAAGGTTAGTCTGTTCTGTTCTGACCGGCCACGAACCTTTCCGAGCACATATGACAAACCTTTCCGGCCACATATATTCCGAGCACAATCTTTTGGCCGTTGGAAACAACTCATGCAGACTGCGTGCAACCGCCCCTGAGACCACAGACCACATTTTATCAATATGCCCAGCTTTGTGGAGAGTCAGACTACAACGTTTTAGGGAAGCATTCCCAAACCATGCCCCTATAAGAGAGCTGAAGCTCTCCACTACACCCAGATTTTTGAGGATGTTGAGTGTGCTGAATTGGATTGTGTAATTATCAGTGAATTTAACTGAACGTGTTAATCTTTTCAAGGGGTCACAGTGGTGATCTATGTCAGCTGATAATAATAATGATAATAATAATAATAATAAGAAGAAGAAGAAGTAGAAGAAGAAGAAGAAAAAGAAGAAGCCCCCATGGACCCTATCTCCTCGCGGTGGGGGCGGGAACTACACTAGCTTTAGGGTAGGCTAAAGGGTCCAACCATCCATGATGAGAACTCGTTCTAATATAGATAATGCTGCATCGGGTGTGGCGCATGATAAAGTCACCCGCGTTCAGGGGTTAGGCAGAGGCTTCCATTCGAAAAATGTACTACAGTCTCCAGCAGATGGTGGTGGAGAAAGTGGCACCCCATCCTGTAGTATGGCTACCACAATGCCTGGGCAACACCATCCCGCCCGAACAGTCGGAAGTGTTTTGTCTGTGTCAGAGCAGGCGACCACCAAGACTGGAAAACCACGCCAGCGCATCAAATGGTCATCGCAGATGAACCAGGATCTTATGTGCGACTTCTTCACTGTTACAAAGTTAGGTACTCAACTAACAGGATACAGACAGGCACTACACCAAGCTTTCACCAAACGCTATCCATCGTTAGGGCTTAGCGAACATCGGGTACGGATCAGCGACGTTCTATTGTAGTAAACAATCTTATTCTCCCATGCATACTTGTACAAATTAAAGAAGAAGTCGCTGAATCCAACCACAGGACACCAAACCACACCACACCAGAAGAAACCATTATGGAAAACACAGAAACAATCTGTACCCCTCAGTACACATGCCCCAACAATACAACTAATGAAATATTACGTGTAGCTCATGATCATTTCCACACTGCACTCGTACAATACACAGGCACAGATCCCACACTCAGGCCGCCACTCCCCAAAGTACACACATCAAAACAACTCGCCACAGTCATATACCATCTCAATACACATACTATCCCACAACACCTTGACAACATCCAAACATTACAAGACATACATACAACACTCTAATGTGCCGGACAGGGAACCATTCGGGCACTTGGAATCAAACAACACAACATACCTCCCACTGCACGGACACAAGAATACATCCCCCCTTGAAGACGTCGCCTTGAGGGCCGCATCAGCGACCTTAGAGGAGACATACCCAGGCTCACACAATACTGTGCAGGAAACAAAACAAAGAAACTTATTTCCCAGGTTAGAAAGGTATTCAAGCACAGAAATACTCGCCCTTCACATTCAAATCATCATAACCAGGTTCAGGAACATCTCGACACACTAAAACAAAAACTCAGTGCACTTGCAAAAAGATTACAAAGATACAAACAGTGCTCTCTGCGCAAACAACAGAACAACACTTTCCAATACAATGAGAAAAAATTCTACATATCCCTTACATCTTCCTCTACTACGACTAACACAAACACTTCCAACAGCGAGGCTTTACATGAATACTGGTCGTCTCAGTAGTCAAACCCTATCCCCCCCATTGATAAAGCACCATGGATCACAGAGGAACAGCAACTCACTGAACACTTACCCTGCATGTCTTTCCATGAGATTACTCTCGCAGACATACAGACAGGACTAAAACATGCACACAACTGGAAGGCTCCTGGTGCAGACGGAGTCCAGAACTTCTGGATCAAGAGGTTCACGTCCCAGCATGGAAAACTAGCGCTCACACTCACTGATATAATCCAACACCCATAACATATGCCTCGTTTCCTCACACAGGGTGTCACATACCTACAGAGCAAGAACACTGAAACAGCTCAACCTCCAAACTACCGCCCAATCACTTGCCTCCCCACACTTTACAAACTCCTCACCTCCTGCCTCGCAGACAAGATCTACACACAATCGAGACATATAACATTCTTTCCGAACAGCAAAAGGGCTGTCGCAGGAATTCCCAGGATTGTAAGCATCAACTCCTTATTGACTTGTAATCCTGCACCAGGCACGCGCGAAGAATAGGAGCTTACATATAGCATACATCGATTACAAGAAGGCATTTGATTCTGTCCTCTTTCCTGGCTCACACACACTCTTCATATCTACAAAATACACACCAAGATCACGGCATTCATGGATGCCACGATGAAGAGTTGGAACACAACATTACACCTACACACCTCTAACACCTCCATCATCACAGATCCCATTCCCATAAGGAGAGGTATTTTCCAGGGAGACTCCTTGAGTCCTCTTTGGTTGTGCCTCGCCTTGAATCCACTCAGCCATATACTAGATAACACAAAACACGGTTATAGGCTTACTACAGGCACTGTGACAAACATATAAAATCACACACTTACTCTACATGGATGACATTAAACTCTATGCCACAAACAATGCACAACTTACTAATTTACTACAAGCCACCACACAGTTCACCAAAGACATTGGGATGGAATTTGGAATTGACAAATGCCGCAAGTTACACATAACACGTGGGAAGACTTCGAATTTGAAGGGTTTTGAACTGGACCATGGTTTGCCCATCCAATCCATGGAACAGGGAGAGACCCTCAAGTACCTGGGCTTCCAGCAAGCGCGCGTCATTGACAACGCAAACATCAAAAATGCATCAAATGCAACATCTGAAGAACAAATAACTTGCTCGGGTTCACAAAATCCTCAAAACACAACTCAACGCCAGAAATAAAATTAAAGCTATCAACACTTTTGCCGTTCCCACACTAACATATTCGTTTGGTATAATTCCATGGACAAACACCAAACTCGAAGCACTACAACGCGCAACACGCACTACATTCACGAAACACAACATGCATCACCCCAAGTCCGCTACGGAAAGGATGACTCTTCCCCGCAAGGAGGGAGGCCGAGGACTCATCAACCTTATCACCCTACACGAAAAACAAGTACGTACACTTAGGGAACATTTCCACCAAAGAGCAGAAGACTCCTCACTTCACTCAGCAATTGTCAAGGCTGACACACACCTCACACCCCTGAACCTCGAAAACTCTTCTCCAACACTCACCACCCCTGACACCCACACTCAGCAGCTGCGTGAATCATGGGCTCGTAAGGAACTCCATGGCAGACATCATCACGAACTCAGCCAGCCTCATGTCGACATGGAAGAGTCGAACAGATGGCTAACAAGTGGTGAGCTGTTTGGGGAGACCGAAGGATTCATGATCGCAATACAGGACCAAGTCATCTCCACATGCAACTACAAGAAACACATTCTACACGATGGAAACACACATGACGTCAAATGCAGGAAATGCCACACTACGCATGAGACGATCGACCACGTAATATCAGGCTGTCCCCTTCTCTCTCAACAGACTACCTCCACCGACACAATCAGTTAGCGTCGATCATTCATCAACAACTAGCACACAAACATTCACTTATTAAGAGCACGGTACCGAACTACAAGTACATACCACAAAGCATATTAGAGTCACCCTCATATGAACTATACTGGGACCTCCCCTTTCACACAGACAAAACCATACATCACAACAGACCAGACATCACACTTGTTGATAAGGTCAACAAACAGACCTATCTAATTGATATTGCAGTGCCTATCAGCAAGAACATGCAGAAAACTCACGCAGACAAGATCAGAAAATACACTGATCTAGCACACGAGCTCCAGAAGCAGTGGAGGCAGGATCGAGTACGTGTTTTACCCATCGTTCTGTCAGCCACTGGTCTGGTGCCTCACACATTGCACCACATTCTCAGCACACTAGGACTTCACAAAAACACTTATGCAAAACTGAAGAAGGCTGTGGTACTCAACACTACACGCATAGCTAAGAAATTTATGGACACAACCACACATCCCTAATCATTCTCACACACGTCTTTACATTTGGCAGTATATGCTTTGGTCTTTGACCCGCCATATTGTTTTTGCTGGGGAAAACCAAGGCTTGAAACATACAAACATAATAATAATAATAATAATAATAATAATAATAATAATAACAGGCGACCACCAAGACTGGGAAACCACGCCAGCGCATCCGATGGTCATCACAAATGAAACATGATCTTTTACACTGTCACACAGTTAGGGACTCAACTCACAGGATACAGACATGCACTACACCAATCATTCACCACACGTTATCCATCATTAGGGCTTAGCAAACAGCGGGTAGCGGATCAGCGACGTTCTATAGTAGTGAACAATCTTATTCCTCCATGCATACTTACACAAATTAGGGAAGAGATCGCTGAATCCAAGCACAGGACATCACACCCCATCCCAGAAGACAGAAGACATTACCTTTATGGAAAACACAGAAGCAATCTCTACCTCTCAGTCCACATTCCCCAACAATACAACTAAAGACATACAACAAGCAGCACATGATAATTTCTACACCGCACTAGCACATTATAAAGGCACAGACCCCACACTCAGACCTCCACTCCCTAAAGTACAAACATCAAAACAACTCGCCGAAGTCATATACCATCTCAACACACAAACTATCCTACAACACCTTGACAATATCCAAACAATAGAAGACATACATATAACACTCAACTGCGTGGCACAGGGAACCATTCGGGCACTTGGAATCAAACAACACCACATACCTACCACTGCACGGTCACAAGAATACATCGTCCTTTGGATACGTCGCCTTGAGGGCCGCATCAGCGACCTTAGAGGAGACATAGCCAGGATCACACAATTCTGTGCAGGAAACAAAACAATGAAACTTATGTCTAAGGTCAGAAAGATATTCAAGCACATAAACACTCATCCTTCACACTCTAACCATCATAACCAGGTTCAGGAACATCTCGAAACACTAAATCAAAAACTGAGTGCACTTACAAAAAGATTACAAAGATACAAACAGTACACTCTACGCAAACAACATAACAACACTTTCCAATACAATGAGAAAAAATTCTACAGATTCCTTTCATCTCCCTCCACTGCACCCAACACAAACACACCCACCAGCGAGACATTACATGAATACTGGTCATCTCTGTGGTCGAACCCCATTCCCCACAATGACAAAGCACCATGGATCTCAGAGGAAGAACAACTCGCTGAACACTTACCCTTCATGCCCTTCCATGATATTACTATCGCAGACATACAGACAGGCACACAACTGGAAGGCTACTGGTGCAGACGGCGTTCAGAACTTCTGGATCAAGAGGTTCACGTCCCTGCATGGGAAGCCAGCTGTTGCACTCACTGACATAATCCAACACCCAGAACATATGCCTCTTTTCTTCACACAAGTTGTCACTTACCTACAGAGCAAGAACACTGAAACAGCACACCCTGCTAACTACCGTCCAATCGCTTGCCTCCCCATACTTTACAAACTCCTCACCTCCTATCTTGCAGACAAAATTTACACACACATCGAGACACAAAACAATCTTTCCGAACAGCAGAAGGGCTGTCGCAGGAATTCCCGGGGATGTAAGGAGCAACTCGTTATTGGCTCTGTAATCCTGCGCCAGGTGCCCGCGAAGAATAGGAACTTACACATCGCGCACATTGACTACAAGAAGGCATTTGACTCAGTCCCCCAATCTTGGTTTTTACACACTCTTCAACTCTTCAAAGTACACCCCAAGATCACGGCATTCTTGGATGCCACGATTAAGAGTTGGAACACAATATTACACCTACGCACCTCCAACACCTCCATCACTACAGTCCCCATTCCGATAAGGAGAGGTATTTTCCAGGGAGATTCCTTGAGTCCTCTTTAGTTCTGCGTCGCCTTGAATCCATTAAGCCACATGCTAGACAACACAAAACACAGTTATAGGCTTACCTCAGGCACTCTGACACCATACAAAATCACACACTTACTCTTCATGGATAATATTAAACTCTACGCCACAAACAACGCACAACTTACTAATTTACTACAAGTCACAACACAGTTCACCAAAGACATTGGGATGGAATTTGGAATTGACAATTGCCGCAAGATACATATAACACACGGGAAGACTTCGAATTTGGAGGGTTTGGAACTGGACCATGGGTTGGCCATCCAATCCATGGAAGAGGGAGAGACCTACAAGTACCTGGGCTTCCAGCAAGCGCGCGTCATTGACAACGCAAACATCAAAAACGCACTCAAGAAAAAATACTGTGCTTGCGTTCACAACATCCTCAAAACACAACTCAATGCCAGAAATAAAATTAAAGCCATTAACACTTTTGCCGTCCCCACACTAACATATTCGTTTGGCATAATTTCATGGACAAACACTGAACTCGAAGCACTCCTGACACCCATTCACAGCAGCTGCGTGAATCATGGGCTCGTAAGGAACTCCATGGCAGACATCGCCACGAACTCAGTCAACCTCATATCGACATGGAAGCGTCGAACAGAACCACTTCGAAGGATGAACATTGCAATCTTCATTTTTTTCACACTTCGTCGCGCTTGACCTTCAATGGCGGAGGAACCCCTTTTTGCTGCCATACGGACGACTGTGGTTTCTTGAGTAGGTCATAGTGATAGACCCAAGTCTCTTCACCTGTTGGTATCTCACTCACTGTATTTGAAGTATCTTTGTTGAAACGCCGCAACATTGTCAGTGACCACTCCACACGAGTGCATCTCTGTTAAGCAGTCAATTAATGGGGTACCCAACGATTCGATACGCGGCTGAATCCCAAATGCCGATGGAGGATAGCCGAAAAACACATGGCACAAATGTGCAATGCTGACAGGGGATTCTGACGCAGCAGTTTTCTGCACAGCGGTGATAGATTCCGGTGCTGCCGCACTCACAGGGCGACCTTCTCTAGATGCATTTTGAAAGGATTGCTCTCCGCAGCGGAAATGTCCATTCCACATATAAATTGCACAGATGGAAGGTACATCATCCCCAAACATGTGCTCCAAAGATGAGTGACGTTCGGCAATTGAAAGACCCTTTTTGAAGTCGTAGAAAATCATAGCACGAAAGGCTTCCTGTGACATCTCCATTGCGGCAGAACGTCTAAGAGGTTTTCGTGTCAAATGGAACGGCGCATGCTTAATTGCATTTGAAACAACGTGAGGGAAGTGTTTTATTCTAATAATGCGACTTTGGTGCTTCTGATAGGCTGAAGAAAGTTTTGATTTTTCATATTAAATTATATACTTTGCGCGGACCCCTCGTACATCCTTTAAATCCCTTAAAGCTTTTATTGAGGCCATGCTATTTTCTCTTCTCCGATTAACCTCACTCCCCCTCAAGTCACTCAGTTCCTGGTTATTTTCTTTCGGTCTCTTTGTTCAGTCATTTTATTCTAGAATTTACAGCACCTCTATGTTACAGCACCGCTATCATGCTATGTTAACTTTCCATTCTGTTTACCCCTCTCTTCTATCTTTTATATCCTGATAATGTATACAAAATTGTTTGTATTAATTGTCAATTTTCAAATTAAATCTCACAATTATTATCTGTATCTTCATTTAATCCCAATATTAACTACAACAACAAAAAGAAAAAAAGTTAAATATACAGATATCTATTTTTTTTTCAAAAATAAAAAGTAATTATAATTTTAAAAAATTAAAAGACATTTATATATTTTTTAATGTACTTTTATTTCTGTGTAAGATACAAAAAGGAAATAGAAATAAAGAAGCAAAAGTATAAAAGAAGGCAATGAAAAAAAAAAGAATTTAGAGAAAAAAAAAAAGAAAAGGAAAATTTTTAAAAAAGTTAAAGAAACTGTATTAACATAAAAGAAAAGAAATACAAAGTAGAAAAAAATCGTCAGGCAACAGATTTGAACTTCGGATTTTGAACTTCAAGGCTGAATACATTACACACAACGCCACCACTGCTTCTTTAAGGCGACACAAGCTATTATAGAAATATGAGAAAAACACTCCAATAATATTCACGAAATAATCTCTCAAACCACAGGATTTTGGACCCTAAACCCCGATATATATTTGAAGTACTTCAGGAGTACTTTCATCTCAGAAAACAGCATTAAAATCTCTGTTATACAAACCATGTCCCTTCCTTATTTGTATAAAAATATCCAGTGATTTACCAACAGCATTGATATTAATCATTGCATTCAGATGAAAAGCTTATATTATGTCCTTTGATGTAATAGTCGTTTAACATTTGTATTGATTCTACAATCCAACATTATTCCTAGTGGGAGAGAACTAAAGCTTTTTAAAATATTCTCAACATATTCGGTTGGAGACAGATGTTAATACATTATTACTATTATTACTAATAATCATAAATTGTAAATTTCAATAATATAATGTAATTTGTAAATGCTTTATTAAAATAACTAATATAGTATATATATATATATATATATATATATATATATATATATATATATATATATATACAGGGTGTTTCAAAAATACACGGCATAATTTCAGGTATG
>JAFIDM010008419.1:4612642-4649439 GCA_023159025.1 Thereuonema tuberculata | reverse complement strand
CTATACTTATTTTTGGCGCTCTGGAACCCAAGTATGCGTTCTGCGTAAATACCGTAGCAGTTTATCCTAAACTGTCGATTTAGTTGGCTTCACGTTTGATATAGTATTCCGACACGTTAAAATATCTCACCTTCAAGTTTAAGAATAATTGCTATTCCAAGTCATCTTTACATTCCAGAGAAAGCTTAGCTGTAAAAGAACTAGCGAACATGACTAAACAAGTAAAATTTATCAGTGCCGACAAAGGTGGTGCCATAGTTGCCATGGATATTCACAAATATATTACTATTTTTAAACATTTTCTAGCTAATACTGCAGGTATATTAAAAAGTAAAAATAATGAGAAAATAACCACATTTCGTATGAATACGCAAATACGAAAAATTGCAAAAGAGAGTGTTATTGATAAGCAAGATATGGATAGTATTATCTGATTAAATCATCTATTGCTTATTTTCAGTGGACATCCAAAAATATACAAAAATAAAATTACTGACATTTATAAAACTAGACCAATAATAATTGTTCGTTATAACACCGCTATTATGGGAATTTCCAAATTTATCAATTAAAAAAGTTGAAATTTAGTATTTCTAATAATATTAATTATTATTTACAAAATTATTTAAAAAATATTTACAAAAGCTTAGTGATTTACAGAAACTTAATACTTTTCTTGATAATGATGATTTAGTTAATGTCTCTTTTGATGTTACAAATCTTTCCACAACCTTATTCAGTTCAATTACAAATGCTATCGAATACTTATATGGATTAAAGGAAGAGGAAAACATAAAAAGAGGGATTATTACTCTTTCTAATATTATTAAATTGATTGAAACTCTATTTCATTTATAATGGTTCAAATTTGAGGAGACTATATATATCAACAGGTTAAAGGAGTATTTATAGGTTTACCATACTTGCTGAAGTGAATATTGATATTGTTAAACAGTGTCAGCCTTATGTGTCGATATGTAGATAACACTTTCTTGATGATAGATAGAAATGAAATTGATGACATGTTTGATATCTTCAATCTTATTGATGATGATTTCCAATTCACTATTGAAAAAGAAAATAATAATCAAATCCCATTTCTTGATGTCCTAGTAATTAGAGACAATAATAAATTCTTGACAACTTTTTTACAGAAAATTCAGCAATGCCAATATAACAATCAATTATTTATTTGCAGATCCATTAATGTACAAAATAAATGCTTTAAAATTAGCAGTTAACAGAGCAGTCAGATTATGTTTAAATGATATGTTAAGAATACAAGAATTACAAGTAATTAGAAACAAATTTTATTAAGAATATCACAGATAAAACATTGAAAAAGCACAGATTTATAGTAACCAACTCAGTTCAAAAAGAAAAACCCAATGAAAAATTTATTTCCCTATCTATTGATGAAACATATGACACACACACAATTAGAAAGATAAAAAATACTTTAACACATATTTAAAAGAAAATTCCAGTACCGGTTTCGTCGTATTTAAACGATGTTTTCAACTAAAGAGAGAGACGAATTATGTGCCATTGTACAAAATAAGATCACAATAATTATTTAGAAATATTATTTTAAACCAATAAATTTTTTTTAATAATTTTAACCAATGATAAGGCGTTCAAGTCGTTACTGGAGTTTCCAAGATCAACAATGATGACATCAGAACCTGCCTATCAGAAAACTTCCTCCAGAAACGACTTATCATTGGTTAAAATTATTAAAAATTTTATTGGTGTAAATTAATATTTCTAAATAATTATGGTAATCTGATCTTTGTATAAAGGCACATGTTTCGCCTCCCTCTTTAGTGGAAAACGTCGTTTAAATACGACGAAACCGGTACTGGAATTTTTTTTTAAATATGTGTTAAAGTATTTTATATCTTTTTAATTGTGTGTGTCATTATTTCTTCAGTTCAACAATTTTGTGTACACGTTAAGCTTTTTAATTTATGATGAAACACTTCGATGTAATCTTGCACCTATTGTGGGCCAAATTAATATATAACTAGCGCACACAGCCAGGAATACACTAAATAAAATATTGAATCAAGACATGAAACCAAACATGGACAATTCTAACAAAATGGGAGTTGTGTATCGACTGAAATGTGAAACTGGAGACAAGAATTGCAGATATTTTGGGGAAACCAAACGTAAGCTGAAGATCCATATGAGAGAACATGGTAATGCAGTAACAACTAGCATTACTTAACAGCCACCCATCATCATATTACAGGACATAAAATTTTAATTGATAATCCTATAATGTACGGTATTGAAAAAGATAATTACCTACGAAAATTTCTAGAATCGTTAGTGTTAAAATCGAAAGCTGCTATAACAGTGATGAATCTGGAACTAATGCACAACAATATAATTGGTATCATCAAATTGTTTTATAACCACATTAATTGTTACTTATTATTCACTATGAATGCATTTTAGTTAGAATGGCACTATTGTTGGAACCTAAATATTCATATTGTTATCCAATAACTAATTAGTAAATGGTCATTTTCTATTACGTATACTGTTGTCCGTAATTTGTATAAATTATGTAAGCCTAATGTTTTCCTTTTTATAACATTTGATAAAGAAGCTGGAAAAGCTTCGAAACATATCATGCATTTGTATTTAGGTTAATATTTTAATTTTTAGCTCATTGGTGTGTCTGGTCTTTTCTATTAACGCAGTTAATGAATTTCTTTTAGCGGAACAGAAGACTGTGACAAATATTCAGAACCGTTTACAGAATGTCTATGGAGACGAGGCAGTTGATAGAAGCACTATAAGTCATAGGGCGAATTGTCTGTCGTCGTATCCAGAAGAAGAAAAAGGGAAGCTGTCTGAACTATCGGGCTCAGGCCGGCAGCACATAGCTGTGACTCCTGCAATGTTACTATATGCAGCAATCAACCCAGAAGCCTTAGTGAAGACTCTTAAGAACCTGAGGAAAGGATTACAGCGTGTTCGGGGCCAAAGAGACCTTTCACAAACTCTCCTGCTCACGGCAACGCCAGACAACACTGAAGTCTGTTTGTCCGCGTGAAGATCACAAAATTCACTGGACTGTTCTTCCTAAATCACAATACAATTCTGATGTCGCATCGTCGGTCTTCTACCTATTTGGACCTCTAAAGGAACTTCTTGACGCAGTATAAGGTTGGCTGAGGCACAGTCCAGTAGAGTGGTATCGTCAAGGCATACAAGCTCTGACATCTAAGTGGCGTAAGGCCGTAGCCTTGAACGGAGATTTTGTTGAAAAATAGTTTTTTATAGGTAAAGAATTGAAGAACAAGGTGATGTATTTAAAACTGTGATAAACAAATTTACTTTAGGAAAAAAAGTGTTAAATTACTTATTGAAGACCCTCGTAAATATGAAACAATATCATTTACAACACGTAGCGCAACATGCTGAATTTAGTAGCATCTTAAGACTTGAAAATTGTGAATTAGCAGAAAACAGATGATCTCTCATTACTTACTCAAAAAAAAAACGAAATCTTAAATCATTTTGACCAAGCTACATTCATGTTAAAATGCTACATTCATTATAAATAAATAGATCCTACTGTCTAACATATTTATTTTGACGATCACGTTTGCGCGAGAATTACGAAATTCTCGAGATCACGCCATTAGCCTCTTCAGCAGGTCTCAAGAAATTTAGTATTTTTGATGTCTGTCACTAGGAAAATGCTACATACTGAATTTATTGTTTGTTTATTGACTGATTTCAATTTATTAAATCTGTATTAAAATGTAGTAAAAGTCTCATGCATTTCCCCGTATTATAATTCATTTAAATGTTTCAATATTTTGTGAGAAGACATGGATAGAGTCTATTCTCGAGTAAATTACGTGAAATCACGAAAATACGAGATCGTCAACTTCCATGGGTTAGACTTTATATTTGTCTGATCTTAGTGATATCTAGTGGGATAACAAAGCTACATATAAATTGGAATTAACTGTAACTTTTTAAAATTAGGTTTTATAATTTAATTCCAAATTAAAAGTCAACATTAAATGAAATGTCGGCCATGTTAACATTGCAATGAAAATGATTTCATATAAATGGGGAATCTGAAATAACACTGTAGAGACTGTGACCAAAATATTAAAAAATTTGACGGACGACAACAGTTTTGTTGGATTTAAGCAATAAATAAAAATTTCCAGTATTAAAGATATGTGTTACAGAAACAAATGTGTACGTGAAACTTGCAAACACGAGGGATTTTTCAAAAATTCTATTATATAAAAGCGTTATTTTGTCTGTCATTGTCATAAGCTTTTACGCTTTTCCATTTTTGTGATCAAACTATAAGAGATAGATTGATAATGTAACGAGATAAAATGTAGAGCTTTTTAAGACAAAGAAAATGCTACAAAACTCATTCGAAAAAAGTTTTTGGTTTCCAAGCTGGCGCCTTTTAAAAAGTCAAATTTTCACTTTTTCTCAATTTAAACAAAAAGTATAAAAGTTGGAAGACAACATTATATTGAGAAAATGTTTGTATTTGAAACTTCTATCGAACGGTATATTAGTCATGAATAAATGTTTCTGCATTTCGAAGATACATGCAAAAATAAAGTGTTTTTGCGGCAACCCCCCCCCCCCCGTGTTAGTGCCAACGCCCATACAACTGAGTTAAGCGGAGAAGGCCACAACGAGCTGGGTGTATTCTCCGATCTCCATATTAATTTGCTAAATAAATAAAGGTTTTTTTTAATGCTATACATGCAAGAGTTCCGGAGCAAAGCGACGGTACCCGTGTAGTCTATTTATAAAAAAGTGTTGAAAATGTGAATAAACTTAACTAATTAAGTAGAATATACTGAATCCATAAAATGAAACGTGATCTATGGGGTTTTTTTAAGTTTAGAAAGAAAAAGAATAATGTTGGCATTTTTTATAATTTCAAAATTTATTGGAAATTAGTAAATAAATATGTTAAGAAATGTGAAAACCAAGTACCGGTATTTAAACAAATGTACCTCAAAAAATTCAGGAGGTCCCGTATTTTGATCTTCAAAATGAACATTAATTTTCGAATACCTATTTAAAAACTTTTTTTAAAAAAAAAGGTTTCTTTTTAAGTGAAAAGGAATTATCATCTCCAGAATTAAAAAAAATAGAATTAAAACAAGAAAATTCATGGGCTGGAATCCATTTATATATAAAATCAGGAAAAGAATAAATGTTAGATTGTTTTTAAAGAATGATTAGGAATTCAACAAATCACTCTAAATTTAACATCAGAATGAAAAACAATACACATACATAAATGAGAATTCAGTGAGTTGATTTTAATATTTTTGATACCGGGAATCCAGGACAGCTGTATTGTTTCCAACAATCCCAGCTGGATTTGCCCAGTATCGACAGCTCAGTGCGCTCAAACAACATATAAAGAAAACAATGGCCACTATCTTCAAAACAACAACATAGAAATTAAGAAAAAAAAAAGGCCAATCAAAGGCGTCAGCTAGCGGGATTTTTTAGTAATTAAGTGGCCTTTTTTATTATCTATTTATAAATTGTCATTTCCATATGGAGGGCCAGTGTTTTGTTGAATTTTGTTTTGTGTTTTGAGGTCACTGCGCTGTAAATACTGGGTGAATCCAGCTGATAATGGTTAGGAAACCAGAACAACTAGTTTGGACTTTTGGTATCAAACACACTAAATTCAACTAAATGAATTCTTATTTAGGTTTTTTTTATTGAGATGTTATTATCCTTACGCACTTTGAATCTTTTGTCACTGTAAATTTTCTTCTTTTTCTTCTTCTATTTTGGAAAGAAGGAAAAGATTACTAATAATATGTTAACTTTTACTTCTCGGAATTTAATTTTAAAAATATTTTTAAACTTTTATTAGCATTTAGTAAATTATTTAAAATCGATTGTTTATATATTACGGATTGATTATTTAATAAATCTTTCATTTCATTAAAATAATTGTTTTAAGAAGGTTTTGTCAGTTCTAAAAAACACGTAATTGAATTTTAATGCAGCTTTCACATCATCTTGCGATCATAATTATTAATATCATACGAATGTTCTGCATGACAAACATCCTGAATGGAAGGTTTTTTTTTTTTTAATTTAACTTTACTTGGTTTAAAGAAAAGCTTTTCTTTTTCAATTTTTTATTTTATATTTTTTTGTGTAATTGTTCGTTTATAATTTACAATATTTCAAAATCTTGAGAGGATGTATTGGGAATGGTTTGTGTTTTTTAGCATAACGAACAATCAAAATGGATGAAATTAAATTACAAACTATTTTAGAAGAAACAGAACAGTAAAGGATCTTCTCTTGGAAGTAAATCCGAAAATATCAAATAAACAAAGATTAAGAAACACTATTTTTGCTGACGTAGATCTAAAAACACACGTCTCAGTTGGTAAAGAAGTTTTGAAGAAAAAGTGGACTTTGGCAGGACATGTGGCCAGAATATCAACACAAAAATGGACTATGCTAATTCAAGAATGGTATCCTCGAGATGATAAAAGAAGTAGTGGTCGCTCAGCTACACGATGTCAGGATTCTATCAAGAAGACACAGGTGGTACTTTGGAATCATGACGTTCAATATAGATAACGATGGAAGAAACTAGGAGAGGCGCTTGATCCAGATGAGGACTGTACAGGCTAAAGAAGAAGATGATGATGATGATGATCTAAGAACTCGGTCAAACAAACTATATTGCTCAATTGAGAGAAGAAGAAACAGAAAGTCTTTTAAGAACAAAAGATGAGACAACAAAATTCTTTCAACAAAATATAAATGTCGCAGAGTCGCTAAAAGCCAACACAAGCATAAAATAACAAGTATTAAAAAAAGTTTTTGATGTTGCACGCCGTTTCGACCCATGACAAGGGACTTTTTTATTGGGAATTTATTTACACTGCTGAATGAAGGATTATACATGAAGGAGGATCAATGAAATGCAGCACGTGAGCACGGACTGTGGACCCCGTAGAAGAGAAAAAAACCATCCTAAGAAGGTGGGTAGTCTAATGACACCTCTTCATATTGATCAATAAAACTTCAAGACTGCCGAGAGGCAACGACGTGGAACTGTTTGTAAACATTGGAAGGCTGTCGTCTCTGTTGATATTGTAAACAGACTGGAAGATCGCATTGATAGATCAACTAATATGACAACTTCTGCTGAGAACAAATATATATTGTATCCGAAGAAACGCAATCAATCGTACCGGAAAACCATATTGGTAAATGCTTTGAAAAGAAAGAGAGACATTGTAAATTGCGGCCGTCGAAACAATAAACACAGACTCCATACATTTATCTAGGAAATTGGGTTTTACCTCTGACAACACAGTCGGTTTATCAAAGTCAATCAAGTGACCAGTATTCCGGGAGTGCTGAACAGTAGTATAGGAGAGTTCTTTTTTAAGAAGGGCCAATTCTCGACGTGATACTCGATCCGAGCACCTGCATTACATTGGCACGTTGCTTCAATAAATTGTAAGGCATACGCTAAGCCTTTCCTCCTGTTTACGTCTTTTTCCGTTTTGAACTAATTAAGCAGTGTACTTGTGGTATTATCAATGGCCTACGAAGGTGACCGAAATATTGTAATTCTTCAATATCTTTGAAATAGTTGGGAACAGATAAGGATGAAAATCCATGGGCACGTAGTGTTTAGGCTGAGAAGGAACACCTTACACCGTGTCATTGTGGTACAGATTATGCAATGCTTGTCGAATGTGTTTAGTGTTCCATGAAGGATAGTTGCACCAATAGCCTTATGATAGTAGACTTTCATGTTGAAGGTTTTATTAGAACTAGACAATTTTAAATGTCCTCATTATAACATTTGCCATGAAGTATACAGGGCAGAATGATTCGTAATTAAGAGTAATACCTGCATGTTTTTTTTTCTATAAATTATCGTGCGGAACAACATGTCTCATCTGTAATGAAAGCATCTAAAAGAGGAGTTGATTAGTCCTTTGACTTCTCCATATTGAATTGAATGGCAGGATGAACGGTAGCAATCAAATTCAAAACTTGATTTAGTATCAATATCTGAGATATAAAACAACAAATCATCAACACATCGAAATTAGAAAGGGCAATGAATCTTGGAATCATCGAGTAACAAGAAACCAGATTTTCAATATACGTCAAAACACATTCGGAAATGATAGATGATGCAGAGAGATCCATAAACAAACCCTTCTTTTATTGTTAGCAACAACCATTATATTGGAGCACCTGCATACCGAAAAGCTTCTGAATAAGCGGGATCAGTTTGACGAATGTAGCTGTCTTAAAGAAATTTTAAATATTTGTGATCCAATCATTGAACTTGTGATATTAGGTGATCTATCAATGCGATTTGATATCAATGCGACCACATGCGATCTTCCAGTCTGTTTACAAACATACACATGACCGGTAGCCATCCAATGTTTACAAACATTCTACATGTTTGTCCCTTAGCGGACTTTGTTGTTGTTTGGTTGATCTCCACCAGGTGATGTCGTCAGGCCTGTGATTGGAGTCGTAGTGACTCCCGTCTACCGCCCTTTTTCATTGGTTATTTTTTTTCCATCTACAGGGTCCACAAGCACTACTTCCGTCCTGCAATTCGTTAGTTCACGTATAATCCGTCAATCTTCAGTATAAAGACATTTTCATTAAAAAAGTCCTATAGAAAGGTTTCAAGCAGATTCCTATTGAACAATGAACTGATCATTATTAACAGATATGAATTTAAATGTCGTTTGTTCGTGATTTTATTAAGAAGAAAGACCTTATGGTTTACTAACAAATTTAATGTGAACATCATTATTCAATAGGGAAAGATACAGAATCAAAGGGGACACTTAAGCAGGAAGGAAATACAAATTAATAGCAGGAAAGACCTATATAATCATAAGCAAACAGAAGAGAAAATAAAGAAGATAAGAATTTTCTTAACCTTTTTGAAAAAGCTTCTGCAAATGACAACTAAAAATGAATAAAATGAATATCTGCAATTCAAAATCTTTTAAATGCCTTTTTTAATTATATAATTTTCATACTTCTTTTCCTTCAATTCACGATATGAATAATTTGAAAGTTCTTATACGTTCATTTTGTATTTCTTAAAGAAAATAAACCTAAACCACCCGAGTAGAAAATGCAGTGATTCTAAAGAGGATGCTCAGTGTTCTACTAAATGTATTGAAGAAATACTTAAGAAGGAGCTAAAGTGCAAGTGAGTATTTTTATCATCTAAAATACTTTTAACTCTGTTGCAAAGTCTTAAAATATTAATTTTAATTTTGTAAAATTAATAATTTTATTTTTAGATTCATTGTAATCAGTCTATCAATAAATATTGTTAAAGCTTGTTTTGTATTATTTATATTATTATTATTATTATTATTATTATTATTATTATTATATATATTTATGCGGATGACATTATAATATATACAGTAGGTCCTGACTTAGAAGATGCAAACAAAACTCTTCAGGAAAATTTTAATACATTGCAAAAATGGTTTCATGATAACAAACTAGTTCTTAATAATGAGAAAACTAAAGGAATACTGATTAAACCTAAAAAAAAACAAACAAATAATAATATAAATATCACTATACACACACACGACTGCTTACATGGACGTAGTATAGATTGTAAACTATGCAACAGGATTGATATAATAAAAATTTTTAAATATTTAGGTATAATCATAAACGATTTCTTTACATGGGATAACCATCTAAATGCTCTACATAAAAAGCTATATACAACTACCTATATTTTCTACTACATTAGAAATATTCTTCCACTAAAAACAAAAATTTTAATTTATTTTGCACTTTTTGATTCTTTATTAAACTACGGTGTGAACGTATGGGCAAACGTAGGCAGTAGTCATTTACAAAATTTAAAAAATCTACAAAATAAGGTCCTAAAGTTGATCTTTTCAAAAAAGATATGGAACAATATAAACAAGAGAAAACAAGTTTTACTAAAATATAATATACTTAATCCAAAACAAAAATTTTTATATAATGTAATAATAAAAAATTTCTACAATATAATTAACAAAAAAGATGAAAATAAAAGAAAACATAATACGAGACACTGCAACAGAATCAAACTCGACTATCCTTGCATCAATAACGAATATGGTGAAAGAAATGTAAACTATGTAATAGAAAAAACTCTAAACGAAATGAATGAGATTATTGATAAAGATTATAAAAAAATTTCACTTGTTAAAAAACAGGTAAAAAGATGGATTGTGGACAATATTGACTAACAATAAAAAAAAGAAAAAAGAAAAAAAAAAACGAAACATCAAAACATGTTTGTAAATCATTTGACGTAACAAATTCTAATAATTCCTGTGTACCATTTTGATGGAAAACGCTATATACATAGATAATAATTGTGAAAAAAAAATAATAAAAAAAAAATAACCTAATTATGTAACCCACAGCACCCGTTGATAGGGACTTTCTTTATTCCCTAACGGGACTGAACTATGTAACTAAAGTAGATAAGTGAATAAAAAAAAAAAAATTGTTCCCCTTGAGGAGAGCGATTGAACTTGAGTTCATGATTTCATCTCTGCTTGTAGTTCCTCTTTTCCTCCCAGAATCTCTTCATCCTCTCGGAATGCTCTTTCTTCCGTTCCTGCGTCCATTTTTTCCCAGGTTGTCGCGATGTTCCTTGCTTAAATTTTACATTCATGATTTTATTCCGGCACTCCGTGCGGTCATCGAGATTCTCTATGTTAATCCGTTGTAGGTCTCTCTGGACCTCTTTCAGCCATTCTGTGCCACATTTACTCTCTGTTATGATAACGAGTAGTTTCTTTGCCACTCTGGAGTTTTCCATTCTACAGATATGTGTGTAGAATTTTGCTCGGCGTTTCCTGATTTCTTCTGTTATTGTGTTGGTCTTTTGATAGAGTTCGCTCTGAGGTCTCTTTATCCAAATGCCGTTTTTATTAATTGCCCCGTAAATCTTCCTGAGAATTTTTCGTTCCTGCTTTTCTATTTCCCTAATTTTGGAATGACCGTCGATTACCATAGTTTTAGCTGCATAGGTTGCTTCAGGAAGGATCACTGTTTTGTAGTGCCTTAATTTTGCGTCTGTCGAAATGCATTTCTTATTATAGAGAGTCCATGTTAGCCTGTAGGCCTTCTGGAGTTTGATGACTCTTTGTTCATTGGCGATTCGGTTTAGCCCTGAGGATTGTATGGTTTCACCAAGGTATTTAAAATGGCGAACTTGTGCGATTTTACCGTATTTTGTGATTAAAGGAAATTTACTTTCTGGCCGCCTTTCCATATATTGGGTTTTCTCGTAAGAGATTTGCAGTCCGGTTTTTTGTGCAATTTCACGTGAATTGCTTCAGTTCTGATGTTTGTGATAATTGCAATATCGTCCGCGAACGCGAGGCATTTGATTTTAAACCGATTCCCTTTCTTGATACCAATTTGGATGCCCTTTACGTGAGGTTCCCATTCCCTTATGATCTTTTCTAGAACAATATTGAAGAGGATTGGGGATAATCCATCCCCCTGTCGGACTCCAGTTTTGATTTCAAAGGGCTCTGATATTTCGCCCATGAATTTCACTTTGGACGTTGTTCCTGTAAGTGTCTGTTCTGTGATTTTTCGAGTTTTTTGGTCGATCCCGAATTCTTTCATGATTTTGAAGAGGGTTTCGCGGTCTATTGAATCATACGCTTTTCTGAAGTCGATGAATATAATTACTGAATTTCTGCATTTCCTCATTTGTAATATCGTTTTTAAGCTCCAGACCTGTTCAGCATATTATCTCCCTTTTCTGAATCCGGCCTGGTACTCGCCAATTAGTGGATTCGCTAGGGATTCTATCCTGTTTAAAAGTGCTTTGGAGAGGACTTTCTAAGCAACTGGGAGTAGGGAGATTCCTCTGTAGTTGTTAATGTCCATCTTATCACCCTTTTTGTGTAACGGGTGAATCAGGGTGCATTTCCAGTCATCTGGTATTTGCTCCGTTGTCCATATATCTGAGATTATGTGATGAAGTTTCTGCGTTAATGTATGGTCGTTCAGTTTCCAGAGTTCAGCGATAATCCCATCTTCTCCTGGTGCTTTGTTGTTTTTGAGCTGTTTGATTATCTCCGTAATTTCTTTGAGATCTGGGGCTTGTGAGTCTGGGTGCATGAATACTGGCGGGGTGAAGTCAAATTTTTCTTGGGGTGGTTTGCAGTTGAGAAGGGAGTTGAAATATTGGGCTAACATTTTGCTGTTATTTTTGGGGTTAGTTTCCAACGAGCCGTCGGGATTTTTGAAACACAGGCTGGGTGTTTGGTAACCCTGTAGGTTTTCTCTGAAAGTCTCATAGAAATTTCTTGTATTATTTTTAGTGAAGTCTTGCTGGATTTTGTGGAGTCATATCCACGTTTCTCTTTTCTAATTAGTTTTGAGGCCTCTTTTTGAGTTTTAAGAAAGTTCACCCAGTTTTCCTCCGTTTTGTGACTGTTAAACTTTTTCCAAGCAGTTATTCGGTTGTCGACTGCCTGATCACAGATTGCGTTCCACCAGCGATGTTTCCTAGTGCGAGGGGGTTGTCCTAGTTTCATGGCATTCTGAATTTTCTCTGTTAGTTTCTTCCAGTCTGTTGATTTCTCCTGATTAATTAGTATGAAGATTTTTTCTTTGTTGATTTTCAGGTATTCGGGATCTGGTTTGATATTTTTGGGTGGGCATTTTTGCCGTCTACTGGGTTGGAATTTTGTCTTTATTTGGAGAAGATAATGGTCTGATTCAAAGGCGCCTTTGCGCGTTCTGACATTTAGAATTTCTTTTATATTTTTTTAGAGATTGCGACATGGTCAATTTGGTATTCTTTGGACCTCCAAGTGGTTAATTTGTGTGTGGGTTTTTGAAATTGGTTACTCATGATTTTAAGTCCGAAGTTTCTGCAAAAACCAATTAAGTTTTCACCATTTTTGTTGGTACGTTTGTGTTTGGTATATGGGCCTGTAGTATCTCTGAATTTTCTTTCTCTACCTAACTGTGCGTTGAAATCGCCTAGTAGGATTTTCACATGGTGCTTTGGAATTTGGTTGGTTGTTTCTTCTAGGGTTTCCCAGAAATTGTCCACGGTTTCAGCAGGTTTTGTTATGGTGATTGGTGGGGGCGTGAACATTGATCAGTGTGTACACTCTATTAGCCGATTTTACTGAAAGCAGAAAGACCCTTTCGTTGGGAGAAGTGAAGTCGATGACCGAGTCGAGTACGGAATTGTATATGGCGAATCCGGTTCCCAGGAGTGGTAGTTTGTCTCTAACTTTTATGGCCGGTTTGCCCTTGTAACTTCTGAAATTCTCTGTGTTAAAGTGTCTTTCGTCCGTGAATCGTGTCTCTTGGAGTGCAGTGATTTTTATGTCAAATTTTTCCAGGGTGTTGGTGAGTTGTTTTAATTTGCCTGTTTTAGTGAGGGTGTTCACGTTAATTGTGCCAATTAAGTTTTTACGTCTGGGTTGAGAGTACGAAGAGTTCCTGAGAAGCTCCGATTCTTCTCCGCATGGTGTCCCTGATCCCCCAGAATCCGATGATCAGGTGAGTCCAGTCTATCGACTGGTGCCTGGGGTAGTGATTCTATGATCGTCTTTTCCATCATGCGTTCAAGTTGAGTTTTGGTTTTTGTGGTGATCTCGGTTGAGACCACAGGTGTATGACTCGATTTTTGAGGTCGAGAAGATTTTAGTGCAGCCGCCTCAACTAGAAGAAAAGACGCTGACCACTGGCCGTCAGATACCGAACAGATGCCAACGGGTTTGTGGTGTGTTAGTTTTTGGTCCACCCTGAGTGCCACCCTGAGTTTCCCCAGTGCCACCTATATCTAGGAGGCTTTCCCTTATCCGCCACCCGGGGAGGCGCCCGATGGGAGTACTAACAACTCAACACGGGTGTATTATTTATAGTGAATATCTTAAAATATTAATTAAAAATTCCAGCTAACTCGACACTAACAAATTAAAAATGTGCTAATTAAATAATCCCATAGTAAAACCTTGACGCGCGTTTCGTAACCTCAACAGAACGGTTACTTTCTGAAACATAAAATACCCCTACCTTCTCGAATCCTCCCTTGTTGGGAGTCGTCAAGCAAATAACTGAGATCACGAGACCGGACTCTTATATTGCTCTCCCCCTGGTGTTAACAAGTGTAATTAATTTTTTTTGATATTTCACATGCAGTATTCCAATAAGTTTTTGGTGGATAAATCCGTACTGTAGCTGCCGAGAGTCCTAATTGTACCTGATTCTAAAAATTTTCTAAGGTAAGTATCTTGGTTGGAACCGAATATGACAACATTGTTTTCACATATGCTGTTTCCCTTGGTATTACAATGTTATGCGGTGTAATATGCGTCATTTTTCGCTTTTATGGCATTTATATGCTCCTTCACCCGGACTCCCAACTCTCTTTTGGTCTGGCCCACATAGAGACACTCTTTTTCATATGTTTTGTTTGAATCACAATAGATTCCATAAACGACTCCCCATTTTTTCAAACATGTTCTTGACTATCGGTTTTCTTTTTAATTCGATTCAACAGATTACCGATCGTATTGCTTGGTTTACATTCCACCACAATATCCACGGTATTTAGGACCGGTTGTAATTTTTTTAACAATCCTTGATCATATATCATTGAGACATACCGTTTTTTGTCCCCAAGGAGCTTTCTTCCCTTATTCCATTAAGCACGCTGAGATTTGTATCGCGCTGCATTTTTATTTTCTTAAAATGTTGATGAATATATTTTTTCAATATTTCACTAGAAAACCCATTACATTGGAGTATCCAAACAATCTAATTAATCTCATTTTGTAAAATTAAGTTATTGTTGCAAATTTTTGGGGCTCTACTTAACGCCATCATGACTGTTTTTTTTATAACCATTTGGGACTGCACTACTATAATTGATGGTTACGCATGCGTCCGTCTCCTTGCGATACACAGAGGTTTCAAATTTAGAGTGTCTTTTTTGGATACCCACATCCAAGAACGGCAAGAATTCATTATTTTCCTCTTCCAATATATATTGAATGTGTTTGTTAACATTATTAAATACGCCAAGAACATTGTCTTTAAAATGGTTGTCTACAATGAGGAACGTGTCGTCCAGATACTGTGCCAAATAATGTACATTGTGTTAAACATTGTCGATAGCGGTAGCCTGGTGCTCCATGAACGCCATTACACATTCGGCGAGGGTTGCAGAAGATGGGAGCCCCATGAACGTTCCCGAATTTTTCAGATAAAAGCGATCATTGAATGTGAAATACTGAATGTGGAATAACACATCAATAAGGGTAGTTTTCTGCTGCAAATTAGTCAAAACCCACCCCTTATTGATATTCTTATCCATATCCACTATATAATGTAGGGCTTGTACTACCAAAGATGGTGTGAGGGAGGTATATAACCCGACGACATCCAAAGATATCTTACATGTGTTGGGGATGACTTCATTATCCTTCAAGTATTGTCATACGGGGTCCAGATTTGCGATTGCATAACGAGACCTAAAACTGATGTCCCTCATCTTGATATCAATCATTTTTGAGACCATCATAATGGTCTTGTTTTTACAATTAATAATGGGCCTTAATGTATATAATGAATTTTTGTTTTGTTTAGGTACTTTAGTTAGCCCTCTACTGTTAAGCCGTTTTACATTTACCATTTCACTCGCCATAAATGCAAGCCATAACGCAGGCCATGTCAGGGTGGATTGTTAGTGATTACTGTACTGCTTTACACTTACCATAACGCCTTCCATCACACGGAAAATTTACACTTCTCAATTGTCATCATGCCTATGTTTTATTTACGAAAAAAATTGCATTGATTTATGAAAAAACCATTAGATATTGTCGTGGCATGTCAACGAAGCAATACGATCGGTAATATGTTGAATCGAATCAAAAAGAAAACCAATAGTTAAGAACAAATTTTGAAAAAACGGGGAGTCGTTAATGGAATCTATTGTGATTCAAATAAAACACATGAAAAAGAGTGTCTCAAGTGGGCCAGACCAAAAGAGAGTTCGGGGTCTTTGAGAAGAAGCATAAAAATGCCATAAAAGCGAAAAATCACGCATATTACACCGCGGAACATTGTAACACCAAGGGACACAGCATATGTGAAAACAATGTTGTAATATTCGGTTCCAACCAAGATACTTACCTTAGAAAATTTTTAGAATCAGATACAATTAGGACTTTCGGTAGCTACAATAAGGATTTATCCAACAAAGGCATATTGAAATACTGCGTGTGACTTATCAAAAAAAATTAATTACACATGTTAACACCAGGGGGAGAGCAATATAAGAGTCCGGTCTCGTGATCTCAGTTATTTGCTTGACGACTCCCAACAAGGGACGATTGGAGAAGGTAGGGGTATTTTATGTTTGACAAAGTAACCGTTCTGTTGAGGTTACGAAATGTGCGTCACGGTTTTATTATGGGATTATTTTATTAGCACATTTTTAATTTGTAAGTGTCGAGTTAGCTGGCATTTTTAATTGATCTTCACGACACGTAAAACAGTTCGCAGCTATATTGTCTGCAGCAATGGCCGCTATTGCTAGCCTGTTTTTAATTATCCTTTGCAGAGATACGAGATCAGGAAGTTTTTGGAGCTACCTAAAAGAATTGAAGCCGCGAAAGGGGCCATTATTGTTAATAATGCTTGCAAAAAACATAATATCACACCCTCGGCTTGTATTATCAATGTCCCAATGAATTCCAATAAAATTGAATATCACAAGAACAAAATCCAAGGTCTACTGATTGGGGGAAAAAATTAGGGAGGCGCATGGTAGAAAATTAGGTTTCATTGCTATCTTAAAAAGATTATCAATCATACACAGAGAAAAGTTATTACCCGTGGATTATCGCCTGTTGCTTATCAAGGGAGCTAAGAAAGCCATGTACGTTAAAAAAGCAATCGCTTTTCAGCATTGGAAAACTCACGAGCAAAAAGTATCCCACCCCGCGTATGGCAATAGAAGAGAAAAAAATTATTAATGACAGTAAAATTAAATTAACAGATATGCAATGTAATTTATTTAAATTAGGAATGAAATACAACATTGGAAACGAAAAGGTTGAGTTCATGAATGTTTTGACAAAACAGGAATCGCAAATTAGATTTATTTTGGAGAAGCAGGAACATACCATTGTTAGAAAAAGAATTGGACAGATTATATAAAATAGGCGATTTAAAAAAAGAACATATTGTACGCTCAATGAATTACAAAAAGAAGAGTTAAATATATTAAAAAGCTATAACACAGAAGTCGTTTTTACACAAGCTGATAAAGGAAGGGCGACAGTTATACTCGATAAAGAAAAGTACATAAAAATGTGTGAAAAGTTCAAACAGGAACAAGAAAGGTTCCAAGCAGTAGGGTTAACCGAAAGTCAAATCATAGAAGAAATTAATCACAAAATTTTAAAAATCTATGGTTTGGAAATATTAACACTTGGAAAAGCAAAAAGTACCATTGAAAGCAATGTGGCTTTACCTAACTTTAGAGGGCTACCTAAAGTGCATAAACAAAAAGAAAATTCATTAAATAAAATAAGGCCCATTATTAATTGCAAAAACAAGGCCATTATGATTGTCTCAAAAATGATTGATATCAAGATGAGGGACATCAGTTTTAGATCTCGTTATGCAATCGCAAATCGGGACCCCGTATGACAATACTTGAAGGATAATGAAGTCATCCCCAACACATGTATGATATCTTTGGATGTCGTCGGGTTATATATCTCCCTCACACCATCTTTGGTAGTACAGGCCCTACATTATATGGTGGATATGGATAAGAATATCAATGAGGGGAGGGTTTTGATAATTTGCAGCATATAACTACCGTTATTGATGTGTTATTCCATAAACAGTATTTCACATTCAATGATCACTTTTACCTGCAAAATTCGGGAACGTTCATGGGGCTCCCATCTTCTGCAACCCTCGCAGAATGTGTAATGGTGTTCGTAGAGCACCAGGCTACCGCTATCGACAATGTTTATCACAATGTACATTATTTGGCGCGGTACGTGGACGACACGTTCCTCATTGTAAACAACTATTTTAAAGACAATGTTCATGGCATATTTAATAATGTGAACACATTCAATATACATTGGAAGAGGAAAATAATGAATTCTTGCCGTTCTTGGACGTGGGTATCAAAAAAAAGACACTCCAAATTTGAAACCTCTGTGTATCGCAAGGAGACGGACGCATGCATAACCATCAATTATAGTAGTGCGGTCCCAAATGGTTATAAAAAAAGCAGTCATGATGGCGTTAAGTAGAGCCCCAAAAATTTGCAACAATAACGTAATTTTACAAAATGAGATTAATGAGATTGTTAGGATACTCCAATGTAATGGGTTTCCTATTGAAATATTGAAAAAATATATTCATCAACATTTTAAGAAAATAAAAATGCAGCACGATACAAATCTCAGCGTGCTTAATGGAACAAGGGAACAAAGCTCCTTGGGGACAAAAAACGGTATGTCTCAATGATATATGATCAAGGATTGTTAAAAAAATTACAACCGGTCCTAAATACCGTGGATATTGTGGTGGAATGTAAACCAAGCAATACGATCGGTAATGTGTTGAATCGAATCAAAAAGAAAACCGATAGTCAAGAACAAGTTTTGAAAAAATGGGGAGTCGTTTATGGAATCTATTGTGATTCAAATAAAACATATGAAAAAGAGTGTCTCTATGTGGGCCAGACCGAAAGAGAGTTGGAGGTCCGGGTGAAGGAGCATATAAATGCCATAAAAGCGAAAAATGACGCATATTACACCGCGTAACATTGTAACACCAAGTGACACAGCATATGTGGAAACAATGTTGTCATATTCGGTTCTAACCAAGATACTTACCTTAGAAAATTTTTAGAATCAGGTACAATTAGGACTCTGGACAGCTACAGTACGGATTTATCCACCAAAAACATATTGGAATACTGTGTGTGACTTATCAAAAAAAAATAAGTACACATCTTAATACCAGGGGTAGAGCTATATAGGAGTCCGGTCTCGTGATCTCAGTTATTTGCTTGACGACTCCCAACAAGGGACGATTGGAGAAGGTAGGGGTATTTTATGTTTGACAAAGTAACCGTTCTGTTGAGGTTACGGAACGTGCATCACGGTTTTATTATGGGATTATTTTATTACCACATTTTTAATTTGTAAGTGTCGAGTTAGCTGGCATTTTTAATTGTTCATCACGACACGTAAAACAGTTCACAGCTATCTTAAAATATAATGAAATTCAACCAAGTTTCAATAGCAAGTAACAAGAAAAGATCAATAACATTTACATTTATATCATTCATTTTTTTAACCTGCAAATTTAAAACATTTATATTGTGCAATGATGTTTGTTAAGATTTAATATATTATATCTATGGAACTGTAATAATTGACTTGAGTGACATTTAAGAAACGTAAAAGTCTTGGGTTTCAATGGAGAGTTCTTGAGCCAAAATAAAAAAATATAAAATAAAAGTTGTTGTTTTTTTAAAAACAAATTTCAATTTTTATTCGAAAAAGCTTAGGTGAAAAGAAAAGAGTGTTTTCTAAATTTTGATTCCATCCACAAAGTTATTGTTTTTGAATATGTTTGGTTTTGTGGAAATTGTTTGACATAGATATTTACCAAGACAAATATAACCAACAGTAATAATGCTGATAAATATCTCCTATTTCCAGGATAAAATTGTACAATGTCTCCATCTGGGCGGCTTGTAATCTCATATCAATTATGTTTTGTTTTGTTTTTGACTGATGGCGAATTCATAACTAATCAACTCCGATTTTTGTGTGTGAATCACATTCACATGATATTTATTCCAATTTATTCTGTTTGTGAATTTAGATTTCTGTACCCTGACAGATATTCTTTCCGTTTTGGTCTCACTCTGCTCTATTTCCTGCTGCAACATTTAAACCATTTATTTTCATCTTTTCTCTTTTTATTAGTTTTTCCATTAATAGCTTTTGATTGTTATTCTTCTTAATGTTTAGTTCTGATTTCTTCTGATGAAAGGCTCTATTTCCTATTTTTATTTTGTGGATGATTAAAACACTGGTTGCCCATAATGCTTCTGGTTATGAAACAGAAGAGAGAAATGGAAGAATTGAATTCCTTCTTTGTGTTTTTACTTCTTTTAGTTGTGTTTTTTGCTATGATACGCTTGATCCCTTCATCTTACATTTTATGATGTTTAGAATGCTTGGTTGCGATTTTGATTTTATTTTCATCTTGAATCAATTGTAATATAAGTTTTATATGAAATTTTATTTGTTCTACTGTACTTCAGGTCGCGGATATTATATATCTACAATGTGAAATTGCAGGATTTAATTATATTTTGAATCATCTTTTACTGTTATGTCCATACATTCTCCACCTTCCGTCTCTCCTCTTTCAGCTAATCAAGTGTTTAACCTACAAAAACTTCACTTTTATCTTGGGAAAAAATAAAAATAAATAATTGGGGGCGAAAAAAAAGAAAGAAAAGAAAACCGCGGGCATTGAGAGTAAAAGATTAACATGAAAAAAAAAGAACCCAATAAATACATGAACCGACCACCCTCAGTATATGAGCCCGAGACCTAAAGTATCAAGTTATAGCTTACAACTGAAATGAAATGGTTGCATTTCTGATATTTAATCTTATAGTTAAAATCCAATGAAAACAATGCCAAATATCTTGAACGTGGGGGGAGTTGGCCCCTGAATATGCTATTCTTACGTTGTTTGGGCCTCTGAGCACGATGTGAAATCCATTTGTCTATCAGTTTACCGACCTTTCGTTCGGCAGTTGTTAGGAGTAGACAGACAAGTACGGGCAGGACAAACGCAATAGCCACCAATTTTCATCGCTTTCACAATAGATCCCAAATGGTTCTTAGCTAAAAATAAAATATATGTATCATGAGTGGTCATCAAGTAAAACAGTAGGTCTCGAACTTTTAATGTATTGACAATTTTAGGCACTTTTTTAAATTGAGGCTATCGGATGATAGCTCATTTAATTGTTAATTTGTATTTCTTGTTTTTACTTTAATTTTTGGGATGCACCATATTCCTTTCAACCAAGATTGTATTCACCACATTATGGACACCTTGTTGGTTTGCTGGTGAATTATTCTCCCCTGATGATCTCTATAGAGCGTAAAATAGCTATCCTTAAATATCACCTAGAAAAACATTGGGTCTCAACCTTTTTAATGTGTTGACATTACTTTAATGTTTGCTTGTACTTTAAGTTCTAGGACGTGTTCTTCATCGATGTTATCTGTTTTATCTGGTTTATTGACCATTGCAAAATATCAAATATATAAATTTGTGCTTTATTTCAATCTGCTGTATAAAGCTTTGGAGCAAGTCTATATTTTTACGGAATTCTGTGTGTCCTCGTCGAAAAATGCTTCTCCGATATATATATATCTTGTGACAGTGCGCAGGGGGTGTGTTTGGACGACGATGGCGCTCTTGCCACGTTGGGCCCCACGTTGGGCACCAAAATATGTGACGGTAAGCAGGGGGTGTGTTTGTTGTTGCTATTGGTGGGCACCAATCAGGGAAGTGTCCTGATGAATTTATATTTTTGATTGAATCCTGGGCTGATGTTATTTGCCGCTCATCCCCTTCGTCATGGTAGAATGGCTAGATTGGTCGATTCTCGGTGTGGGGATCAACAGATCCATTAAACTACACACACACACATGCACACACGTTGATTTAAACGTAACAACAATACTTATTAACTCGTTTCTTCAATAAGCGTTAACAACAGTAACTTCATTATTCTCTAAGATACAAAGTAAGCTTGAAGTAAATTTAACTTTTACTATCAGTTTGGAGGTGGAAGTACAAATAAAATAAGCCTTTCTTGTGGCACTAATTCTAAAGCTGTTTTCCGGCTGACTGGTACGGCTAAAACTATTTCACTCAGCTGAACTGTTGTCCTCCAAATAAAGTTGGCCGGCGGAAGTTTGAACTGCGCAGCCCTTCCGGCAGCTGATCAATTATGTTTTCCTGTCACAATGGACGACTTAGTCTGTTTTCACTGAGAAAGACATGTTGATAACGCCAAATTAAAACTTCTCTCGACTATTTAGCGTTATTTCAACACCAGTTGCTAACAATAAGTATTTATATAAATAAATAAATATATATTATTTATAAATACAATGCTCTTTTGCAAAGTAACAAGCGTTTACCGTAATGGCGGCGTCCTGTCATAAAATCAGGCGGAAGTGCCTGACCAGACTAATCGATCATATATGCGTAGATCTCACAAAAACAGGGCGGCCATCTCTCATTTGGAGGACAGTAGGCGAAATAAAACTAACGGTTTACTTTAAAATTAATTTCACTGAGTCATGGTTGTGTATTCACACTAACCTGGAGTTTAATAATCAGAGGCTAACTTCGTTGCGCAGGGATTTTCCGTTGCACGTGGTAGCGTTGAGCACATTAGATTTTTGTTGGTTGGTTGCACTAAACGAAGCACAAATTCACTGCGCAGGTTTGAAGCACTTAAAATATTTTCATAGCACAAACTTTTCGTCGCATTAAATTCACAAATTATAAACACTCGGTTGAAGCACAAATTCAATTATGTTGGAACACTTACTTGAAGCACTAAGGATTTAATTAATGCGTAGTGGAGGTTAACAAAACTATAGTGTTTAATAGCAAAACAGAATATCCTGAATATCCACTCCCTGAATAAATAACTTTTGTTAACACTACCTAACTAGCCGTAAACATTTTTTTAAACTTATGGGATGGTCACTGACCTTCCCACTCGGTGAGCGTAAAAGCAGCAAAGAGAAAGAGAGAGTGCGTAAAAGCGTTTGCCTCAGCAAAGCAAGAGAGAGTAAGAATAAGAGAGACCGCGTCAATGATTACTAATGCCTATTACGTCTTAACACCGTAAATCATTCACTTTTGAAAACGCTATTCATGACCATATAAAGTCAGATGACATGATCCAATTTCCAAGAAATGGATGTCCATCCACCTATAGAACCAATCAAATCGCAGGATTCTTTTTATTCCTTAAAAAGATCACGTGACCTTTAGTCAGCTTGCAGGTGTGTAAAAAAAAATTGAAAGGTGTTTAATTTTCTAACTACTTCTATATTAAATAGAAACAGCAACAGCTAGAGCTAGAAGCTGATCTTTAAGCAAAGCTGGGTGGAGGAAATATTATGTAAAGAATGTTGCATAAGACAAAAGCACATAAACAAATAAACAAATGGTTATTTACTGTATCACTTCTATACACACATATCATTCTTGTTAATTCCTAATAATTCAAAGACTTAAACAACTGTTTGATGATTCAAAGTTCCCAGTAGAGCTAGGCAATCTTGATATGTAACACTAACAGTTCCATTTACTATATCCTGATTCATTAACAAAATATTGAGCTTAACTTCTTCTATTTTCAAGAAAAAAATTGATAACACTTCCTAGTACACTTAATCAAAGAAATGACCTAAAAACTTTCACCTTGTGTGAAATAAATAACCTGCTAGCATTAATATTAACAAATGTAAAATGGCTATCTAATTCGCCTTGTTTGAGTAAAAATGTTCTTGTGAGGAAACATTCTAGCATTATCTTTAATTATCTTAAAATGTAGAGGAATGGCTAAACCCCTTATGTGAATTCAAGTTCCTCTATTTACTATTACTTGTAAATGTTCCTCTTAACCCAGATATTACGTCATAGAATACACTACTGGGTCTTCCGGCATTAATCCTCAATGTAGCTAGGCTTAACGACTCCTACAAAGTTTATCAAAAATTTACTTACGTGATAAACTTGAACTTGATAAATTAATACGACACGCCCATCACATCCGTTCACCGGTAATTGAATCCTCAAAGCCTCCACGCAGCATTTATATTCGTCTGTCTTCATCGAATCCAAGATGGCGGCTGCTGTTCAATCCATCGAACTTTAATTATGTCCGTTGATTTCTTTCACAATAATTTCCTGTTAGGGCTCACAAATAAGAAAGATTAATGTATATCTATTGACATTAAACTCTTATAATAGATCATGTTAAGTGAAATAACTGCATATAGAAGAGAACTTCCGTGATTGGAATTATCTTATGCCTCTCCTATAGAAGCGTCTATATCTTATCCTTACGGTTTCCAATATCTCATTAATTCACATTCTGCAATTCTTTGTCGTGCTCAACAATCCAACCAGGTCGCCTATCACGTCTTGATGCTTCATTGTTTTCCCGTGCTTTGTACTGGTTGTTTCAAAGAATTAGCCTTTTAATATCACAGTTTTATTATAACTCATCACGAGCCATTATTATGATTCTTTGTTATCAATTTGACTTCCTGCACTTCTATTGCTCTAAAACTAAAATATTTTAAAATTCCTTTTGCAACTTATAATCAAAAACTAGAATTGATTATTTACACACCCAAATAAAGTGCACTATTGCATCATCCTAATTCGCAGGCATAGAAAATTCCCAGTAAATAATTAAATTACAAAACTAACCAAATTAAACTAAACTAAATGTACTTCGACTTTACAATAAAATAAATTAAAATATCTAAATTTTCAAATAATAACTTAATACTGAAGCTAAATTGCCTTAATAATAAAGTTTACATATTTTTATTAAGATTTTTAATTATTAATTTTAAATTGAACGTATCAATTAATTACATTAATTGAGCACAGATACGATATCGTCATGTATATATATATTGTAACAAGACGCATAATTCTCATCTAAAGGAATTGTGAATAGGTTTTAAGGTTAAATTTAAGAAAGATAGAAAAGGAAAAATATATATATATATATATATATATATATATTTTATTTGTGGGATCTAAAATGTAATCTTAAGATAAATTAAGCATATTTAAAAATTATGATATACGAAAGCTGTTACATTTAAAAATAAGAAATAGAATTTAACCAAGATTTAATTAATTTTTAAGTTAATGGAAAACTACAGCGGGCATGACTCATTGGCACCTGCAGATACGATTCCAGGAATTCCAATGGGTCAGTGCTTCCTTAAAAGGAGATGTCTGAATCCTGTGATCTGATTGACTGATTGATAATTACGTCATGTCAAAGTTCATGCGATTGGTAGCTCATTTGACATTATGTCATTTTCCATAAATGGAAAAGTTGTATTTCCTTAATTGTGATTCGATGAAAAAAAATCATTTTTATTAATTCACAATGGCTATAAAATGCTGTGTAAAGCTGTTATCACGCTCTTATCGCCGGCATCTCTTACCTCTTACTTTTTTACCCTGACCATGAACGTTAGCTTAGGCAGTGTTAAAGCAAGTTATTATAGCTTAGGTATGGCGGATTCGGTTCCCGGCCTCGGCGGAGTTCGGGAATTTTTCCACGCTTCTTTCATCTCCAAACGGGTCCTAGGGTCTACTCAGTCCTCTCTAGAATGGGTATCGGGTTTCTTTCCCGGGAGTTAAAGGCGGGCGGGCGTCGGGATGACCACCCCACCCCAACTTTGTCCCGTGGTTCTTATCGTTGGAGCCTAACCTCCTGTGGCCCGATAGGCCTGTATAGGCCTGCAGCTGGGGTACTTTAACTTTAACTAATTATAGCTTAGGTGGACAACTGTTTGGATAGCCGTAATTTAGCCGTAGGCGACGGTTACGCCTACAACCCAAGTCCCGTCAGATAGATAAACCCCTCGAGTGAATCTCCGAAGCGGTAAATTCAAACTTTAATTATTTGCTGGCCACGCGACTTAGCTAGATAAGTTATGAGTGTTAATTATTAGTAACAATAATTAAACAGTGCTACTAATAGTGCTAGTGCATAGAACAGGAATTTGGAATTTACTTAGCCGCAAAAACGCGAGTGCCACTTTGTGTTTAATAATTAAATTACAACGAAAGAAATAAGTTTAACCATAGGATTAAAATGCCAGCATAGCGATAGTGAATAGAATTACTACGTGATAACTTCTTCGTGACCACGACATTGTAAAACAAATTAAAAGAGCATCAGCAGCGTAGCATAGATTAAATTAAAACGAAGCTTTCGTATTATTAGGGAGCGTCTATCAATTAAGAGCGACGCCATTGTAATTCTGTTCGAATTCAATGGAAAGATGCGACAAGGAGTCCCACTACTGTGTTTGTAGCTAAGTGAATAAACTTTATATTATTGTTGAATGCTGACCGCGTTTGATTTTGTGGCTATCAGACTTACTGCGGAGCGTAGACACCACGGCCAAGGGAATAACTGAGCTAGATACCAGGCATTGTGAAGGAAGTGGAGCGTCGGATTGCAGCCAGAATAGGAAACTTTATCGATAAGTCGATTGGCGCTCAACACAAAAAAAATAATAAATATATAGGATAATATTAAATAATAAATAAATATAGGAGTTTCCATACAACCGTTACAATTTCCAGCGCTCGAGGGGGGAGTTGAGCCAGAACTCAGGCATTGCCGCTGTACCATGCGTTCATCACGCACTTCCCCCGTTCCGTCACAGTATATGTATACTCGTCAAATCGATGAACAATGCGTTGCAATTCAGAGTGTGCCACTGCACCTTTCTGCAATGATTTGCGGCGTTGTTTTAATATCTCATATATATTTGAGATATTAAAACAACATTGCAAATCATTGCAGAAAGGTGCAGTGACACCCTCTGAACTGCAAGGCATGGTTCATCGATTTGTCGAGTCCAAGCAACAAAGGCAAACGTTGCGAAGGCAGTCATTGAGGAATCACGTGTAGTACTCGTGCCATTGCACTTTTAGATCTATTTATAAGATGCATTGCTTTGAAAACTTTTACGTTTTTAAACATTTCCAAAAAGAATCAGTTTACAAATTTCACGCGTGTCAAAATAATACCTAACAATTATTCATTTAAAAAATCTAAAATCATATAAAACAAAAAATAATAAACTTTGAATGATAGAACATTCCAAGAAGTATCACCAAAAACACAAAACGTTAAAGAATGTCCATCATACATTTTCTTTCAATCGAGAATGTCCGCACAAACATCAAGCCTTTACCATAGTCCCGTCAACTATGCCAACCCGCGCAACACAAGAATAAAAACGCAAGAATTCTGAGTTCTCTATCTTTTGCACTAAAGCGGAGGAGCAGGTGACCTTTCAACGTTATAAGCAAATGATCTCGTTACAAATAAAAATCGTTTCATCAATCGTTTCAAATAAAAGACTCGAGATATTGAATTTCATTTTGAATGCTGCTGCTTTCCTAATTGGAGAGACGGTGCAAAGAGAATGTTGTGATGATGAATTAGCTAAAACACAATGTCAATTTTTTACAACGTGTACACACAGAATTTGTGCCTAACTTTCAATTCCGAGGATCTAATTTACAGTAGACAAATCATTCATTTACCTGTGATGTGGATAGACTCTTTTGATTTAGAATTGTCAAGTTGTAAATATCTGTGCTAAGAAAGAAAAAAGATATTCTATTCTTAAGAAAGTGACTGAATGCAAGTGAGGATGTAACAGGAACTCCGTGATTACAAGTTATAAACTAAATATAAAGTCAATTCATACTTTTGGAATGAAATTATTATTACAGCCAAAACGATTGAGAAATTACAAATAGTCCAAAATTAAGCCTTAAAATTGATAACCGAAACCTTAAAATTAAGAAGTACCATTATTTGCGTAGCTTTTAATTAGCATCAGCTTCTGTTTATTAAAACATGGAAAATAGCTGTAAACCTTCTTGAAAAATCAATATTCACTTAATAATGTGCTATTCCTGAAGATCTAAAGAGAAATTTGTGAGTTGGATTCCTTTTCGTATCCTATTTATCCACTTGATTATGTGAATTTTTGCTATTGAACCAAACCACAGTAGATATTTATTGATGTGTAGCAGAGGAGGAAACTTAATGTGTAGAATGAATCGTACGGAAAACGAAACTTCAGTCGATCTTTAACTTTAGATGATTTAGTAAAACTTAATAGGTTAAATCACAGACCTTAGATCGGGAATGATATGGCTGACTAGAATAAGATGAAATACGATAATGTCCATTTAACACAACACGGAGGGTGTTTCTTCATCTTGCTTGCAACTTATTCCGGATATCATATTCGATCGCCAAATAATCGGTGGGTCTGTCGTCGATGAACGCCGCCTTTATAATTCGAACTTATAATTTAAATTCACAACCGCTCATAGATCCTTCCACTAAAACCGGCCAGAAATAACGTCTTACTTCCTTGAATTTCGTCTTGTAATTCACATCAGGAACATGCTAGTTTTACGTCAAAACAGTCTTAATTGGATCCGCTAATTATTGGTACACTTTTTGAATTAACTTTTTGCATTGAATGTTGCACCTGGAATTAGGCATAAGCACTTGATCCCAACTCAATATCAAGTCAATGGTACTGACTGACGACAATCGGTTTCTTCGAAATATATGCTGTGATTTCTCTATTAGTTATTGTTGCTAATAGTCTCGGTCTCGCTTGACACTTAACTCCTCAAAATTAGTGTGTCTTTATTATTAAACTAGAATTCAACTACAACCTTTTCACATAAATAAAAAATCTTGATTTGAAATCTCAGAAAATGAAATAAATAGATTATACCCTACATATCTGCGCTGTGGGTTAGAAGGTACTAAGAAACGAAAAGGTATATTTATTTTGCAGTGACCTCAGAGCAAAATCCATACCGTAATCCTTCCATAAATCATGAATATATAAAGAACGCAACAGCTTGATAAGTTGCGTCAAGTAAAAACAATAGGCAGATCACACCAGTTCCGGATTTTCGTAGAAATGGCAGAATTCTGAATTTTAACTATAAATGACTGTTTGAGTGCTCATCATCATCATATTGGATTTCCCATTCTGTATTTTATGTGATAGGGGACAATTGACGGAGGATGATCATCTTGTAAAGCAAATTTAAAAATTATTTTAATGAGACACAGAAATATTGGGAAGCTCATAGGCTATCAGCTGAATGGACGTATGCCTAGCATTTCATATTTACAACATTCTCTTTTTCTCTATTTTCGTTTAGTGAACCATTGACTGCCACTATTTTGTAAGAGGCTGTACAGTATACTACTCATACACTTGATATACAAATATTTAAAAATGTTTCTTCAGAATCATAGGGGAGCCTCAAAAGCAAGTATAAACAGTAAAAAATATTTAATTCGACTCCATTTTCAGCTTAAATAGAAGTAACTCATAGCAGGAGAAGAACGAAATTCAACACTGTAAAGCAATAGAGAGTAAGTCAAAACCCCTCTTTCTCTTTCCGATGTCGCGAGAAATTTATTGGTCGATGGACCGTTTAAGTGGTGTCATTATAATCTATGTCACAGTTCGAAGAACCCGTTACTAGGCTCTTTCCCCGACATTATAATACGAAAGCCGATGTTTATCGGGATTTTTCTTTAAGAAAAAGACTCCAAAAATAATAAAAAATTGTCAGAAGGCATTTCTAAGATTTTAAGAAAGTCCACCTTAACAATAGTTTCCCTTTATTTTTTGAGAATTTTAGAAGAAACATTAACACGAAAAAAGCAGCATCTTTGCTTTTATTTGAGGAATCACCATAGACACTGCACCCGATGTTAAGACCTACTAATTCTTTCTTTCAAAAGCCAGTCTAACAGGACTGAAGCTCACACATAATAATGAATATTATTTTACCTTTATTGTATTTCCAACATTTCCACATTCTACTCCATTTGATATATTTTCATATTCTGAGCAGAATTTGTTTTTTTCCACAGCGGTTAGTTTTTCTGTTATTGATTATTGTTTTTTAGTGAGAGTTGATAACTTCTTCATAATATCCTCATGTTGTTTATTTATAAATTTCATTGAGTTCTTTATTGAGGTAAATTACTTACAATAATGAATTTCTCACAACATCGACAGACATGCGGGGATAGAAGGCTTCTACTCCTATAAGTTACGCTCTCTACAGAAACCGAAAAGTAAATTAAAAAGTGGCACATTGAAAAAAACAAATTGACATAAGCAGTATTTCTATCAAAGATATCACTTGTACTTATATAAAAGCAAATAAAGATGAATAAAGCGAACTCTTACGCATGGTATTCTCTGTACTGCTGAAAAGAATACCTATAGAATACAGACGATGCCCAAATAAAATAAAGTTTCATCGCATTTTTCCACATTAATTCTGTAAAAGAGAGTAACAGTGTTAATAAACATCATCCACCTGAAAACAAATGTTAAAAAAACTACATTCATTAACAGAAAAAAAAACAATTTTCAAGGAGATAAATTCACCGTCTCCTCTTTTTGAAGCCTTCTACATTATAACATTAAATAGGCGAGATTCTTTTATGACAATGACCTTAAAATATTGATACTAACAATTAAAAAACGTTAATACAATAATAATAAGGAGTCATAATCTACAATATAATAATCACACATTTTTAATAATCACAAATTCTTTTCTAAAAATTACATGATTATTCTCATATAGAAAGACTATTAACACTAATTTTTCGATTATTACCTTTTCGTTAGAGATTACAAATTTTTTGTTAATCATTTCTCTAGCCAATTTTACCAAATTTTCACAAACTTTAACTCCATCATATCTATTGAGATTTTTTTTCTTTCGAATTTCGAATACATAGGCTTTCTATTGTCTTTCTAATTTTTGTATTTGTTTCATTATATAAAATTTTTACCTCACTATTAATCGTTTGAACGTCACTATTGAACCGTTCTTTTCGTCTCTCCAAGATAGAAAGAATCGCAATTCAGGCAGTCTAATTTATAAACAACACCCATTTCAAACTTCTTGTCATTACTATTTATCTTTTTGCACAAAATATTTTTTAAATTTATTTCTATATTTAAAACTTTAGTTTACTCCATACCGTTTGCCAATTTCTTTTAATTTCCAGCTGTTCTTACTCAGATGCGGAATGAAAAATCTATTTTCTTTATATTCATCCAATCTTTTCTCTTAAATTTATTATAATTTCTTATTGAACTATCTATGAATCTGTCAGTATAACCTTCTTTTTAATTTTGATTTCATATCATTTACTCCTATCTTAAAATCTTTTTCATTAGTAGTATTATTATCAATTCTAATTAAATAATTCTCAATTATATTCCTTTTTATTTTCATATTGTGTCCAGAATCAAATTTTAAAATATGATCACTTTTATAATCTTTAATGTAATGCTTCAATGTTATTTTGTTATCTTTTTTATTAGTTTCAGATCAAGAAAATTCAATGAGTCATTGATTTCTTCCTCCATTTTGAAATATATGTTTTTGTGTCTCCTGTTAATGTCACTGAAAAAATTACTAAATTGCCTTTTTGTCCTGAACCATAATATAAGTATATCATCAGCATTGCGATAATACTCCATTCTAAATTTAGTATCTTTCAATAATTTTTGTTTAAAGAAACTCATAGAAATATTGCACAATGTCCCTGACAAAGGCGACCTCATAGGAAAACCTTTGACTTGTTTGAAAATCCTATCTTGGTGTTTAAAATATGTGTTCTCAGTTATTAGTTTTATTAATTCTATCAATTTCATAAATCATAATCAATTTTAAGTTTTTTCAATTCTTCTCTATTCTCAAAAGCTAAACTTTCTAAAATCATCATAGTTTCATTTACATCGATATTCATGTACGTTGTTGTTTGCATCTAGAGAAAACATATAAAATTTCTTAGTATTATTAAAGAAATGTCCAGTCTTAGTAATTAAGTCTTTTGAGTTCTTAACAATTACATCTTCTCGTGGTAATTTGAAGTTTTTTACAATTTTATTTGTATATCTAGCCAAGTTGTGAACCAGTGAGCCATTAATTACTGGTCTCAAAAGCATGTTGTCTTTATGATTTTTCACTCTTCCTTCCAAGGTAGGGGTGCTACAAGCTCCCTTCATGATTTCTTGGCTTTGTTTATAGCTGATAACACCATTCTTATTCATGTCCGTTACTATTTTTTTTACTTTAATATATAATGGAAATGTAATGTTCGTTATCTTGAACCAAAATATCTAATTTAGAAACATATTCATCCTTATCCATAATAATCATCTGGTTACTTTTGTCTGATTTCGAAATATGTAACTTTTTGTCGTTACCAATTTGTCTCAAAATTTCTAATTCTTTATTATTTTTGTTTCTATCTGTGTTTTTTGTGTCTCTTTGAAATTTCTCTATTTCTTCTAAAAAATTCTCTTTATCTTGGTCTTTTAACTTTTCTGTTACCTCATTCAAAATAGCCAGAGTTTTTATATCCAAATTTTCCTCTTTTTCTATAACAAAATCTAAACCCTTGTTGAGTAAGCTCATTTCTTCATTTCTGATGCCCGGTTGCACCAAAGTAGCGTTTAACTACGGTTTCCATGAACTGAGTTCTGCTTGAACCTCAAATCGAAGTTCAGCCTTATTGCACCAAGCTACAATAGGCACAACTGAACCGAGGTTCTGTGATCTGCGTTCATGGCGGCGGAAGTACGTCATGCGTTCAAAGCTGATTCCTGATTGGTTACAAGATTCGTCTTTCGTTGCGGGAAATCAACCCAATGGATTGTTTTCAATAGTTGTCCTTTGTTTCAGCAGTCAACAATCTCATTACGAAAATGGAGTTCAGTAATTAAAAAACTGAATTCTGCCGAGTCGCTATTTACACAGAGACGAAAAAAAAAATCTTTTTAATTGATATAATTGAATCGTACATAACACATTTTAGAATGTAAAAAAACCGATGCGGAATATTACTAATGTAGGTAATCGTGGAGTTTAGCGTACCAAATTAAATAACAATAAAAAACCTACAACAGTAAAAAACACACAGTCCTAAAATGTGAAATTTCATCACACTTTGGTGGGTGGCTGGCTGTAAGTGTCCCACCCCCGACCGAGAACGGGCCCTCGTAAACTCTGTTTTCGCCGGGTCTGGGCGATCCATCGGCGGCAGAGATGGGACCAACAGCGGCAAACTTCGGTGCCCGAGAAAAAAGGCCCGGTGTCGATGGGGGGTGGGACAGGTATCCGTGCAGACTTGGGTGAAATTTCACATTTTATCACTGTCATTTACTGTTGTAGGTTTTTTATTGTTATTTAATTTGGGACGCTAAACTCCACGATTACCCTAATATATACTGATCGCGAAATAGTCTGCCTTTTGGTTACAAATGATGCAACTCTGTTAACAACTGAAATTCCTCTTCACAGTCACTGTCCAACGAATCAAATAAATGTAAAGTTGTCATTTTTAAAAGTTATTTCTGATAGTTGAGAGAAAACATGCTTTGGTCTCAATTCGCAAGCGAATTTCAGTAATGGCCGAACGCCGAACAGCGGTTTTAAACCGAGTTCAGCGCCTTGAACGGCCGAAATCGGCAGATCAAGTTGACGACGCTTTTGAACCGAGATTCTCATTAAACGTTGTTGGCGCGATAGGTTTAAGAAGGATCTCCGTTCATCTTGCAGTTTGAACTTGGTTCAGCTACTGAACTTCAATGGTGCAACCGGCCATAAATCTTCTACAACTAGGGTTAACTACATATTTAGTATCCTCTTCATACTTTATCCTATTTTTAGTTTTCTTTATTTTTCTGTTTTTTTGCCTTTCTTTTTTCACCAATATATTTTTTTTAATTCCAATACATTACCTTTTCATACTCTTCATACTTCATATTTCTTTTCAAATTCTTGTTTAGGATTTCCTCTTCGTTTAGCAGTTTCCTAAGTATTCATTAGTCCCTTTTATTTGATCCTCAATTTAATTTCTTTCAACTTCTTTCTTTATATCCCATGTATTCTTCGTTTTCATTAATACGGATTATTAATACATAGAGGTTTGGGAGTTATGTCTTTCAAAATACATCTTTGGAGGAAACTCAGATGCTCTTCCCATCTCGCCAATTTCACGACTTTTCTCTGATGTTGTATTATTTTACTATGTACAAACAATCCATACTTCTTCCTTAAATCTTCTCTTTTATAATAAATATTATTAAACATCATCCCCCAGAAAATAAATGTCATAAAAACTACATTTATTATCAGATAAAAACGAATTTTTAAGGAGAAAAATTCCCCGTCTCCTCTTTTTCAAGTCTTTTACATTATAATAATAAATAGTCGAGATTCTTTTATGACAATGATCTTAAAATATTGATACTAACAATTAAAAAACGAAATTCGAAAGAAAAAAATCTCAATAGATATGATGGAGTTAAAGTTTGTGAAAATTTGATAAAATTGGCTAGAGAAATGATTAACAAAAAATTTGTAACCTCTAACCAAAAGTTAATAATCGAAAAATTAAAGTGTTAATAGTCTTTATATATAAGAATAATCATGTATTTTTTCGATAAGAATTTGTGATTATTAAAAATGTGTGATTATTATATTGTAGATTATGATCTCTTATTATTATTGTATTAACGTTTTTTAATTGTTAGTATCAATATTTTAAGATCATTTTCATAAAAGAATCTTGCCTTTGTATTACTAGAATGTAAAAGGCTTGAAAAAGAGGAGACGGTGAATTTATCTCCTTGAAAATTCGTTTTTTTCTGATAATAAATGTAGTTTTATGACATTTATTTTCTGGTGGATGATGTTTAATAATAGTTATTATAAAAGAGAAGATTTAAGGAAGAAGTATGGATTGTTTGTATACAGTAGAAAAACTGTGATTGTCAATCAAGACCGAAAATATTTTTCTTCATAGTGAAACAATTTGTTTTTGTTTTATTTTTCTTTCTCTCTCAATCAAGGTGAATTGGTGGCACATAACAAAAGATGACAATAACTTATTCAATGATATGCCCATCGCAAGGCTCGATCAAATTTTTGAGAAACGATACATAAAGTGTATTGTTTTAGAGAGCAACCACGAATATTGTTGTCGCGTTCAGATGTGCGAAGGACAATGAACGGCTGCAGGACGATGTCCGGAAACTACAATGTATATAACTTCCATAGTTGATCTAAGTATTGCTCTATCAAATATAAACATTGAGAATTTCTTTAATATAATTATTTCTCTGGACTGAATCATTCTAAAAAGAAATGTCTAGCATTTTCCATTTCAGATTGAAATCCTGTCGATGCGTTTAGGCATAAAACCATGCTTGGAAGGATAGAATAAACGTCGTACGGAAGTGAAGCTAATCTAGATAAGAGTTGTTCGAATACCAAACAGGGATTAGAAAATAATGATTCAATTGCATCAGTTGGACAATACTATGAAGCGTCAACAAATATTAAAGTTAAAGTTAAAGTTGCGATCAGACCCAGAGGACCGCGCAATGCAACTGGAGGGTAGGCTCCAGTGTTCAGAACCTACGGGACAAAGTTGAGGACGGGGGGTCGGCCCGTCGCTCGCCCGTCTTTAACTCCCGGGAAAGAAACCCGGTACCCATTCTATAGAGGGCTGGGTAGACCCTAGGGCCCGTTTGGAGGGGAAGGAAGCGTGGAAAAATTCCCGTCCTTCGCCGAGGCCGGGAATCGAACCCGCTACCTCCAACCCGCAGCCAAGCGCCCTTACCCACTCGGCTACCGGGCCCACGTCAACAAATATTGTAAGTAGAAATTCACTTACTTATTTGGAATTGTAAAGGAATTCCCATCTGGGAACAACGCTAGGTTAGACAGTGATTAAAGATCATCGGATTTTAGCTTATGAATAGAGTTTACTATAAACTTTGATGGTAAAATTTCAGCTATTGGTACGGGTTTTTTTGTTGTTTTTTTCCGCCTTGCGAAATAGCTCCATCTTGGAACTATTTTTACAGACATAAAGCTGAAGTTCAGTGAACTTTAGTGAAATTTTGAAAAAATATCTGAAACAATACAGAAACATCAATGCTTGCTAGAATTGGGCAACCTCAATAAACAAGATAAAAGCACTGAATATTTACGAAATATCCGATGAGTTAAGTAGTGAAAATAAACATGGTAGGCTTACCTCCTGACATGTTATGCCTAACGTGAAAATGACCCTTAAGTCAATACAGATTGTGGTTAGTTAATGAGGATGCAATTCGTGATAACATGTGGTTTCAAGAAACGATATCAGGGAGATTCATTTCCCTTACATTTACTTCAAGTCCATATGAAGGCTCATGCAAAATAGTGTTAGGCCTAAATCATTATCATCATGTCGTTAGGCCTAAATGATGACGATCACATGACAGAATAAACATATGCATATTTCGTCCAGAACAAGGATGTTTAAAATGAAACTTAGCTTTTAGGATGAAATCTTGGAATCTTCCTTCTTGCGTAGTGCTATCAAATGTTGTTCTGTCATTTCCGAAAAATATAGAAAATGATATACATCTGCAGATATTTGCCGAAATTCTAAGAAGTGACGCCATCTTAAATTACTACACGAAAAAATCACGTTCATTGACGAGAGCAAGAAACGAGAACTATCATGACAGGTATTCGTGCGCTTTTCAATTCGGCAGAAGCAGTGATTCACCGTTAGGCAGTAAATGCCAAGATCGCTTCCTATTGGCTAGTACCAACTTCTGTAATCTTACCATTTTGACTTACTCAAGACATCGTAAATTTCAATAGATAACATAGCAGTATCAAGTTATTGAAATGTCTCTTGC
>JAFIDM010008419.1:4559168-4612242 GCA_023159025.1 Thereuonema tuberculata | reverse complement strand
AATCTAATTTATTAGCAGGTGAAATATATATCATTGTGAATAGTAAATCAACATAAATGGAACTTTTAGGACTATACTTGTAAAATGTTATTATTGAATATCATGCAAGTTTAGGACGATCTACACCAGAATTTCAGATAGACGATAAATCTGTGAAATCAATACAAAAGGTACATTTGCATAATAGTGTGTTAGTGATTTAATTCCTGTTATTGCTGAATTCATTTATTGAGGAATGTATCCATTTATGGAAGTAACGACTTTCTATTATCTGCATATGACCTCTGTGGATGATTAAAGAGTAATTTGCTTGATATATCATGGGCCTGACTGGCTAATTTGTTCTTTATTGCTTCTTAATTATACATAATAGTTCTTTCATGAACATTACTTTATATTTTATTAACACAGTAACCATTCTCATGAGGCATGATTCCAGAACTTTTCACAATATTTTACAAGTATGTTGTATTGACGGTCCGCACCGAAGTGCGAGCTTCGTATCCGAAGCATTCGTGTTCCAGGGAGCGCTAGTGTTCCCAAGATGGCGAACCCCTAACAGACTCCCTAGAATTTCAAGGGAAAGATACTTGGGTGGTTTCCCGTGGCCTTCCCCAGGACGCCATTAAGGAATGACGTCAGACCGAAGAGAAGTAAAGAAGAAACTGGACACCACAGGAAAGGAAATTGAAACAGTCATGCCGGGATTCGAGCCCAGATACTTGTGCACTGGCCGCCATGGCAGACCGCCCCCAAGACGCACGGCCATGCCAGCACGGCTTTTACAAGTATATGTAGTTCTAAAGTTAATCTATCACAACATAATTTTTCACACAATGATTATTGATCGATCTGAGTGTAGATATATGAATAAGTGTTTCTAATCTATAATCAAATTTCAAATTTGACCTGAGAACTTAAATAGAACTGATGTTTCTAACACTTCAAATGTAAGAATTTAGTCATTTTCTGACAATGGAAGATATTTTCACATTTCTGGGCTTCTTTTTAGGTCCACTTTACACAAGATATGTCTTTATGTAACTCAAAATGATGTATAGATAATTTTCTTTAGAGAGAAGGCGTACTGTAATTGAAGACACCGGTGCAAAAAGGAGGCAGCTCCATTTAAGCAAATTTTTCAGGAGAAGCAAAAAACTGTTCCATTTTTGCACCGAATCCAATCAGGAGGTATATATATATATCCATTGTATTTCCCTTATGAGTTAACGGAGCTGCCTCGTTTTTGCACCAATCGATGGAGCGCCTTTCTATAAACTTGTAGCGATCAAAAACGAAAAATCGTCAATATATGGAGCTGCCTCCCTTTTAACACCGCTATCTTCAATTGTGAATTCGGTTTGAAGGTTAATTCTGAATTTGGACCTCACTAACGAATATACAACAAGCAACCACAATAACTACACTGCAGATACTGAGAAGGAACTGAGAAGTTTCATGGGGACATGCCAGTATTACAGCCGCTTTTGCCCAAACACTTCAACTCTTTTACGCCCTATTGAAGAAGGGAGCGAAATGGTGATGGGACGCCACTGTAGGCAAGATGTTCAATGACTTGAAAGCCATGTTCTTTCGATCATGCACCATCAATCATGCACCAGAATTTTGACCACATGTTTACATTGCAAACTGACAGCAGCGATGTAGGAATAGGAGCTGCCCTGCTTCAGAGTATCAACGGAGAGGAGAAAGACGTAGCATTAGCATCACGTGTTCTACGATGGGCAGAAACACGGTATACGTCCACAGAAAAGGAGGCCCAAGCAATGGTATGGACACTCCTAAAATGTCGATATTTTCTGAGTGGACGAAGGTTCAAAATTGGGACAGACAACCAATCATTATTGTTTCTACGTCGATGCCATTCAAGTAATGATCAACTGCATCGCTGGATTCTATGGCTTCAACAATTCGATTTTGACATAGAACACATCCCAGGATCCACAAATTACCTACCGGATCTTTTGAGCAGGCAGGGATCGCCTGAGATGCCAGGAACGGGACGAGGTGAACTTTCACATGGCAGTAATTGACTTACAGATTTATCCTTGCCTGAGATGACATGGGAAAGCTTGAGCGCACATCAAGACCAGGATCCGGAGATATCTGTGATCTAGCGTTATAAGGAAGGGGGGTTAGGAGCAGACACTCCTGAATACGACAGGATTCACCACAAGGGTCACAAGTGGAGAATTGTGAATGGAGTGGTGCTCATTAAGGTGAAAGACGATCCAGAAACACTTCGTGCATGGACTCCTACATCCTTACGATATAGCTTAGTATGGTTTGTACACTCCAAAAATGCACATTTCGGAGCGCGAAAGGTGACCATGATTTTAAAAGGTTACGTGCATTGGAACAACATGGACCGACCTGTAAAACGACTTGTAGCTACTTGTGGCTACTTGCGCCTCAAAACTAAGTACCCCAACAGAACATATCAAGGGGAGATGTATAACATTATTCCGGAAACCAAAAATAAAATTGCTGCATTGGACTTATATGGACCGTTACCCAGAGCCGGACGAGGAAATAAATTTGTCATGGTAATCATCGACTTATTTAGTAAATGGATGTGCGTCTTTCCCATCAATCAGCCGAGCGCACGAAACTGCCTAAAAGCTTTGGACAACTTCATGGCGGAAGCTGGACCTTATGAGTGTGTGCTGACCGACCACGGGACTCAGTTTACCAGTACAACTTGGCGGGAAGAGCTTGATCAACGAGACCTATCTACTCCTCGATCCGTCACCCGCAATCCAACCCTGCAGAGCGAGTAATGAGAGAACTATCCCTACTATTTAGAACTTATTGTAGGAACAACCACAAAAGCTGGGTGCAACTATTGCCTTACCATAAACAATTGGCTTACCGAAGTTCCTCACGACAGCTCCGGCCGATTGCCGATGGAGATACATTTCGATCGCCAACCTCCCTGTTTCTTAGATTGTCTTGACAGAACCGAAATAACCCACAGCAGGATGACCGTAACTCCAAGAATCGTACTGGACAAGCTAACTAAGGAAGGCCGAAGGAGACAAAAGAAAGTGCAGCAAAAAGATACAACTTTATGGTGGGGCAAAAAGTCCTTCTACGTGCTCCAAGTGTATCCGACCCTATCCGTGGACTGTTTCATAGGTTCTTTCCACTGTTTGTGGGACCGTACATCGTCACCAAAATAGTAGCGCCAAATGTTGCAGAGTTAACTAATCTAGACGGTCAGGCACAAGGCCAGTGTAACTTTTTTAATTTACGACCTTAGAGGTGAATTAAACTTCTTGAGGATTTCAGAGACGACTGAAAACTGTCGATTGTTTGATTCAAGCTGAGAATCAAGTTGCCAAATGAGTTAAAATTGTCCACTAATCAATAATTTAAGGGAACTGTAAATATTCTATACAGGTGAAGAAAAGAAAAAAGAAACTTTATTACCAATTAAATGGGTTAGTAATATTTTTACATCAAATGAACTTTAAATATTCCATACAAGTTAAAAAAAAGAAAAACCTTAACTTTAATTAGTTAAAGTAGCGTTCAGAAAATAAATGAAAGGTGAATTGTTTTGTTTTGGAGTTGTGCATCAGGATGTAGTCGGACGAGCCTGACGCAAGAAGACATCCACGAAGACACGAAGACATCCTGAAGAAGCGAACACGTTTTTGTAAATAGATTTAAGTAAAATTTTCTTGTAATATGATGTTGCCACAGGTTTCTTGTGAATAAAATTTGTTTTTATTTAAAAAAAAAATTTTGAGGGGGTAATGTGACAACATTCATATATGCACACTGTCCATTGTTGAAATATTGAATTTTCAATTATTATTTTTGTAAATCTCCCAAAGAAAAAAAAAAACGTAAATTAAGAAAATGTTCCGAAATGATTATTTCAAGGCGAAGGGCAAAGAAAATTCGTTTGTTTTAATTTTAGCTTTTAACTCAATTTTAATTTAATTTAATTTAATATTTAAAGTTCTTAAGTTGGAGTGAATCTTGAAATAGTGAATCTTGAATTAATTTAAGTTAAATAATTGTTTTTCTTAAGCTTAGTGAATTTAAGTTGATTTAATAAATTTCATTCATAATTTAGTTTAAAAGGAATTTTAACTTTTCTTTTAAATGAATTTAGTTTGTTTTTATCATGAAGCAATAGCGAGGCTATTTTAGCTTAGAGCTTAGCAATTAGCTATACGTTGTCATTTCGGAGTTTAACATTTTCGTTCATTTGAATAAACATTGTTGAGCTTCATTTGTTGAACAAGCGTAAAGCCTTTTTTTTTGATACCGTGGACGCAAGGTGTGGTTCCCTACCCCCCGAGAAGATTGGATTAATTGTTGGGGTGTGACACTGTGGAGGGAATAAATGAAAGTTTTACTAGCTGAGTGCTAAGGTTGGAGCCGAACATTTTTATAGATATAACCAAAACCATCCCACACTTTCTGTACCATCACTTATTTTGGGGAAACCCGAATAAGCACTTTATCCCTTGTCCTGTCACAATAAATATATTGTGACATTACGCATATATTGCCGTTTAATGTATAGTCAATTTAGTAAATTTATCATTGTTAAGCTTAATCTTAAAGATATGTAAAAATAAGAAGAATTATTTTGGAATTTTGTAAGTCAATTGCGAAATTTTTATTTAGATAATTTTATTCAATTTATTAGTTTAGCTTTAAACCTTAAGTTAGAGTTTTTCTGTTTCTGGAAACTATTTTAGATTAGCGTGTCATAACTTATGACAGAGCAGTGTAGTTTTTAGTTTTCCCAAAAGAATTAAGCTAGTCTCAAGATTCGTCGTAATATTAAGTTTTAATTGAATTTAAATCTAAGATTTTATTTTTTTTTATTTTTTTTATTTAGGCAGTAGTATTATTTTAGTTTAGCTGTGGAAAATTCGATTTAATTTTAAATGATTTATCATGAATCATTTTCCGACTAATTATTGGTCAATCGGATCATCACCTTAGGTGACGTCACTTGCCTTATTTGGTAAGATATCCGACCTCGCCTTGCCATAGGAGGCGAGGTCAATTACGTAAGATGTCACGAGAGACATGAACTGATTTAAGGCTGTGCAGAAGAGGTGTTCTCTTTCTTCCTTAGCTTGCAGTCTCGTCTCTCGATTGGCTCAGGTTCTCCACTAGACGCCCGCATATCCTGCTTATGCCGGTAGCAATAATTCTCCAGCTGTTTCGAGTCAACATATTTAACTTCAAACAAGCGCTTAGACTAGAGTGTGTTACGATAGTTGTATAGCTTAGAAAGGCAACCAGGATAGCCTAAAATTAAACAATCTAATTTTGCGAGAACAAATTCTGCAAAATTAGCGTGCGCATACTACAGCACCGGAAAAGTAATTATGAGTAAAATTTATTTTTGTGAATTACTTCACATTTTTATAAGTGATTCAAATTCAGTTAAAATTAGCGGAGATAATTTCAATGCTAATGAGCTGGTGTAAAGAATTTATCCACACAGTGACTGAATGAACCCTTAACACGTGTATAAGGTGAGAAGCCAAAAAAAAGGAAAATGATTAGTGTTTTACTGCATTATTAGCGAAAAGGAATTAGGTGAATTTAGTTAATTAGTGAAGGAATAGAATTGTGAAAACCACATGCTTCAGTTGTTTATCGAAACACCGGTGAGAGGAATAGTACTTAAGTAAAGAAGATAGTTGAACGGTTTTTCTTTAATTGTAATTCGCATTGGCATATCTCCAAAGTTAGAAGACTTGATATCTTTCTTTTCTGTCCAATAAATTGTGAAGTTAACATTTAAATTATTGGAGAGTTAGTCCCTATTCTAGTGAGAGTGGACGTGAAGTGTGGCTCTTCCACGCCCGAGTAGACTGAGCTGGTTATGCAGGTGATGTCTGAGGACAACAAGACTCAATCCAGCCACCGCTCGTACCAGGAACTCATTCCCTTCCCTGGCATAGCGCAGCAGATGATCAATACAGTGGGTCATTCGATATGCTTTCTGTTGAGGGTGAAGACTGTGGGGCATCCAATGGCAGACACTTTGCGCCAGTTCAATCTTTTTGTAATGATGGTGTGAACACTTCCATTAGTATTCTCAGTGTCATCCAGGCAAGCTCACCCGTGGCGTCATTCTGCTCCACGCCATTGCAAGGCCCCATACGGCAAACACAATCACGGCACTCTGGCAGAAATTCATGTGGGAAGTTCTCGACACCATCCATACAGTGCAGACCTCTCTCCCTGCGATTACGCCATTTTTGGTCCCCTAAAAAAGGCTCTGAGGGGCAAACGATTCACCTTGAACGACGACGACAAGCAGTACGTTCAGAATTGTTTCACAATGCAGCCCCGGTAATTTTACGAGACAGCCATTCACCGCCCTGTATCGCAGTAGGACAAGTGCCTCAACAACCAGGGCCAATATTTCTGACATACAGGTACTGGTTTCTGTTCCTAGGCCTCGGGCTCGTTTCTTTTTGAATGCCCCTCATATATACGTACGTGTAGTCACATATACACATACACAAGTATATACATACGTATATATCCACTTTTGAAGACGAATAAAAGAAAGAAGAAAGGAAAGGAAGAAAAATAAGGAAACAATAAAAAGCACTGGAGAAAGGAATGGGTGCAAGAAGAAGGTGAATTATAAAAACTTATGGAAACCATCTTGGGGAATCGTGTGTACAGAAAGATTATCATTACAGCATCTCTTGTCTGTAATGATGAAGTAGGACACTCTATATTATTTTCTTTAGAACTTTAGAAACTTTGGGTAACTTAGAACCCGAATAAACGCATTTATTTTTTTTATTTAAAATTTTCTAGAGTGCTTTTATTGTGTTGATTTTAATAAATAATTTATTTTTGTTTAGGATTCCTGTTTTGTTTGAAAGTGATCTACCATTGTGTGGCAGTGAAGAACTGTTTAATGAAGCGGTGGAGGTAAGTTATAAGATTGTTTCCAATGCAACAAGAGAGTTTTGCGGATGCCCAAGAAAATGTATAGAGAAGATTTATACTACAGAGCTAATGCATAGACCTTCATTATTCCCTAACTCCGTTACAGTTGGTTTTGAATATCCATCAAATAAAATTCTGGAATTAAGAGAATATGTTGAACGAACAATTTTTGGGTTATTACTAAGTGTTTTTGGAAGTGTAAGTTTATTCTTAGGTTTAACTGCCTTAGATTGTTTTGAAATTCTGGAAGGCATTGGATTTAAAGTGTTCAATAAAAGGAAGCAACATTCATTAACTGAAGTTACAACTTTGGATGAAGAAAAAAGTCAGGAAATGGCTGAGATCGAAAATACCACCTTTGAATAGATTGATTACAATTGCAAATAAACATGTTTCATAATGCCTGGAATTTAAAACGATGATGCTACAGGTAGAAATGAACATGGTTCCATTTTACATAATATAAGAGGCATTCAAAAAGAAACAAGCCGGAGGCCTAGGAACAGAAACCAGTACCTGTATGTCAGGAGTATTGGCCCTGGTGGTTGAGGCATTTGTCCCACTGCGACACAAGGCGGTGAATGACTGCCTTGTAAAATTCCTGGGTTTGCATTGTGAACCAGTTCCGCACGTAATGCTTGACGTCGGGGTCCGAGGCGAATCGTTTGCTCCTCAGAGCATTTTTCAGGGGACCAAAAATGGCGTAATCACAGGGGGAGAGGTCTGGATTGTATGGAGGGTGATCAAGAACCTCCCACTTGAATTTCTGCAAGAATGCTGTGATTGGTGTAGGCCGTATGGGGCTTTGGATTGTCGTGGAGCAGAATGACCCCCACGGGTGAGCTTGCCTGGTCGTTTCATCTGTGATGCGGTGAAGTGCTTGTGCGTTGCGGTGAAGACCGTGTTGGACGATTGATGCATGCTTCTATTAGCTTGGTCACATGAATTGCACCCGTGATCCTCTAGCAGCGGGCTGTGAACTTCCCCACTCACTCGTGTCGGAACCAATCTTGGTTACACATGCAACGATATTACTCTTCTGAAACCGGTTTGTCCATTCCACACTCCGGCTCGTTTCTTTTTGAACGCCCCTCATACTTATGCAAAAAATATGCACTTAAAAATATATGTTCTGAATCCAATTTATTTCTTTGGAATTAATCTTTACAGATATACACTGTTCAGCCACTTTACTAGATACACCCCTGCTCTGCGAAGAAATAAATGTGTATCCATTAAAGTGGCAGGAAAGTGTAAGTAATGATCGACCTCTGATAGAAAATACTTTAACTGTCTTTTTTAAAACTTTCAGATTCTGAGAAATAAAAATATAAAAATATATGTGGACTGTAATACTTCACTACAAGTTTAAGAAAGACTACAGCTTTTCTGGGGAGTAAGAGTCTTTTAGACTTAAATGAGAACATTTTTTAATAATGTGTATTGGATGCTTAACATTTATGTAAATGTGATTAAGATGATGATTGAGCTTTCGAAAACGATACTCGTTGTGGTTTCTGGTCTCAGATCTGGTCAAAAAGGATAAAACTTATAACACTAGAACAAGGAATAATCTGATATAAATATTAGGCAATGTAGTGTGATTTTATAAGGTATTGTTGGTGTCATTTCGAATGTCACATTGCGAAGAGGTGCTTTCCTACATTGTTTTCCTTAAACCAGTCTAACAAGGGAATGGTTAGGTTTGTCAGACCGAAACATCTCTCGGTATTTTTATCGTTTATTCAGGATAATAAGGAGTTAACATATACCAAATTTTGGCTCCTGTTTTTCCACTGAAGGGGGTTAAAAAAACGGAAAGATCTGAGAGTTTGTTGTATTTCCGGGAAGCATCGGGAAGCTAATGTGACATTGGAAACGCCATGCACAGTACGTTAACGAGAAAACACCAGACATACAAAGAAAAAAAGTATATACAAAGGTTATTTTTTTTCTAGAGGTCCTAAGGAAAGAAATGCAGGCAACATTATAAATACTATAAATAACCATTCAGATTTATTTTAAAGGTTCAGCAGTAACTACACAAGTGCAATAGCTTAAACACTCAAATCACAAATAGATTTGTCGCTTTAACGTTTGTCAGCGAGTGCAAATATTCGTAAATAGTTGTTTACTTACGAAATCTCTTGTGCAACTGTCAACACAATATAAGTATTAATTGCCCCTAAGTAGAATACAATTAAAGCATCTAAAATATAAGATTTTCAGTTGACACTGCACAACCGTTTTCTCTCATAGATCGTAGACTGATAGAAATTTTTACTATTATCAACTGTGTGCCCTATGCCCAGTACTCGAAGCAGAATGGGTGACGCCCGTGGGGATGTTTGAAGTATGAAAGTAGCTTACGTCGAGGGCGAAGGAACTGTTTTCTCTCATCCGTACTCTAAACGTGACTGAGATTATCAACTAAAAAAAAAGCCTGATCACCCCATTAAATACTGGTGGTTCTTGATGATATCAATACTGCTAACCTTTCGTCTAACTTGTGCTCTGCTCTACGGAGGCGTCTTTAAAAAAAGGAAAGGGGAAAAAAATTGAAATGGTATATTCTTCATTAAAATCTATTCTTTCTTATTGTTTCATATGGTTTCCAAGCGGGCCCTGGCTTTTGGAAATGAGTTTTTCTTTTTTTCTTTTTTTGGACTTTTGAAGTTAATCTATATTTGTCGATTGCACGGACCGAAATATTATCGTTGTAAGAGTTAGTTATAACTATGTTAGTTAACATATTAGTGAGATTATGAACGGATTCCAGGCGCTGTATTCGATGCTCTGTCCAGTATGAAGGAATTCGTCGAATCTAGATGTTGCATAGTGGTCAGTACATGTTTTACCGTGAATTATGATTTATCTTTAGTTTTAGTAGCTCGTCCATGCTATGCCATTCGTTTTAGGAGTGTCCTGCCCGTTTTCCTTATGTAAATGCTGGATTGATTTTGACAGGGGATGGTGTAAACTACACAATAGTTTTGCAGTTCAAAGTTTTAGAACATGCCTTTGTTTGAAAAAAAATGTTAATATGAAACACTATAGCTGTACCCGCGTAATATTGCTTTTTTTGGTTTCTTTAGTTTTTTATTGTATATTTGTTGCATGATGCATCTTACTTGATTGTCAATGAATAGTCTAAATTATTAATTATATAAAAGCGGAATATGCATAGTTGATAATTCATTGTTAAATAAGACTTCAGGAGCAAAGTTTCAATGCTCCGTGAATCAGCATTGAGATGAAATTGGTTTTACAGGACGTGGGCCAGTATTGTGTTATTAGAAGCCGTTCGTTTGCAATATACTGATGAACTAATGTAGCCATTGTGTCTCATGATCTTAAAATCCAAAAAATACGATAGAGTTATTTGTTTCGATTTGAAAGCCGAATCTGATTCCAGGCGATAGGCCTATCTTGAAAAAATGTCGTAAATGCCTAGCGGAATGTCTTCATTAGTGAAAAGTATCCAATCGTCGCCGTATCTTATGTGTAAATCCATGTTAACTTCACCATTTTGGTTTTTGTCTTCGACGTAGATCCCTGCTAACGAGGCTAAACTTGCCAATCCCATGAATAGATCAAAAGACTAATGGACCTCGTCTTCATCGAATTCAAAAATTTGTTCTTTCATTAAAATTTTTTTTTTTTTCTAGTGTGAGGTTCTTATGAGTTCTATTCTTAGGCTGTGTTAATTCACGAAAAATAAAGTAGTAATCAATTGCCTTTTGCAACAGTCCGTAAGAAATAGAGGTGAACAGTGATTGGGCATCGATATAAAACATTCTGTTTTCGATTCCATTTAATTCGCAATTGTTTAAAGTGGTTTAAAGCCTCAACGCCATTCTTAACCGCATGTTTGATGGTGATATGTAATTCCGCTAGATTGGATTTCAATGATTTGTCTATCAAAGCAATGGTTGAATTTTTACTGTTCATAACGGATCTAATATTGAGGGCAATGTCTAGATTACGAACTTTATGAATTTTTGAAAATATACATAATTTTGAAATCCTACTACATTTTTGGAATCAGTGTTTTCCAATTAAATTGTAGTTTATGATGGTTTTGGAAAGTTCAATAAAGTATTTTTCAGTGTCGGTGCATAGGAATTTTAGTTTTAAAACTCCTTCTTTGTCTGGAAAGAATTTTTTCCCCCATTCTTATGTAGTTATTCAACTATTTACAAACTTTTTCCTTATTTTGTTGATCTGTGTTTCATAAGCGATTGTTGAGAAAATGGGCAGTATTATAGTCAACTATAATCCGCGTGAATCTTCGTACACTTCACTCTAAAGTTCGGCTTGAATTCATTTATAATTTGTTAATTAAAGAGATTATTGGGTTTTAAAGACAGTGCATTAGGACAGCGTATTATCTCTTGAATTCTTCCCAATCTCATATGTTCTAAACACAAAATAGATTCAACTTGTAACAACTATTTTCCTTGTACCTCTTTCAGATTCCTAAGATTTATAGTTTTTTCAGTAATCCTGACCAAAATATATATAGTAAACATATATAATTAAATTTCAAAAATTTCGTTTCATTATTTTTTGTTGTAATCCTTTTTTAGCTCTAAAACTCATGTTAAGAGATGGTAGAAATGTGATGTAATTATCGTCAGTTATAAAAAGATAAAAGCTTATCATTGACACAAAATTATATGAATATTTGAGAACAATGAATTGGAAGCAATGCTTAAACAAAGTGCTGTTTAAAGTCATTGGATGAAAATAATCAAATAAGATGAAAACATTCAAATATTAAGAAATTTGAAACGAATATTTGGTAAAAATAAAATGTTACCATTCATGTTTACTTAATTGAGACATAATTTAAAATTTACTTAAACTCTTTTTAATACAAACTCCAGAGCAATTTTCCAGAAAACGTTATAAAACTCACTTTAAAGACTTTATAGAACTTTATAGAAATGTTATTGTCAATAATAAGTCATAGAACTCAAGAGTATATACTATGCTCTGTTTCAGATCTCCAACTCTAAATCAGTTCTTATAATGCAATAAACTATATTATTCAATTAACTATATTAATCAATTAATTTTAATATTCAATTAACTTTATTATTCAAATAACTTTATTATTCCATTAACTACAATATTCAATTAAATATATTATTCAAATAACTATATTATCCAATTAACTACAATATTCACTGAATTGTAATATTCAATTAACTGTATTCAGTTAACTATATTATTCAATTACCTATAATATTTCTTCAATAAATATTGTTCTTTCAGACTATTTTTATTGAATTTTTAACAGAGTATTTAAGATAAGTTTCATTGAATTTCGTCCTTTATTTTTCACTATAAGGACTGAACACCTTCTCTGTAATTATGGCCACCTTGTATATGTTACATTTCCTTTAAGGGTATCTTTAAATATCAATAATTTAAATGTTAGAACTTTAAAATAAATATCAATACTATTTAATTCCTTAAGTAAATGAATCTGATAATCATAAAATTCATTATAACTGTTGTGTAATCTTAATATTTATATTATTTTGTATTTATTCAGTTACTTCTTCGTATAAATGATACTTTTTAATCTTATATTATTTGGTTGTATATCTCTACCTGCGATATATATTTATTTCACTATATATATTTAAATATCTATATATATTTATATAGCACTTATAAACAACTAATTTAAGATGTGAATACCAACATTATATAATTCTTGTATGTAAATGAATCACCAAATTTATTATAAATTTTCTGTTTATAAATAATACATAATTATAAATTGTATATATATATATATATATTATTGTTATAATTATTGTACGTTTAACACAAGAAAACTGCAACTGAACTGCTCACTGTAATTTATTATTCTATTTAAGAAATGGTCAGTTACATTTCTGTTTGTCGATCCACTTCAACATATTTAAATTTTGATTTGTTTTTAACATACTTATCAAGTCTTTGACATAATCTGATATCTAGAAGAGAGTTGTGAGAATAGTTCATCTTGAATATTGCTTGCTGTATTTATTAGTAACTTGAAATTTGTCTTTATAAGTATTTTTAAAACTAGTTCAACTGATGAAAAAGAATTTTCCATCCTCCAATTTATCATTATTTTAAACTTTTACACAAATTATAATGATGTAGATGTGCAAAAATAAAAATTAAAATAAAATTCATCAAATTGTGTATTTTTTAAACTATATAATACATTGACATAAATAACTGATGTGTGTAGTGTGTATAGACTTAAACAGAATTACGAAACAAATAATAAAAAATGATATATCTCGTTGTATTCCTCAAAGTCTGGATGTTCAGTGAAAAGGACTTCGAGTCTAGTCTATTTCTAATTTTAGGTGGCCATTGACAGTATCATGAAATTAGTGTTAATAGGAAAAAATTGGGATCTATATAAAATGAATTAACTATCAGAATGAATAGATACATTAAAACAACTATGGCCACTTCCGATTCAAGATGGTCACAGGCCATTGGCTACAAGGTGTGTTTGAAATCAATAGTAGTGCTACTGTATAGGTCCTTTTATTTTGAGGGATTTCCTCACTCCGGGATGATAAATTATCTCGATATTTCGGCCCCGTGCCTCGGGCCTTTTTCGGGAGATGTATAAAAGTCAATCACATGAAGGAGAGCGCAGAACTAACAATTTCCGTCGCTAGTTTCTCGGATAAGATGCTCATGATGTTTGTTTCGAGCAAATGGTGGCCGCATTGTGAGATGGAGAGGGGCTGGAAGGGAAAGGTAAAAAAGAAGAGTCCTTGGGGACAATTTCTTAATTGCGTGAGGGGGTGCGTCAGCGGCGGCGAACTTAATTGGTCTCTTCGAATTCAAAACACCGTTATATTGAAAGCTCTCCTTCATATAATTGACTTTCATACATTTTCCGAAGAAGGCCTTTCAAGTTCATTTACCAAATAACAAATTGGCAAATTACTTATCTACTCAATGAAGCAAAATAAAAAATTAAGGAGAATGCTCAAAAGATAAAAAAGGCACGACAGGACCTCCGAAGTTGTTATTTCTTGTTCTCGGTGTTGTATGGAATAAGCTTTGCTGCAGTATAATCGCACACTGAAAATGACTGGAAGATCTTGTCATCAACTTATTATCAGCTGGACACTATAAAGAAAGTAAGGTCGTTTATTGGGTAAATTCATTTGGTTAGTTGCGTAAATTTGATAGATTGTTGTTACTCAAGTTCATTGCGTAAATTCTGTCCATATCGTTTGGAATTCCAGTACAGTTGGCTTTATTGAAAACAGTGATTCCATAAAGTAACAACTATTCTTAATTGCGGGACTATTCCAGTCAAGTTGACGTTGGTTACATTTACATTGATATATTAATTGCCAAACGATTGAAGAACAACCAGCTAACACAGAGAATATTACATAGGCTGTAACAAAAAATATGAACATTGCGATTCTTTGGTGAACAGTTTTACCAATTGTCACACAAGTATAAATTCTCACCAAAAAATGCTTAAAAGCCCTTCCTTGGTCACTTGGAATACACTGAATTTTGAGATCAGACTGACAAAGCCGAGTTCCAGATACCCACGACACCTTTAAAGACATGAATCACTCTATATTATGTCACTTTTCTTCGGCGATTACATCACGTGATGGTTACATGAAGTAGTGACTGAAATCGTATGATCTTGTCTTGTAGCCTCTCAAACTGAAGTGCTGCTTAGGAAATCTAATTGCTTCTTATTCGCCTCTTATCTTTAATGATTTTTAACTCACTATTTGAGCTACTTTTTGAGAATGTGCACTTTCAATATTCTCATTCTTATTTCTTTTTGACTAAGGGACACTTTAATAGTAATCAAGACATAGCGAAGATTCATTGAATTTACTTCGATGATGTCAGCTATTTCCTGTAACTGACTGAGTAAAACTAAACTACAAAGAAGTTGATGGCAGTAAATTATTTAACTTTCTGAACAATAAAGTTATTTCTATTCAATGCCATGTTTCCTTTTATCTATTTTATGAGTGAAAGTGAAATAATAATTAAGAAAGCATTTTCTACGAAAATTTTTTGTTTGACTTTCTGCATCTATGAAGGTGGCATTTGCGACCTTCATAGATTAGATATTTGCCAATATTACATAGTTGAAGATTCTCCATATTTTAGTAGTAACATTTCATTTGTGAAACAATATTTGCAGCAAAGAGAAATTGAATTGTTCTCCAGTTGTGTTAGTATATATTTGAACGTTGATCAGAGAAATAGTTTACATAAGCCTTAAACACAGGAAAGACTAATTGAAGAAAAGCGATACAATACATTGATATAAAAAAACAGTAACAACATATTGACAGCCTTTGATGAATTGAATAGAAAGTATATTACTTTCTGTCTGCCATAGTTCAGATCTATTGGGCTAAATCATAGGCAAAACGATATTAAAGAAAAGAAGGAATCGTCAAAGCATATTACACTTTCTCCTTCCGTCAGAATAAAAAACCGTCATGATAGGATTCCGATAAACATTGATTTAGCTGAGAGATTTAGATGAGAGCGCATGCGTCAAGTTAGCAACGCACTAGGAATCCTAGAAAAAAAAATATATCTCATTAATACAATAGTTAAACAGAATTAGTGAGGACAACGTACTATTAACTTAAAATTAACTGCATTACATGTAACAGAATATTAAAACAGGAAAAACTTAGATGTCTGGGGAGTGCAGGCAGGAATAACAAAGTTAATATGTGGACTAGAACTTTTAGTGGACTAAAAGATTTTTAAAACCATAACCCCAAGCAGAAAGAAAAATATCAGGTGTTCATTGTGTAATATCGTAACAATACAAATTAATACAAAATGGAGGAAAATGGGAAGCAAGATCAATTAGAAAATTTATCAGGAAAGTCAACACCACCAAAAGAAATGGAATCAACCCAGCCGATTCTAAACATGGAATTAGGACAATTCATATTGAAAGAAACTAGTCGGCTACCCGTCGCTTTGCTCCGGAAGCCTCCGCATATGTAACGGAAAACAACTTTTTATTTAGTAAAAAAAAACACACACACAAATTACATCAAGTAAACTAAAGCTAAATTTTTTTAATTTTTTTTTAATTTAATTTAATTTGATGTCTATATTCTCTCAATCCACGACTGCTTTTAGAACCAGCGTGGGAATCACATATCTATGATATATTTTTATTTTTTTATAGAGATTAGAATGTAGTCCTCGTGATCTAATGGCTAAGATGTCTAACTTCGGAGCATAAGGTTGCATGTTCGATTCACGTAGTGAACTTGTAGAAACTAGTTCTATTTTCAGAAATTACAACAATTGCAGCAGACAGACAGAGAAATCAAAGATTTTTGTTATACATGTATACTTTTCAGTGATTTTTGAGATATAAATAGTGATGGTCTTTAAGTTACAAATAGTGATTTTTCAGTATTCTATCTAATAGAAATAGTGCTTCTTTCTTTCTTGAAACACTTTTTTTAATTACAATTGATACCTTTCAGTGGTTTTTGAATAAACAAATAGCGATGGTTTTTGAGTTACAAATAGTGATTTTTAAGTATTCTATCTAATAGAAATAGTGCTTCTTTCTTTCTTGACTCTTTTTTTTATTCAAACATTTCCGGTGTACACGTGCTTGTTTTTCAATATCACATAGAATTTGGTTAAGTAAGAATATTATTTATTTAAAATATTCCAACATTTCGGCAATTATAGTTCTAATTGTCATTTTAAATTAAAAATAAACAGACGGAACGGAAATTAATAAAAAAATCTTGAGATTCAAAAAACAAAAAGGTGGAATTCATTCATTATTGATTGGGGGAAGAGAAAGGACAAATAAGTCAAAAAACAATTTAAAGCGAGTAGTAGTCATCTTGGCCTAATGGATAAGATGTATAACTTCGGATCAGAAGGTTGTAAGTTCGATTCCTGTCGCTGATGTTTCGTTGTAAAAATTATTTCTATTTTCCATTCGCTCAGGAAATTGCGACAGACAGACAGACAGAGAAATAAACATCTTGGAATTAACCGTTCGAGTATTATTAACTTTCAGGATTATCTTCAGTTATTATCAAGACAATTAGGTTATTAGGAGATGGCAAGGGAATTATCTAGGAAAGATCGTAAGTCACATTTTTCCATACTTATTTTTCCAGCTCGTTCTCAAAACATAAAGGACGTATAGAAGAAGGCCATATTCAATAAGTTTAAAGATTAATATAGAATCTCGATAAGGTAATATTTTATATTAAAGATTCTCGTAGACAAGAATTCTACTATTAAAGTTTAAAGCAAGTTCAGAGACATTTAACCTTAAAGTAAAGTAAAATAAAGAACATTTAAGTGTTAAACAAAAGAGACGCTTCAACACCTGAGAGAACTAATTAAAGAAAGACTTTTAGTAATTCAAAGCACGAAATTAGAAGATAGCCGTCTTATAGAAGAAGATGAATTGTAATCAAGACATTTTACTGCTTATTAAATAAGTTATCGTTCTGAAAGATTTCTAGATTATTTGTATCTCTTTTCATCTCTTTGCATCAAGTTAAGTACAGGGTTTAGGTAACTCCCTTTAAATAAACGTTGTGGAACCAATATTTATGCCTTAGGAAGGTTTTGGATAAATCAAACAACAAATGGTTATGGGCCCAGGTATCAACGCTATTTTCACTGCGCTGGATGACAAAAATACTTAATGTACGACGCTAGATCACAAAGATCCTCGAAGCAGAGATAAGAGACGGAACAGAACTATATTTAAGCAATTGTTAGTCTTAAGTGGAAAGAAGTCTATTGATCAACTTAAGCTGAGAAAAGACAGTAAAATTACCATGGCTAGTAATATTCTAAGGTTCAGCAGGGAGAATTATAATAAGTGGAGGCTTCAATTAAGGATCACACTCCAGAAAGATGGTTTATGGGGACGTAGCGAATACACCACTGTCGGATATCCAGGAGATGGATGAGAAGCCGATCAAATATAAACTGCTGAACATAGCCCAAAAGGTTTTGGATAAATCAGACAACACTTTCATGTACTACAGAAAGCGGTTTTATGTACAAATTACACAAATTGATGGCTTGTAAGTATTCCATAGTAAAACCGCTCATTAAGACAAAACCTTATCAGAAGCAAATCCTAAGTAAGTATCTGACTTTTAATTATAGTATCTAAATCTACAAACGTTCTTTAAATAGGTAGAAAACGACGCTTCTAATGTTCTATTTAGTTCTGTGGATCACAAAACATAACTGTTACCTCCCTTCTGAAGATCCCATCAACCTCTATCTTTATTTATGTGGATCACATTCTGCTTGAAACTTCTTTTATCATAATTTATTAGTTACGTCAGTTATTTGAATTTGATAGAAATTTAGTCAACATAAATTTAAAATTATTTTTTTCTTATTAAAAAGGAAATTCATGTTTGGGAGGAAAGCAGCAGTTTCTTAAGAATGAATTTCAAACATTCGAATCTTCGAATACGAAAACAACTATAGTATTTTTATTTACTGTAAACCGTGCTGAATTCAAAATTAAAAATAGCCTACCTTGTATAAGCACGAACTAGGTGTGAATTAGACATGAATTAAACCACAACGTTTCTGACCTTCTGCTGTATAAGGTCCATTTTCAAGTTTGAGAAATAAAATCTAATGTAAACTACCTTCAGTACTATGCGGCTATTAATTTTAATAACGTCTGCAAAAAGAATGAGTTTGGTTCCTAAGGGGTGCAAATTAAAAATTAATACTAAAAATTCTAAAATTAACAAATTGAGTAATGCCATTCAACGTTTATTAATAGCGGAAAGAATTCATGAGGCCCACATAAAGAAAGCTCAACTTATTGCTAAATTAAAGCGCTTATCCATTCTCCTAAGAGACAGATTAAATGAACAGGATTACTTACTTGTCTTAGTTAAGGGAGCTCAAAAGGCGGCTTGCGCAAAAAAAGCCATTACTTTTAGGCATGATAAAAAGTTGGGAACACTTTTGAGCCAAAAGAAGATGTCACATGACCAATTCCCCCGCCAACAGGAAAGTAAAATTATTAATGATAGTAAAATAGAGCTTATCAACATCCAAAAAAATGTTCTAAGTAAGGGGTTAAAGTTTAACATGGGTAACGAGAATTTGACCACCATGACCATTTTGACTAACCTGGAATCTCAGATTAGATTTATAAAGGATAAGGCAGAACGTACAAGCCTTCGTAAAAATGTAGGACATATTGTTAAAGGGTTACATTTTAAAAATAAATCCAAGTCTGCCCTCGGAAGTATTGAACATAAGGAGTTAATGAAGCTGAAAAAATACGCGGAAGATATCATTTTTATCGAAGCGGATAAAGGTGGTGCAACGGTCATTCTGGATATAGATGATTATAAAAATATGTGTGAGAAGTTTATTCATGATAATGACAGTTTCTGTGCGGTTAAATACTCGGAAAGCAGGTTATTAATGAATTGGCATCTAAGCTCATGAAGGCAAAACACCATGGTATTATCAGTGAGGATATTGAAAAACAGGCACAATTTAGAAATGGGTCAATACCGGTTTTCAAAGGGTTGCCAAAAATACTTAAAGAAAAAGTAGGTTCGTTCTATAAAGTTAGGCCCACATTAACTGCAAGGTAAGGGCCGTCATGACTATCTCAAAGCTCGTTGAGAAAAAAATGACCACGTTACATTATCATTCCAAATATAGCATTAAAGATCGTAAACCGTTCCTTGATTTTCTTCAAACGAACTCAACAGTTCCCAATGCAAAAATGGTGTCACTGGACGTCGTAAACTTGTACACCTCTCTGACGCAAACTCTAATTATGCGTGCTATACAACATGCCATTGAATATGATGTTGAGATCCAACAGGGTAAAAAAAATTTTAATCTTGGGGAGATGGCAATGTTGGTTGCTCTGCTTTTTAAGATGCAATTTTTTACATTTGATTCCAGACTTTACTTACAAACATCCGGGGTGTTCATGGGGTTACCGTCTTCGGCTATATTCGCCGAGTGTGTCATGGGATATGTCGAATCCCAGATATTTTCTATTGAAAATGTCTACAATAATGTTCACTATTTCTGCAGGTATATTGACGATACATTTCTGATCGTTAATGACCATTATGCGGGGAATATTTTGCAGGATTTTAACAACTGTGATCAACACATACAATACACCGTTGAAATGGAGCAGAGGTGTAGGCTAGCATTTTTGGATGATTTGGTTATGCGAGAACAAGAAACTTATGCAATCACGGTATACAGGAAGCCAGCACATGCACGTGTCACCATTCATTTTAGGAGTTCAATGCCCTTAAATTATAAAATTAACGCCATTGATATGGCTCTAAATAGAGCGATTAATATTTGTTCTGAGCAGAAATTTTTGGATCAGAAATTATTGACATTTTTCACAATAATGGCTTCCCCAATAACGTTATCGAAAAGCGCGTAAAAAGATTACGATCGAAAAAGCGATACACGAAAACTATTGGGACTTTGGACTCCAGGAACAATCGAGACGCATTTCGATATGCTTCTATCGTTTATGATGAAACGATTAAAAAAAATTAAAACCTGTATTGGGAAGATTGGGAATAAAATTGGCCGGCAGACCAGGGAATACCTTAGGAAATTTTCTCAATGGGAAAAAAAGATCCATACAAAACAATGGTAGTTTGCTTAAAACACAAGAGGTAATTTACGGGATACCATGTGAGGAACATACTATGAAAAATAGGGGAAAAAAATGCCATTAGGTGGGCCAAACCAAAAGACCGCTGGAAAAGCGTTTGAATGAGCATATTCGGGCTGTTAAATCGAACAACACGGCATACCATACGGCCACCCACTGTAGCGATCTTAATCACCACTTAGATATAAAGAATGTATGCATTTATAATTGTTACAAGGATGAATATCTGCGGAAATTTTATGAATCTGGCACAATAAGACTTTCAAAAAGCTATAACCAAGACTTGTCCACGACAAACGTTTTGGAATATGGCCTTTCATCGCAAATTAGGGTAAAGAAATTTATAATTTAAAGTATATTTCAAATTATTTATAAAAAAAAAAAATCCCGCAGAACTAGCGCTTTTGTTATGTAGTTTCCATTTTAGCCACTAGGGGTAACACCTCCGCGTCCGTTTATATCTTCAAATACCTTTTTCAAAATGTAACGACTTCAGTACTGAAGGTAGTTTACATTAGATTTTATTTCTCACACTTGAAAATGGACCTTTTACAGCAGAAGGTCAGAAACGTTGTGGTTTGATTCATGTCTAATTCACACTTAGTTCGTGCTTATACAAGGTAGGCTATTTTTTATTTTTAACTATAGTATTTTTTTTCTAAAAAAAGGGTTTGTGATATGTAGTCATTACGTAGCGATGCATTTTGTCTGGAATAAAAGTAAACCAGTCATGACGTCATCAACGTGAACTCAACAATTAATAAAATAAAAATTTCAATAAAATAATATTTAAAAAACCTATAAAATTATTAAAATAATAATAACAATAATAAAGAAATGTATTTGTAACTGTAGAAACTACAAAAACCAGAATGTTTTGGTAATATTTAAAAGATTTCAGTTCCGAATATTAGCTGTTACGTCCTGATGGGGCTGTTACGTCCTGGAAACATCAATCCATAAGGAAATTACATCATCAAAAGCTCTTCTTTCATGAACTGAACTACAGTTTACAAAATAAGTCCATTGAAAATTGACAGCCATAGATTTATTCCATTGATGAATAATTTAGAGGAATAATCAATTCATAAAAGTTATTTAACTTAGAAAACTTAAAATAGAATGTAAGATGAAATTTTTTCTAAGTATTCACTTTTATTTGAATTAAATTATTAAAAAAAGTTCATTAAAAAAATTAAATATTTTTTCTGAATACGAAAACAATTTACTGATGTACTGAATTTAGCAACAGTTAATTTCAACAATTTGAGTAGAATGATGAAGTTATCTCTTTGTCTTCGTAGAAATTTAAAATATTTTTAAAAAGATATTTCTCGAGAAAATAAAAATAGAACATTTTAGATCAACTCTTTTAATAAAGACCAATTATAATATTTTGATTACTTTCAGAATATTACAAAATATTCACTGGTATTATTTCAGCTGATAGTTAATCAGAAATCATTCATATTGCCCCCATTACGTTTGTTTTTCTTTTGTTTACTTCATCTTTAACTTTTTATCTTTATCTTTATATTTTACTTTAAGTCCACGTCCACAGAAAAAGTGTTTTTGCCCCTTCTACAAATTATTCATTTGAAATACAGTAGATGATGCAGTAATTTTCCTTTCATCATTGGTGCATCTCCAAAATAAAGCCCTTTTTCTTGGATTTTTAGATAATGTGTTTTTTTTTTTTCCAAATGAGTTTTTGATGTTTTGCTAAATTCACTGAAGTTATTTTATGTACATTGAGAATAGAAAAACTTCTATATTCCAGTTCAAAAATAAAAGAAATGTCTTCACTTTTAACTATAATCTTGAAAGGATATCATGAAATTCCTATTAATATATTGATTAATGGTTAAATCTGATAATTTGTGCTAAATAGTCGTTAGATAATAACGTTAGCAACAAGTATTTTTTTGTTGATTCCGAATATCAAAGAGTATAATAATTTCAACAAACAGATACTATCTAATGCATCAAAAGTTTAATAAATAATATTTAGCAAGGATTATTTTATTCAATATTAAACATATGAAATGTTCTGTAAATCTTTTCTATTAGTTGCTTCACTATAAGGACATTTCTTTTGTACATTTCTATTTTTTTAAAGTGAAGGCGTTCATTTGTTTAACGTCAGTAATGGGGAAAACCTGACAATAGCCACTTTTGTCCACTTTATGTAAGACAAAGTGTTTATAGACTGAAACTCGTATTTTTTTCCTCCATCTCTACAAGTCGTAAGTATTTTATTAAGGTGGGTGTACGCCAACGAGTGCTTTCCCAAGAAGCCAATAGCACGGGAAGGGGGGGAGGGGGATAAAAAAAAGTGGAAAGGAGCTGAGGATTTAAAAATCATGTATCCATTAATGAGATACTAAGAACATTGATAAGAACTTAAATAATATTTGTAAAATCCCTATTGTTTACAGCTACATAAATACAACTTTATCTTCGGATAGATTAAGTCGAAATGGAGAAACTTTTTCCAAATCCTTAAAGTTCTTCTTAAATAAACTAATAAATACAGTCAACACTGATTTTGTCAACACTGCGAACACAAATGTCTAACGTTATCATTAATCTATGGACGAATCTTGTTAACGTAATACAAATATGACAGGTATTTTACTTCATCCAATCAAACCATGGAAAAATCTTGCGTGTAATCTTTATAATGCGATAGTAAAATCTGGATTCCTTTCTGATAATTTTCATTATTCATTAAATAGGAGAAGCAGTTACAAATGGAGTCCAGCTTTCCTTTCTTTTATTTTGATTCGTTTAAAAGTGATTAAATCTTCTACTGATTTTTCTTATAAAGTTTTTGAATTTTTGCTGTTAGTGATTTCTTATCCTCAGTATATGAGGGATGATTAAATATTCTTTGTATTTTTGTAAGAGATACGTAAAAATTTTCTTTAAAACAATATTTAACGTGGGTAAAAATTTCATAAGTTATTTAGGTCATCACACATTTCCACCAATTCATAATGGAAGACTAAATCATTCGTCTTCCTGAGTCTTGCATTTAAAATTTGGTTCCCATGTATGAATAGAGATAAGTTCTTCAAAATCAGTGATATGGCTTTTAATAGGATTAAAAATTGTATAAATAACAAAAAAAATATGTAGAATTATATGGATTTAATATTGGTGATGCAGGAAGCAACTGCAAATTATAGGGTCAAGAAGAAATTTTTCACAAGAAGCCAGGATTTTGGATGTTCCATTCTTTATAAATGCAAAACTACGATGAAGTCATCGATCACAAGATAGCGGATTACAGACGAAGGCCCAAAGAAGAAGTTTTATTGCAAGATCATCGCAGTGATGTCATCAAGTTTCCTTACGTTACGTTAGGCATTCATTTACAAGACTAAAGGGCTACATGCACTACTCCGTCTTCCGTTATGTTTTCGTAACGTAATTGCTTAAGTGACGTAGTTATGTCTTCGGGGTCAGAAGAATAGGGAACAATTACATGAAATAAAAATCACAAATTTAAATCACTATGTATTTCTATTAATCAGTAATCAAAAATTTACTATCCTAAAAAATTCAGGTTTTATTTTTATTTTTATTTTTAACTATTCATTTATGAATTATCTGACTCCAGTCATTTTTGTCAACCAGAGCATCTTATATGTATGCAGTACGATCTCTCTATCTCTCTCTCTTTTATTATGTATACTAAATTTCGAAAAAACCAATAGAAGAGAAATGTAATCACACAAGTATCGGTCAGTGCTTAAAAGTCTGTCAAGCACCAAAAAAAAAAAAAGCTTCACTTTTAACGTAAGGGAATAGCCTGGATTTCCCTTTGATAAATAACGTATAGAAAATCCCTGACATTATGAACCAAAGCAATTTGTATCATATACTCTTTCTTAGATGACGAGTGTGGTTCTCACAGCAAGGAGAATAAATGCATTCCAAATTTTTCCCACATTGAAAGGGAATAATCTTGAAAAGATCCGAATTTGGAATTGCGGAGTACAACTGTTGAATCCAAGCTCAATCAAAGCTTCTATTTTGAATGTGTAAAGTTGATTATTAGTTATTGTCTTTGATTAAGTCTGAAAATTCGCTTTCATTTAGACATTAAAAAATATTTTGAACAATTTATGTCTTCCACTATATTGAAGTAAGGACTTTGATCGCTGAATAGAAAATGTTCCTAAATTTAGTTTCAGAAAATCTATAAGTAATCTATGTCCAATCTAATTATAAACATATTCTCTAACGAATAGAAAAGAGAATAGCTTTACCTACTCAGGATCTTTTTTGAAATCTTTTTCCACAAAATTCTTGAAGATATTAATGTCTATTATATTGGAAGGCAATGAAGTTCTGTTGTAGATGTATTGTAAAAGCGATGCCTGTAATAAATTTCTGTGGCTCTGATATCCTGCCACAAAGTTATTGATTGCGTTTCTCTCTGTCCTATTTATCTGTTACTATATTTTGTGACGCTTCTTCCAATTGATTTCACATTTTATTAGTCACGCAACTATTTCCATTTGGAAGAAGCTTTGTTTCGTTTGTGGTAAAAGGAGTTTCCGTTTTATGGAAGGGAAAGCAGTAATTTTGTTTAGAATGAATTTCAAAAACGCAATTTCTCGAACATAAAAGCAACTCATTACCATAACAAAGAATATAAAAAAAAAAACATTAGAAACGACAGCCATAAATTTATTTCTTTGGGAAATGGTTTGGAAGCGTTATCGATTTATTACCCTTGTCTACCAAGGAAAACCTAAATTGAAGGTGAACTTTTCAAATAATAATATATTTAATTTTTCTTTTTGTTTTTAAGTTCAATTGTTGAAAAGGAATTCAATCTTAATTAATTAATAAGAACAAAATATTTTTCTGATAACCAGTAATCACAATTAACTGATGCAATTATTTCAATTATCAACTTATATAATTGGCTAAGTTCGTCTGTCTGTCTGTCTGCTGTAACTCGATATAATTAAGCTATTAAGATAGATCCAAGGGTTCTAAATGATACCATTGAATTAAGGGCGCTCAAATTGAATGAAATATTAGTTCATTTTGTTTCATTGTTTCCATGAAATTCTATCCTTAGGAAATGACCTAGACAACTGAAATTCTAACAAAACATACGTTCAAAACCAAATAATTTTGTTACTACTGCACCCATTTTAATGAAATTTTGCATACTTGCTCATTTTTTTATGCTGATTTTGAAACTCACAACCATTTTTTGCGGTAGAAGCTTCGTTCAAAAGTTAGTGCAGTATTTAGATTACAAAGGTGAGTTTTAAATGCCTTTCGACGTTATGAGTCAAAAAAAATAATTATTCCATTCATATTTTTAGTAAAATTTATTTACAAGAACAAACTTTAGATATGATTGGTATTTATTTCAAATCAAATCATCAGTCAAATGAAATATAATTTTTTATAATTGGCTAAGTTTGTCTGACTGTCTGTCTGTCTGTAACTCGATACAATTAAGCTATTAAGATAGATCCAAGTTCTCAATGGTACCACTGAATCAAGGTACTCAAATTGATGAAATATTAGTTCAGTTTTGTCATTCATGTTGTTTCCATGAAATTATATCTTTTGAAACTTACCTAGACAACTGAAATTCTACCAAAACACACGTTCAAAACCAAATAATTTTGTTACCACTGCACCCATTTTAATGAAATTTGGCATATTTACTAATTTTTTTACGCTGATTTTGAAACTCAAAACCATTTTTGCCGTAGAAGGTTCGTCCACATGCTAGCGCAGTATTATATATTATAAAAGCGTTATTCTGTCTGTCTGGACTTCACACTTAACGTCATTAGGAATACAGCACCAATTCAATGAGCAGTATCACACGGTGAATGGAAACGTCAGAATTGAAACAAAATTTAAAATGCTGGAATTATGGGATGATCAAGCTGGCATTGAATGTTTGATGTAGATATATACTGCTAAATGTGTGTAAATCCATCCCTGCTGTGAAAATGTTGAAAAAAAAAAGCAGGACATTCCAAAATTAACTTAAGAAAATATAGAAATATTAGCGAGCAAATAAATAAAACACTAAATTGTGGAATTTTGCGAAAATGATACGTATTAGACAAAAACTGAGTACAGATTCATTATTTCCAGCTATAAATATACAAGAAACACATACAAGTTTTCTTAAATAAAGATGATATCAAAACACCAGGAATAATATGTAAAGAACGGATCGGATAAGAGAAAATCAGAAAATAACAGATCCAAATATAATCTATAAAGAACTAATCAATGATGTTAACAAAAAAAAATTCATGAAAATCTACGTATTTAAAAAGAAAAGTCCTGACTCACTCACTGACTGACTCATCAATGCCCACTGTCACCTTGCAGTGGGAAGTGGGCACTTTCCTGACCCGCTGGGCCCGAAAAAGGGCAGAAAAGCCAATGAACAGAGAAAACCCAATAGATTACAAATTAAAAATATACTTTAATCAAATACTCAAAGAAAACAACAAAAAAAATGCAATAAATAGAAAAAAAACACATGACTAAGGAATAGATTAAAAAAACTTAAAATACTGAGTCCAAGTTAATAACAGGCAAAATTCTAATTCCACTTCAAAAAAAAAAAAAGGAAAATAAAAAGAGAAACAAAATTCACACACGCTAAATAAACCTACAGCTTATTAAACAACCAAGATCGGTACACACATGTCGTTCTTCTTATTCCTAATAATCCAAAAATCTTATACAAGAGATTGATAATTCATAGTTCCCAATATATATCACTAACAGTTCCATTAAATATATCCAGATGTATTAGCAAAATATTTAGCTTAAATTCTTCTATTTTTGAGCACACTTGGTAACACTTTCTAGTCCCCTTAAAGTAATGGCCTAATTAAATTTTCACCTTATGCGAAATAAATAACCTTGCAGCATTAACTTTAACAAAAGTGAATTAGCTATCTATTCACCTTCTGTGAGTAAAAAAAATGTTCTTACGAGGAGAACATTCTACCATAATCTTTAGTAGACATAGCATGTAAATGAATGGCCAAACCCTTGTGTGATTTAAACTTAAATAGGCTAGCATTTGCTAAACCCCTTCTGTGAATTAACGTTCTTTTATATACTATTTTCACTTTAAATGTTCCACCAATCACTGATGCTGTGTCTTAGGATAGGCCTTTGTCTTCCGGCATTAATCCTCGATGTAACTAGGCTGCATGTCTCCCACAAAGTTTATCAAAAAACTTTACTTACGAGATGAACTTGAACTTGCAAAATTACTCCTACCATTTGCCTATCGCAGTCGTTCACGGGTAATCGAATCCTAAAGAAAACGGCCATGGAGCATTTTTTTTTTTAATCGTCTGGCATCATCTAACCCAAGATGGCGGGGTGATGTTCGATCGATCGAACTCGTGTTGAATGTACGTTGATATCTCCCATAATTATTTCCTTTTCTTACGGCATCCAATGTCCTTTTTTTTCACCTTCTGAAAAAAATATTCGTACGTGCTTCGGTTCGTATAGACTACAATAGTTCTTATTTTTTTTCCTAACAATAACAGCTCACATCACATCAACACTAGACTAATATTACACTTGCCGCCACGGGCTCAACAAAGAAAAAAGTTAACAGACATAACAGATTGATTAAAAGAAAATACTTGCGTGCGTGAAAAAAAAAATAATACAAAACTTACAATCCCAGGAATTAAGGGGAAAAAGAAAACACAGTCACAGAAAAAACAGATCGTGACACCATCCCAAACCCTTGGACCTAGGAAGTTGAAATAATGCAGAGGTTTCCTTTATGATGTAGATAAGGAATAAGGCCGGATTTCTCGAAATTCTTATGGGATAGAGATTAATTTGGCAAACTGACGATGAAGTGTATGGCGGCAACCCCAGGTGTGGGGCGCCACCCCGCAATACACCTGAGTTAGGTGGAGAAGGCCACAACGGGCTGGGAAGTTGTATATTCTGCGATCTCAATATTAACTTGCTAAATAAACAGCTTTTTTTTAATGCTAAAGATGTAAGGGTTCCGGAGCGAAGCGACGATACCCGGCTAGTCATATATTATAAAAGCGTTATTCTGTCTGTCATAAGACTTTACATTTTTCCAATTTTGTGGCCAAACTATATGAGATTGGTCATGTAAAGGGATAAAATGTAGATATTTTTAAGACAAACAAAATGTTACAAAAATGTTTCGAAAAAAGTTTTTGGTTTCCAAGATGGCGCCTTGTTATGGGTCAAATTTTGACTTTTTCTCAATTTAAACGAAAAGTATAAAAGATGGAACAGAACATTATATTGAGAAAATGTTAGTATTTGAAAGTTCTATCGAACTATGTATCACTTAATCACAAACGCTTCAGCGTTTGCCAGATATATGCAAAAATGGGAATTTTCGGTGTTTAACGCCGACCCGCAATGCATCCGAGGTATTCGGAGAAGCCACAACGGGCAGGGAAGTTATACACTCTCCGACGATCGCAACATTAATTTGCTAAATAAATAAAGTTTGTTTTTTGAATGCTATATATGCTAGGGTTCCGGAGCGAAGCGACGATACCCTGCTATTATTATTATATATAATAAAAACGGATATTATAAAAAAGGTTATTCTGCCTGTCATTTTGTAAGCAAAATGTTGAATTATTAATAACTAAAACGTCGGAGCAAGAAAATATTTTGGAAAATGATTCAAGAATTGTCACAGAACATGTTATTTATCATGAAGTTTTGTATTCAAACCTAATATCTTTCGTTATCAAAAATGTGTTTGTGTTATCAAACACAAAATATTAACATTTTAGCTATATACAAAACCACCAATCACAAAGAAAGATAAATTTACTGAAGAATTAGAGAATCTATTCATAAAAAATGACACTATATTAAACAACTGTCCAACTGGCGACGTAAATGTATATCTTTTCAAAATGAATAAAAACCACAGAAATACCTAAAACTTATGTTGAATAATGGAACAACAAGAAACAACTGTATTTTCATGGAAATACGAAAACAAATGTAGATGAGATTTTCATAAATACGCTTGATATCGAAACACTAGGAATAATATGTAAAACGAATCTCGGATAATAAGAGTTGAAATGAGAAAATAACAGATCCAAATATAATCTATAAAGGACTAATCAAACAAAACAAAATTCTTGAAAATCTACATATATAAAAAGAAAAGTCCAGACTCACTCACTGACTGACTCATCAACGCCCACCCCAAACCCTTGGACCTAGAAAGCTGAAATTTTGCACAGAGGTTCCCTTTATGATGTCGAAAAGGAATAAGGTCGGATTTTTCGAAATTCCCGCGAAATTCCCAGGGAATCACCTGCCAAACTGACCATGAAGTGTGTTGCAGCAACCCCAAGTGTGTGGCATCAGCCCGCAATACAGGAGAGTTAAGCGGAGAAGGCCACAATGGGTTGGGACGTCATATATTCTCCGATGTCAATATTTTTGTGCGAAATAAATACATTTTTTTTAATGCTATATAAGCAAGGGTTCCGGAGCGAAGCGACGGTACCCGGCTAGTTAAGATTATAGATTATGAAGGTGAGTTTTAAATGCCTTTCGGCATTTTGAGTCAAAAATAATAATTATTCCATTCTTAATTTTAGTAAAATTTATTTACAAGAACAAACTTTAAATATGGTTGGTATTTATTTCAAATCAAATCATCAATCAAATCAAAAATCAGCTTTATATATAATTGGCGAAGTTCGTCCGTCTGTTTATCTGTCTGCCTATAACTCGATATAATTAAGCTATTAACATAGATCCAAGGTTCTCAATGGTACCATTGAATCAAAAGTACTCAAATTGGATGAAATATTAGTTCATTGTGTCATTCCATGTTGTTTCCATGAAATTATATCCTTTGGAACTGACCTCGACAACTGAAATTGTAACAAAACATATGTTCAAAACCAAATAATTTTGTTACCACTGCACCCATTATAATGAAAGTTGGCATACTTACTCATTTTTTTACGCTGATTTTGAAACTCAAAACCATTTTTGACGTAGAAGCTTCGTTCACAAGTTAGCGCAGTATTTAAATTATAGATTACAGAGTTGAGTTTTAAATGCCTTTCGGCGTTAACAGTCAAAAATAATAATTATCCCATTCTTAATTTTAGCAAAATTTATTTACAAAAACTTTTGATATGGTTGGTATTTATTTCAAATCAAATCATCAATCAAATCAAAAATTAACTTTATATATAATTGGCTAAGTTCCTCTGTCTGTCTGTCTGTAACTCGATACAATTAAGCTATTAATATAGATCCAAGGTTCTGAATGGTACCATTGAATCAAGCATAAACACAAACAAATTAAAACTTATTTAAAGGAACAATACTTACTTGGATACTGAACAATGCGCTAATATTCTTATATTTCCATAACTTCTCTAAAGTCATACCTGGGAGAGCCAACAAATCTGAAAAGTTAATGGAATCATCAGTTCGATTGAAGTGTGTTTTATATTCCTCCTTTAAGGCTTTTGTATGAGGGTTACCTCCGAAAAATTGTGAGGGGCAGTAAAGGATAGATGGTATATAAGTTACATTCTTTGTAATGATATCCACTGATATACTTGGTTTACCAAACAGATATTCTGTTGAACAGTCTGCTATTTGATAAACTGAAACAATCGCAAAAATAAGAAACGCGAGCAGCCAAAGCACTTTAGCTTTTAAACTGTAGTAGGGATTTGTAATTCTGTCAAAGCCTGTGAATCCAACACCATATTCTTTTGTCTCTTTCCTTCGTGAATCCATTGGTTGATTTGATTGAGGAACTTCTGAACTTTCTTGATTTGTTGCTTGAAGATATAGATGAAGTTATAACTTCTAGACAAGCTGGAAATAACAAGAAGAATGTAAAGATAGGTTTTAAAGATTCACATTTTAAAAATTAATATTTCTATAAATAATTTGATTTTTAATCAATTAACTAATTCATTCAATAAACAAATATAATGAATTAATAAATATAAGTCGGTGATAATATCTCTTATATTACCGTTTTTTTAATTGGCCACAAAATCAAAATTCTAATATAACTGCATATTTGGTTGATAATGAGAGATCAATTTAATGGTAGACTAATAATGGTAGAAATAATGGAATGAACGCTTCAGTGTCTTTTTGTCTGTTTCACTATTCTACTATTGAACGAGACAAATGAGACTAATATAAACCAGCTTCTAAACAGCACGTCTTTTGTGTTCACACTTTGGACAATAACTCTGTGTTTTCAATAACTAACTTGTAATTTCATTCTGATAATTTTGTTCTTTACGGCAATAGTTACGAAATGGTCGTATTATTATAGATAAATAAATCATTTCGTCGTTTATATTTACTGAAAAAGGAAATAATAAGTTAATGGAAGTGTTTACTAAACAAATTACAAATAACAATGTTAAAAACTTATCCAGTGGCAATTTTGTATATGGAAAAAATATCAGGAATAGAAAAACTAACTAGGCAGTTATTGTTTTTTAACGTAATAGTATTTTTCATATGCACATGATGTTGTAATTCTAGAACATTATTTTATTAAGTATGAATGATGCTTTGTTAGGCAACGGGAGAATGGCGAAAACAAATCGGTCTGTAAATGAACATACAACGAAATATAACGATTTCTAACCATCCGGTATCCTTAAAAGTGCGATGAATAAAGATAGATAGATAGGGAACAAGCAGTAAACTAGCGTGTTTCATTCCAAGATAATCAGGCGAGGATAAGAAGTTTTTGTGATGCACCGGAAACGACTAATTATGGCGGTACGCGTACCCAAAGATCGCGATTCCGGTTGACAATATGTCCTGCAACAGCGCATGTGAAATGACAGCAGAAAAGTCCACCACCTGACGTCATGTCTGGTTCACGTTGTATGTTCTTGTTATTCAGATGTTTCGAGTGAAGTAAGTATGATTGTCATTAGTTAGATAGATTTGTAGTTATTGAAGGAGGTAGTTACGTTATTTCTTCCGGTATCTGAATAACGGATGTAATAAAAACTAATGATAGTGTTCCAAGATGGTAAACCTTCAATAAAAAAACCCTCAATAAATAAAAAAAAGAATGGTGTATGGTGTCCAATGCAAACACCTTGGGCGTCACAATGTAAAAGACACTAAAGACATTTGTCCACGAAGAAAACAAAACAAAAGAAAAAGTTAAAAATAATTAAAAGAAAACCCTCTAAAGGTTTAAACAAAAGTAAAAAAAAAATCATTTTGAAATGAATTGGCTTCTCATGTTAAGCTGATACCCTGATCTGGCCGTTTGGAACTGTTTGATCTCCCGTCAGTCAGGGCAACTCAGGCAGTGTAGAAAATAAAAGGTGTACGAGGGAAAGAGCAATTCGAAGGTAATAAACACTAATGAACCCCCCAAGACTAAAGAACGAAATATAAAAAAAGAAATAAAAACAATAAATGTGCAATGCAATCATCACCTCGTAATTACATTAACAAACGCCTTTGCGGCAGACATTGTTTAAAATTAAAAAAGTGTTTTGAGGATTCATTTATCTTATCGTGTTATCTTAATCAACCAGAAAACCAAGATCCAAATTCAAGATAAGAAAACAAAGACCCAAAAAAGATTTTAAATCAATTTCTGTAATGGATCTGTATCCAATCTAATTATCACTAGAATTGCTAGTGTAAGAAAATAGTTGCAAAGATAACAGCATTCTTTAGTCCGGATCTTAATTAATTCCTGAAAAAAACTTTAATACTTTACTATTCACACTTTGACAAAAAAAAATCGACGCAGCAAGGAGGATTTAGCCAATGGAGACAAAATTTTGTCCGTTTAATGTAGAAGTACAGAAAACGAAATGATTAGAATTTCAGAACGGTTCGATGATTTATTTGACAGAAAGAGCTACATAAAGTGAGTAGGTCAGTGTGGCGTTGGTCCACCTCTGATCTGAAGCTGTTAGCCGACGTGGCATTGATTGATAGTTGGCGGATGGTGTGCTGCTGGATGTCTTGCCAAACGGCCTCCAATTGGCAGCTAAATCATTGACATTCTGGGATGGTCGCAGGCGAAGCACCATCGTATCCCAAATGTGCTCAAAAGGAGAGATAGATCTGGCGATCTGGCTGGCCAAGAAAATGTGTCGCAACCACGAAGACAAATCAAAGAATAGATGTGCGTGTGGGACTCTTGTTGAAAAGTAAGCCCGGGGTGCCGACAAAGCAAAAAACCTGATCTTAGAATTTAGTCACCGTATCGCTGTGCTCTGAGGGTGCCACGGAAGGTCCGAATATCAAACGAAAAATGTATTGAAATGCATCAAACGAAATGGCACAACTGGCTATAACTACCTGTTGTTTGGCCGTGTGGCGTGCGTCAGTAAGAGCAGATCCTGACGATGTCCAAACAGTCTTCACACACGTCTGTCCTGGTCGTTGGGGCTTAGTTCAAAACGGGATTCATCACTGAAGACAATTCTTCCCGAAACAGCGGAATTCCATGTTGGTCATGCCCAGCAAAACCGCAATCGGTCTTGCTAGTCAGTACTGGTAAGTGGTAGGCGACATAGATTTTGTTTCCGTAGCCTTGTACTATTGGACTGGATGATCACTTCAGTATAGGTTACAGGATGAATGGTTGCTACAGCAACTATTACAGCACGAGATTCCTCACTAACAATCGCTCTATTTTCCCGTTCTTTCTTAGCCCTAGGTCGCTGAAATCTGCCATTCAGGACCCACTCCTGACCACCGTCTAATTGTCGCATCGTTCCGACCCAAATGCTTAGCTATGAGTCGTTTGTCCATCCAGTATCATGTAGTCGAATGACAAGTTCTCTTTTAAACTCCGTCATATTGTCATAGTGGTCGCGAAGTCGTGAGCGAGGCATTGTTAAAGACAAGATAGGAAAACGCAATCGAAATCCACTCGAACGGTTTGTTTCTGAAAGTGAGATTCCCTTTTTATACATCACGATACTCAGTTCGAATGCGCTGTAGCTACAGTTATTCGTTGGTGCGAATTTTTGATCATTGGCATTTTCGATCGAAATGTTTTACTTTTGAAGTTTCTTAGCTATTAGGTAATTTTTCTGGTTATGTCAATTTTTTTTGATCTATTCTTATTTTAAGCTTTGACTTTGGTTGCTGTAGCTGACAGTTAAGGTTGTTTTTCTCATCTATTAATCCTGAGTCTTTCATGTTTACTACAGAAAGCGGTTTTATATACAAATTGCACAAATTGAAGGCTTGTAAGTATTCCATAGTAAAACCAATCATTAACACAAAACCTTATCAGAAGCAAATCCTAAGTAAGTATCTGAGTCAAAACTTTTAATTGTAGTATCTAAATGTATAAAAGTTCGTTGTTCTTTAAATATATAGATCAAGACGCTTTTAATGTACCCATCTAGTTCTGTAGATCACAAAACATGACTGTAACTTCCCTTCTGAAGCTCCTGTCAACCTATATCTTTATTTATGTGGAATATATTCTGCTTGAAACTTCTTTTATCGTAATTTATTAATTATGTGAGTTATTTCAATTGGTGAAATTTAGTCAACATAAATATAACAATCGTTTTTTTCTTATTAAACAGGAGATTCGTTTTTGGGGAGGAAAGCAGCAGTTTCTTAAGAATGAATTTCAAACATTCGAATCTTGGAATACGAAAACAACTATAGTATTTTTCAAAAAAAAAAAGAAAAAAAAAAAAGGTTTGCCGTATATGGTCATTGAGTAGCGATCGATTTTGTCTGGAACAAACGTCACCTGTCATGACGTCATCAACATGAACTCAACAATTAATAAAATAAAAATTTCAATAAAATAATCTTAAAAAAAATAAAATTATTAAAATTATTTATTATTATTATAAAGAAATGTATTTAAAGAAATGTACTATAAATACTAAACCCCATTCCCGTACTTATAAACTAGACTCAATCCTGTTCTTCTACTAACAAAACCAAGATCCAACTATCAAAGAAGAGCAGTCAGTTACTCAGCTCCTCTAAATTGGAATAAAATTCTAAAGGAAATTCGTGATTGCTCTTCTCTGACACAATTTAAAAGAAAACTTAAACAACATTTATCCACTCAACTCAATCCTAATAAATCCTCATAGATATATAATTCCTCTCTTTACTTGAACCCAATAATTGACTGTATTCTCTTCTCTTTCCTCTTTCTTCCCACTCCCTCCTTTTTTCGTTTCTCCTTCCTCTATCTAGGTAAGCGCCATCAGTTCAATTTTATTTCATATTAATAATTTCCTCGGCATATAATTTCCTCAAAATATGATGAACTGAATTTTTTTTCTTTTTAAAATATACAATGTAAAAAATTTGTAAACAAAAAAAAAATAACAAAAATAATTCAGTTTCTTCATTTGATATTTGTTTTTTATTTCTTCTCTTCCTGTAATGCTTTTTGTTTTAATTTCATATGTAATTTGCCTCGATGCCGACACCCGTTTGTCTTCTCGAGGGGATCACCCTTAAGATAACCGGGATGTCAAAACTGTAATCAATACATACTGCTATAAATAGTTTTTCTTTACATGCAATAAATTATTATTATTATGTTTGTATGTTTCAAACCTTGGGTTTCCCCAGCAAAAACAATATGGCGGGTCAAGGACCAAAGCACATACTACCAAGTGTAAAGATGTGTGCAAGAATGATTAGGGATGTGTGCTTGTGTCCATAAATTTCCTAACTATGCGTTTAGTGTTGAGTACCACAGCCTTCTGCAGTTGTGCATAAGTGATTTTGTGAAGTCCTAGTGTGCTGAGACTGTGGGGCAATGTGTGAGGCACCAGACCAGTGGCAGACAGAACGATGGGTACAACACGTACTCGATCCTGCCTCCACTGCTTCTGGAGCTCGTGTGCTTGATCAGTGTATTTATTGATCTTGTCTGCGTGAGTTTTCTGCGTGTTCTTGCTGATAGGCACTGCAATATCAATTAGATAGGTCTGTTTGTTGACCTTATCAACAAGTGTGATGTCTGGTCTGTTGTGATGTATGGTTTTGTCTGTGTGAATGGGGCGGTCCCAGTATAGTTTATATGAGGGTGACTCTAATACGCTTTGTGGTATGTACTTGTAGTACGGGACCGTGCTCTTAATAAGTGAATGTTTTTGTGCTAGTTGTTGATGAACGATCGACGCTACCTGATTGTGTCGGTGGAGGTAGTCTGTTTGAGAGAGAAGGGGACAGCCTGATATTACGTGGTCGATCGTCTCATGCGTAGTGTGGCATTTCCTGCATTTGTCATCATGTGTTTTTGCATCGTGTAGAATATGTTTCTTGTAGTTGCGTGTGGAGATGACTTGGTCCTGTATTGCGATCATGAACCCTTCGGTCTCCCCAAACAGCTCACCACTCGTCAGCCATCTGTTCGACGCTTCCATGTCGACATGAGGCTGGCTGAGTTCGTGATGATGTCTGCCATGGAGTTCCTTACGAGCCCCTGATTCACGCAGCTGCTGAGTGTGGGTGTCAGGGGTGGTGAGTGTTGGAGAAGAGTTTTCGAGGTTCAGGGGTGTGAGGTGTGTGTCAGCCTTGACAATGGCTGAGTGAAGTGAGGAGTCTTCTACTCTTTGGTGGAAATGTTCCTTAAGTGTATGTACTTGTTTTTCGTGTAGGGTGATGAGGTTGATGAGTCCTCGGCCTCCCTCCTTGCGGGGAAGAGTCATCCTTTCCGTAGCGGACTTGGGGTGGTGCATGTTGTGTTTCGTGAATGTAGTGCGTGTTGCGCGTTGTAGTGCTTCGAGTTTGATGTTTGTCCATGGAATTATGCCGAACGAATATGTTAGCGTGGGAACGGCGAAAGTGTTGATAGCTTTAATTTTATTTCTGGCGTTGAGTTGTGTTTTGAGGATTTTGTGAACTCGAGCAAGGTATGTGTTCTTCAGTGCATTTTTGATGGATGCATTATCAATGACGCGCGCTTGCTGGAAGCCCAGGTACTTGTAGGTCTCTCCCTCTTCCATGGATTGGATGGCTAACCCATGGTCCAGTTCAAAACCCTCAAAATTCGAAGTCTTCCCACGGGTTATGTGTAACTTGCGGCACTTGTCGATTCCAAATTCCATCCCAATGTCTTTGGTGAACTGTGTGGTGGCTTGTAGTAAATTAGTAAGTTGTGCATTGTTTGTGGCATAGAGTTTAATGTCATCCATGTAGAGTAAGTGTGTGATTTTATATGGTGTCACAATGCCTGTGGTAAGCCTATAACCGTGTTTTGTGTTATCTAGTATATGGCTCAGTGGATTCAAGGCGAGGCAGAACCAAAGAGGACTCAAGGAGTCTCCCTGGAAAATACCTCTCCTTATGGGAATGGGATCTGTAGTGATGGAGGTGTTAGAGGTGCGTAGGTGTAATGTTGTGTTCCAACTCTTCATCGTGGCAGCTAAGAATGCCGTGATCTTGGGGTGTATTTTGTAGATATGAAGAGTGTGTAGGAGCCAGGAATGAGGGACAGAATCAAATGTCTTCTTGTAATCAATTCATGCGATATGTAAGCTCCTATTCTTCGCGCGTGCCTGGCGCAGGATTACAGAGTCAATAAGGAGTTTCTCCTTACAACCTTGGGAATTCCTGCGACAGCCCTTCTGCTGTTCGGAAAGAATGTTATATGTCTCGATGTGTGTGTAGATCTTGTCTGCGAGGCAGGAGGTGAGGAGTTTGTAAAGTGTGGGGAGGCAAGTGATTGGGCGGTAGTTTGCAGGTTGCGCTGTTTCAGTGTTCTTGCTCTGTAGATATGTGACATCCTTATTATTATTATAAAAGTTTCAAACCATGGGTTTCCCCAGCTAAGACAATATGGCGGGTCAAGGACCAAAGCCTTTAATACTGCCCAGTGTATTAAAAAAAAAAAAAAAAAAAAAAGGTTGGAAGAATAGTTAGGGATGTGTGCTTGTGTCCATAAATTTCCGAAATATGCGTGTTGTGTTGAGTACCACGGCCTTCTGGAGTTGTGCATAAATGTTTTTATGAAATCCTAGTGTGCTGAGGCGGTGATGAAATGTGTGAGGCACCAGACCAGTAGCGGACAGGATGATGGGTATAACTCGTACTCGGTCCTGCCTCCACTGCTTCTGAAGCTCATGTGCTAGGTCTGTGTATTTACTTATCTTGTCAGCGTGAGCTTTCTGAATGTTGTTGCTGATGGGAACTGCAATATCAATGAGATAGGTCTGTTTGTTAACCTTATCAACAAGTGTAATGTCAGGTCTGTTGTGATGTATAGTTTTGTCTGTGTGAATGGGACGGTCCCAGTACAGCTTATGTGAGGGTGACTCTAGTACGCTTTGTGGTGTGTACTTGTAGTATGGGACCGTGTTGTTAATAAGTGAGTGTTTGTTTGCTAGCTGTTGATGAACGATCGACGCTACCTGATTGTGTCGGTGGAGGTAGTCTGTTTGGGATAGAAGGGGACAGCCTGATATTATGTGGTCGATCGTCTCATGTGTAGTGTGGCATTTCCTGCATCTGTCGTCGTGTGTGTTTGCATCGTGTAGAATGTGTTTTTTGTAGTTGCGTGTGGGGATGACTTGGTCCTGTATCGCGATCATGAACCCTTCGGTCTCCCCAAACAGCTCACCACTCATCAGCCATCTGTTCGACGCTTCCATGTCGTCATGAGGTTGGCTGAGTTCGTGGCGATGTCTGCCATGGAGTTCCTTACGAGCCCATGATTCACGCAGCTCCTGTGTGTGGGTGTCGGGAGTGGTGAGTGTTAGAGAAGGGTTTGCGAGGTCCGGGGGTGTGAAGTGTGTGTCAGCCTTGACAATGGCTGAGTGGAGTGAGGAGTGTTGTGCTCTTTGGTGGAAGTGTTCCCTAAAGGTACCCTTCCGCTCACTTACTGCAGCAGCAGGTAGGGGAGGTGTTGCTGCAGGATTGTCTTTCGCTGCGCAGCAGCTACCCTTCCGTTCACTAACTGCCGCCCTCTGCTTGGGGGTATTTTCTCCCTTCTTCGACCTACTAGGGGATTGCAAAACTGATCAATTCAGTCAACTTGGACAAGAGACAATATGTAACAATTTTAGGAATATGATTAAAAACCATTATTACTTTAGAATAATAATTTCCGATGTATCTGTAAAGTTATGTTAATTGGAAATCTGACGATTGAAGTTTATAGTTCCATGTATAAAGATTTAAAAAAAAAAAAACATCATTTTGATTTATATTACATTTGCTATTTACAAAAGATTATTTTTTTTCCTATAATTTCGGAACAAGTATTTGCTAATGGATTGAAAAAAGCTAAATCCGGAGGAATGTTGATAATCCGCTTACTATTTGTGATTTTTTTCGAAAGGATTTATTGAAAATAAATAAATAAATAAATAAATAAATAAATAAAATGTTATTTTGATTTAATATAATCCATTAAAATGAAAAGATGACAATATGTGAAAACCTTATTTAATTTTCTCATATAAATCATTTAACATTTATTTTTAAATGTACTGTTTTAAATGCATTTGTATTAATTTTTAGGCGGTTTTTATTTTTGGAGAAATCTTTTTTGTGAGTTTGTTTTTTTCTTTGTTTTTTTCACATATCTTCTAATTTTATGTGAATACATAAATAATTAAATGTTAATTTTATTTAATATACTTGATTGAAATAAAAAAATAAATATATAGATTATTACAGAAATATCATATTCATTAACTGAATGTATTTTTTTTATTTTTTTTTTTTTATTTCTAAAATTTAAAATTACAGTCCTGCTAGGTTTTCAAAATGAAATCCTGTGATGCAGGTGCTGAAAGTATAAATAATTTATATTTGTAATTTAAAAAGTATTAATCATATAAAATCATATAAAAATTATATAATTACGCAATTATACGAATTATACTTAAATTAGATTCAATCACATAATTATATAAAAATCAATATATCACAGAAATATAAAAAGAAAATCAAATACAAAAAGAAAATTATTATAAATATCATTCATTACAATCAAATTTAAGGTTCCCAAATTATTTTTTACTTATTATTCTAATTACAATTTCTTTCTTTCAATGTTTATACTGTATAACATTACTGTATAACATAATGTTTATACTGTATAACATTAAAAATTTCTAAATCTAATTATGAAAATAAAACTTTAAATAACAATCTCTCATGCCAAAATTATTCAACTAAAAAATATATAAACAAAATATCAATACACAAGACCAAAAACACACAAAATATAAATATAGTATATGTAATCAAAAATACCTAAATATTCCAGATAATTTCGCCAAATATTATTTTTTTCAGTATTTGCCTTTTTAATATACTTATTTTATTAAATTTATTTTGTTTTAATTCATTTGTAATTTGCATAAAAATCTTTAATAGAATTCTATTTTTATTTCTTAATCCAAAGTTGTTCTTAGGATTTTCATAATATAAAATCTTTATTAATGTATTTCTAGTAATATTTTCTAAGTTATAATTTCTAATTTGATTTCTAATTTTATAAAAGTTATTTATTATTAAAGAATATAATATTTTTTCTTTTGGCATTAAAATTTTATATTTTATTCTTATCTGTATTTTTTCATTCTTTGTTAATATACAATAATCTTGTATTATGTAATTCATTATTTTATTTAATATTCTATTTATGTTATTAGTGTCTGTATTACCTAAATGTACCAACAACATAATCCATAATTTATTAATGAATCTATAAATGATTTATATATTAACATCTTGTATCTTATAGAAAAGATACCCTTTATATGTTGAAACATATATATTAATGAATTAAGTTTATTTAATAAATATAAATAATGTGTTTTCCAAGAGAATTGATCATTAATATATAAACCTAGATATCTAATTGTTTTAATAATTTCAATATTTTCACAATTACAACTTTGGAAGTTTATGTCATCATCGAATAAACAATTATAATCATGATATTTTATTACTGGATTTGTATGTAAAAATTTATTTTTTGTTTTCAATATCATTAGTTTTGTTTTTTCACTATTTATTTTCATTTTATTATTGTGTGTCCAAATAATTAATTTATTAAAGTCTTTTTGTATATTGTATTCTGCAGTTTCATAATTTTCATTTATATTTATCAATATGATGTCATCAGCATAAGCAAAAGTTTTTGATGTTGATATTGTACTATATAATGTATTTAAGTATAAAATAAATAAAAGTGGTCCTAAGTTTGAACCTTGAGGAATTCCTGTTTTTAATTTATATGTTTTACCTAATTTTGAATTTAAATTAATTCTTATTTTTCTATTTTTTAAATAGTTTTTTAATATTTCTATCATATTGCCTCTTATTCCAATATGAAATAATTTTTCTATCAATATCTTATGATTAATACTATCAAATGCTTTCTCAAAATCTATAAAAATAATATATATATAATAACCGTTATTTAATGCACAATTTATGATTTTTTGGAAATCTTGAAAGAGTTTATCAGTACTTAAATTTTTTTGATATGCAAATTGTTCTTTTTTTAGTAATTTATATTTATACAGAAAGTTATATATTGAATTAGTTAAGCATGTTTCTATAATTTTTGACATATTGGAAAGAACAGAAATTGGCCTATAATTTTTTATATCATCAATTTTTCCTTTTTTATATACTGGAGTTATTTTCGCAGTTTTCCAAATACTTGGGTAAGTTCCATATTCAAACATGGCTTTTATAAGTTCATGCAATATTGCTGCAAATATATCCATATACTTTTTTATATCTTTTACAGCAATATTATCAATACCAACAGTATTTTTATTTTTCATTAATGTAATTATATTTATTATATTTTCAATACTAGGTATATTAAACACTATTGAATTTATTGAAGTTTCAATATCCGTATTATTACTTCTAGTGTTACAATTACATGTACTAACAACTTTACTAAATGTTTTACCAAATAATTCATCAGTTTGCTTATAATTATATTTTTCTATTAATTTACAAATTTTGTTTTTATCAATAGTTTTATGTTCATTATTTTTTATAATATTATTTATTATATTCCAAGTCTTTTTATTATTATTGTAAGTGTTTAGAAATTTATTTTGATAGAATCTTTGCTTTGTTTTTTGTATTAGGTTTTTTAACCAATTACTCTTTTTTCTATAAATTTCTCTATATTCTTTATTTGTTTTATTGTTTTTATGTTTTTTATATAACTTATCTTTTTCCTTAATATGACTATATATTTCATCTGTTATCCATTCATGTTTATAATTTTGTTTTTTATTATTTTTAGTTTGATAATGATATTCATGGTTTTCTCTATATTTTTCTTTATTACTTATTTGTTTTTTTAGATTTATTTATAATTTTTACAAATTTATTTATTATTTTATTTGGGTCAATTATTTGCTTATTTCTTATATTATTAAGTAAGTTTTCTGATTTTTCAATAAATAATTCCTCATTTATTATATTATTGTGTCTTCTGAATTTTTTAAGATTTTGATTACTTTTACTTAATTTTTGATTAAATATTTCTAACATTATTATATAATGATCTGATATTTCTGTTTGTATAATATTACTTTTAGTATCTTTATTTTTTAAATTAATAAAACAGTGATCTAAGCATGTTGAAGTATAAGATTTTATTGTCTGTACTTCTCTAGTTGCAGTATCAATTAAATTCTCAAAGCCATAAGTATTAAAAATTTCTAAATATTTCAGTACCAAAGAATTGTTTTTTTTTTCTAGAATATTAATATTCATATCACCAATAATTATAAAATTATTAGTTTTTTCCAATTTTTTATGAGCATATTCTATAGTGTTTTCTAATTCTTTAAGAAAATAGTTTTTATTCGTTAGAGGAGGTTTATAAATTATTAATAATTTTTTTAAATTTGTACTATTATCAATTTTACTTATATTAATATCTTTATATTTAAGTACACATGTAATATTTTCAAATGTTATTGTGTCAATCTGAAAATTCATCAATGTATATTCATTTTTATAATACATTATTATCCCACCACCTCTTCTATTTTTCTTAAGATTATATATCATACTATAGCCTTCCAGGGTAAAATATTTAATTTCATTTTCATTTATGTTTATTTCTACTAAAATTATTATGTTTATTTCATTTAGAAATTTTTTTATATGACAAATGCGATAATCAAAATTCTTTTTTATACTTCGTACATTTAAGTATAATATTTTTTCAGAAGACTGATTTATTATTCTATTTATATACCATTCTTCAAAATCACAGTAAATACTTAATTTTTTCTGATCTGATGTTTAATTAATTACCTTTAATTAAAGGTTTAATTTTGAAATATTAAAAATGCATTTGTTTTCATCCACAAACTGTTTCTTCTGACCACTTGCTGCATGCAGCAGCCAACATGGTTGCTCAGAAAAACGAAAAAAAAAAAAAAAAAAACCTGAAAAAAGAAATATTCAAAAAAATATTTCTGATTAATAATTTCAGAATTATATAGATTTAGAAATAGCATTTTTTCAAGGAAAAATTTGAATACTTTTTTAATGTAATTTTTTTTAATCACAATACAGCTAGACGGGGATTAATTTTTAACTCCGAATGTAATGCCATGAGAATAATAATAATAATAAAAAAAGTAAATAACATTCAAGTTAATATAAAGTTTAAGAGTTTACCATAATTTTCATCAATCGCATTAATAAAATAGATGCTTTAATAACATCATATTGCAGTAAATATAATAACATTATTACTGTTAAAAGTTTTTTGAATTTTACTGTAAAGGGACTGACTGTGATATGTGGAATGTGATTATAGATATTATTCTAAAGTAATAATGGTTTTTAAAGTAGTGGTAAGTAATGGTAATCTGAAGATTGAAGTTTATAGTTCAAAGTATAAAGAATAAAAAAAAAAAAAAATTAAAAAAATTAAATTTTGATTTATGTTACATTTGCTATTTATATATAAATATTTTTTTTCCTATAATAGGAAGAAGTATTTCGCTGATATTATTCCTTTCAGGGTTGAAAAAAAGCTATAATCCGGAGGAATGTTATAATCCGCTAAAGGCAAATAATAAAATTTTCCAATCCACAGTTCTAGCAATCCAAAATGAGATGGACAAAAAATTCGTAAATTGCGAAAGCATTTTTTGAAAATAAATAAAATGTAATTTTGATTTAATATAATCCATTAAAATAAAAAGGTGACAATATGTGAAAACCTAATTAAATTTTCTCATACATCACTGTCAAATGCATTCGTTTTTAGGCACTTTTTATTTTTGGAGAAATCTTTTAGTGAGTTTTAATTTTTTTTACAGCTAGTTTGTTGGGCATTAGATGTTAATGTTTTCTTTTTTTAACTTGATTATAAACGATTTTTTTCATCAGGAAACATATCTTCTCATTTATGTATTCACATTTATGTATGTAAATTTTTTATTTAATATACTCGATTGAAATAAAAAAATAAATATATAGATTATATATTTATATCATATTCATTACCTGAACGTATTTTTTTAAATTTTGAAATATTAAAAATGAATTTGTTTTCATCCATAAACTCTTTCTTCTGACCACTTGCTGCATGCAGCAGCCAAGATGGTTGCTCATTTTTTCCTTCCTTTTCGACTGCAGCCCTTCTGCTGCTCTGACGTCACGTGCAGCAGCAGTGAACGGAAGGGTTTGTATTGAAAATAGAAGGAACAACAGAGGGGCAGTCAAGGTTGCCGCCCCAGGGCTGCAGTCCGCTGCTCTGCAGCAGTGAGCGGAAGGGTACCTTAAGTGTGTGTACTTGTTTTTCGTGAAGGGTGATGAGATTGATGAGTCCTCGGCCTCCCTCCTTGCGGGGAAGAGTCATCCTTTCCGTAGCGGACTTGGGGTGGTGCATGTTGTGTTTCGTGAATGTCGTGCGTGTTGTGCGTTGTAGTGCTTGCAGTTCAGTGTTTGTCCATGAAATTATGCCGAACGAATATGTTAGTGTGGGGACGGCAAAAGTGTTAATGGCTTTAATTTTATTTCTGGCATTGAGTTGTTTTGAGGATGTTGTGAACGCGAGCGCAGTATGTTTTCTTGAGTGCATTTTTGATGTTTGCGTTGTCAATGACGCGCGTTGCTGGAAGCCTAGGTACTTGTAGGTCTCTCCCTCTTCCTTGGATTGGATGGCCAACCCATGGTCCAGTTCAAAACCCTCCAAATTCGTAGTCTTCCCGCGTGTTATATATAGCTTGCGGCATTTATCGATTCCAAATTCCATCCCAATGTCTTTGGTGAACTGTGTTGTGACTTGTAGTAAATTAGTAAGTTGTGCGTTGTTTGTGGCGTAGAGTTTAATATCATCCATGTAGAGTAAGTGTGTGATTTTGTATGGTGTCAGAGTGCCTGAGGTAAGCCTATAACCGTGGTTTGTGTTGTTTAGCATGTGGCTTAATGGATTCAAGGCGAGGCAGAGCCAAAGAGGACTCAAGGAATCTCCCTGGAATATACCTCTCCTTATGGGAATGGGGACTGTAGTGATGGAGGTGTTTGAGGTGCATAGGTGTAATGTTGTGTTCCAACTCTTCATCGTGGCATCGAAGAATGCCGTGATCTTGGGGTGTACTTTGTAGAGTTGAAGAGTGTGCAAAAGCCAGGAATGGGGGACTGAGTCAAATGCCTTCTTGTAGTCGATGTACGCGATGTGTAAGTTCCTATTCTTCACGCGCGCCTGGCGCAGGATTAGAGTCAATAAGGAGTTGCTCCTTACAACCCTGGGAATTTCTGCGACAGCCCTTCTGCTGTTCGGAAAGAATGTTATGTGTCTCGATGTGTGTGTAAATTTTGTCTGTAAGGCAGGAGGTGAGGAGTTTGTAAAGTGTGGGGAGGCAAGTGATTGGACGGTAATTTGCAGGGTGTGCTGTTTGAGTGTTCTTGCTCTGTAGGTAAGTGACACCCTGTGTGAGGAAAAGAGGCATATGTTCTGGGTGTTGGATTATGTCAGTGAGTGCAACAGCTAGCTTCCCATGCAGGGACGTGAACCTCTTGATCCAGAAGTTCTGAACGCCGTCCGCAACAGGAGCCTTCCAGTTGTGTGCATGTTTTAGTGCTGTCTGTATGTCTGCGAGAGTAATATCATGGAAGGGCATGAAGGGTAAGTGTTGAGCGAGTTGTTCTTCATCTGTGATCCACGGTGCTTTGTCATTGTGAGGGATGGGGTTGGACCATAGAGACGACCAGTATTCATGTAATGCCTCGCTGTTGGGTGTGTTTGTGCTGGGTGCAGTGGAGGGAGATGAAAGGGATCTGTAGAATTTTTCCTCATTGTATTGGAAAGTATTGTTCTGTTGTTTGCGTAGAGTGCACTGTTTGTATCTTTGTAATCTTTTTTGCAAGTGCACTTATTATTATTATTATTATTATTATTATTATTATTATTATTATTATTATTATTTGTAATTATAGAAACTACAAAAACCAGAATGTTTTCGTAATATCTATAAGATTTCAGTTCCGAATCTTAGCAATAGATGGCGCTGTTATGTCCTGGAAACATTAATCCATAAGGAAATTATATCACCAAAAGTTCTTCTTTCATGAACTGAACTGTAGTTAACAAAATACGTAAAGCCCGTTTTAAATTTACCATTTCACTCACCATAAATGCAAGCCATAACGCAGGCCATGTCAGGGTAGATTGCGAGTGATTTGTGTATCGTTTTACACTTACCATAACGCCTTCCATCACATGGAACATTTACACTTCTCAATTGTTATCGTGCCTACGTTTTATTTACGAAAAAAATAGCAGTGATTTGTATAAAAATCATTTAGTCAATGCATCGGAAAGGTGAAAGAATGTTTTTAATTAATTAAAATAAGAAATATTCGTGGTTTTGTTTTGATCGTTTTGTGTTTCTTTGTTTTCAGTTTCGATAAATCAGTTTCGATAAATAATTCAGTCTCGTTAAATCTCGATCAACGACGATATATTTTCGAGATCTCGGATCGCTGTCGATTCGAATTTTCAAGCCGAAATTCTGAAATGATTTTGATTAATAATGTAACATTTTATGAAAGCATCCACGAAAACATAAGGAAAAGATGCCCTCCGATCGTGAAAATCATTTTTGTAATCTGTAATTTCGAATAAATAGATACAAATCGATTGGACTTCCAAGTTCTACAATTCGTCACCAGGAACGCTAGTGTCGATGTCGAGCCATCTGATGTCGAGCCATTTCTTCAAAGATAGCCCAAGCTCTATCGCTGGACATCTCCGCGACATGTCTGATGGCGAGGTGATGGCGAGTGAAATGTCGAGGTTATGGCGCGTGAAATGGTAAATGTAATACGGGCTTAAGTCCATTGAAAACTGACACTCATAGATTTATTTCATTGAATAATAATTTAGAAACCATGTGATCTCCCTGCCGAAGCAGATGTTCTTATAAACCCTTAATTCCTTTAATTGTATTGTCACTCGTCAAAGACCGTGTAGGACGAAACCGGTTGGGTTCCAATGTATTTTTTAATGTATTAAAAAGTTTTAAACTAGTTATGTGTGTCGGCTTTCAGTTTTTAGTCTTCTGATATGAGATCCATCTGTGGACAGGTATCAGTGCAGCAACCACGAGGGCTAGAGACTTGGTGAGGGTGTCGTTGGAAAGGTCTCACCGACAGCAGCTCAAAGCCGCAGAGCTTCTGCCTCTACGTGGACAGGGTCCTGAGATACAGGGGGTATCAACATAACAATAGGGTAACAATTGATATCAACAACAACAATGCTACACAAACAATACTAATTATACCATTATTAGTATTATTATATTTTGATACACGTATCAGAAACCGTTGAGAAGCATTGTGATTGGTTTACTAATCGCTATCACTACCTTGTTTTATTCCCATTATTCGTAATAAAACGAAATACCGGAATTATTATTTTGATTAAAGTAAAACGAAAAAATATTTACGAAATGTTTCAAATAATGGTAACAGAGAACGTAACAAAAACGAAAAATAAATTCTGTATTTTCGTTAAAAGATATCAATATATAATATATAAAACGGCAGATATTTCCGCAATCCCGAGTGTTAGCATTTTATAGCTCCGATGTCTGCTTATCAGGACATAAGTGATAAAAAGATATGACTGGAGGATCCCGCAAGATGGATCGGTCAACACAAAACACAAACTCTGCGCCTGGTCTGTGCACGGAAAACCGCCACTGGATGACTGGAAGCGTGTAGGCTGATGCGAATCACGGTTCCAACAGACTATCGGTTGTGCGGAATCGACTATCTGTTTTGGGCAGATGATCGACTCTAAGTGTGGCGAAACCTTATGCTTTAATGGATTCCGCATGTCTACAAGGGGCAATGTAGAGCTGCAGTGGCACTGTTACGGTAGGAGGTGTTTTCAGTTGAGACACATTAGGATCCCTCATCCGTGTGCAGACCTCCGTGATCGGTAGCCGGTAATGAACCTTGCGGATCATTTGCACCCATTCATGTCCTGCGTTACTTTGACATGATCAGGACAATGCACCACCGCACAAGGCCACAGTCACCCGATTAAGGCTGGTTGAGCATTCCTTTGTCCTCATGTCTTCGATTCCACATTTAAACGCCATCAATCACATGTGGGATGCACTTCAACGCGCCTTTACTCCTGGAATGATATGTCTTCCTTATCTGGCATTTCTCCATCTTAGAACTTTAAATCCTGTATTAAAATTTAATACTACTTCTTTTTTAGTATTCTACTATCATTATAATCGTTATCATTGCTGCTTGTAAAATTATAAAACTTTTTCCCTACCTTCGCTATTATAGTTGATTATATTTATTCTTGCCGTGGTGGCGTGGTCGTGCAGTCTCAGCGGCCACCAGCCGTGGCGGCCAGTGCGCCAGTACCTGGGTTCGAATCCCGGCAGTGGCATGGCTGTTTCAATTTCCTTTCCTGTGTTGTCCAGCCTCTTCTTCACTTTCTCTTCGGTCTGACGTCATTCCTTAATGGCGTCCTGGGGAAGGCCACGGGAAACCACACCAGTATCTTTCTCTTGAAATTCTAGGGAGTCTGCCAGGGATTCGCCATCTTGGGAACACTAGCTCTCCCTTGAACACGAAGGCTTCGGATTCGAAGCGCGCACTTCGGTGCATACCGGCCATACATACATACATATTTATTCTTAACCTCATTATGAAATAAAATAGATCTTCTTGTTCGTTGTAGAACTTTATATGATGCCATCCATAGACATTAGCATCAACCCCAATGACTTATCCTTCTTCTAGAGAAGTGTACTGCATTCTTTTATGTTTTCAATGTTTATGATGTCTATGATATCTAAGATTTTATGATTTTCGCCACTATCAAAAGACCATCTTCTTGAAGCTTGCATCTTATGAATAATTCGAACCGTTAATTAAGTTCTGCTTTGCTAACACTTGAGCCATGAAAGCTGTTACCTTTAGTGAAACAAAATATACGACTATGGTATCACTTTCATATTCTTTGATTGTTTAATCCAACTTCTATCTAACATGAGTTGAACATGTTAGGCCTAAAATCATTCTTTCCGAATTCCTATGATTTCGTAGTCTAGAATGTTCTGGACCTATAACCAGAAATTGTGAAGAATAGAAAACTCAATTCTGATTAAACAGCAAAACCATTATATTTTCTAAAATAAGATGTTTTATATTTGCGCAGACTGTTCTTGTATGATTAAGAATTCATAGAAGACGAAATTGTGTAAAGAATGGTAATTAATCTAAGACTGTTTTGATAATTCAATAGACATTTGAACGGTCATATCACAATATTATCACTAGAAGATAAACAAATACACTCATTACCAAAAAAAAGACGCAACTAGAAGGAGTTGTCCGATTGTAATGAAATTTTCTTTGCAAAGACATTGGGACCGCCCATGCAAATGATTAAACTTTGGTGTCCAATGAATGAATAGCGAGAGCTACAGCGCATCGGAACTGCGTGCTCAGCAGGTGTATATAAGAAGCGATTGTCAATCTGATGGTCAAAATTTCTGTTGCGTTGCGAGTTAGGATACCTTTCAGCGACTGAAAAAATTCGTCCCCGCAGGATTCGAGCTCATTACGTGCAACTGTCAGAGTTTGAAAGAGGCCGTATCATTGGATTGAAAGAGGCAGGTTGGGCAAATCGAAGAATCGCTATATGGGTCGAAATCATATGGGTCGAAAGGATGCGGCGGTTAGAATATGTTGGCAGGAATGGGTGAACAATGGCAGATTTCAGAGTCATGAAGGTAGCGGTCGACCTAGGGCCATAGCAGAGCGGGAGGATAGAGTGATTGTCAGATCTGCTGTCACACCGCCTGAATCATCGTTATCAACCATCAGACGTGCGACCCGCACACGAATGTCCACCATAACCATTCACAGACGGCTGAGAGAGCGACATCTACGCTCGTACCGACCGCTATGACACTTGCCACTCATGTCTGCACAACGTCGGGCTAGATTACAGTGGTGCTTGGCTCGATCCAGTTGGAATGATGCTGACTGGGGACGTAAAGTGTTTAGCGACGAATTCCGTTTCCAACTGTTTCCAACGGTGTCTGGCGATCCTGCTTTCAATATTGCACGCCACACAGGCCCTCAACCAGGAGTTTTGGTCTACAGTGCCATTTCCCTTGATAGCCGGATCCCTTTGGTCGTCATTAGCGCACACTTACAGCACAGCGGTACGTCGACGACATTCTGAGACCTGTTTTGCTACCCTTCATTTTGCACTACCCTGGCCTTATTTTTCAGCAAGATAATGCCATACCACATACGGCATGTGTTGCTATGACTTGTCTTGCAGCTTGTGAAACACTTCCTTGGCCAGCCAGATCCCCAGATCTCTCTCCAATCGAGCATGTCTTGGATATGATGGGAAGGCGACTGCATCCACCAGGGAATGTGGATGACCTAGCCCGACAATTGGAGGAAATTTAGCAAGAAATACTGCAGGAGACCATCAGGGAGCTTTATCACTCTATGCCACGTTTTGTGGCAGCTTACATTCAGGGTAGAGGTGGGTCAATACCTTATTGAGCTCTTTACTTTGTAACTCTGCATTTCTGAAATAAATCATTCAATTTGTCTGAAAGTTTAATCATTTTCTATTCTGTACAAAATCTTCCTCTACACCAATTTTTGTCTCCATCGGACAACTCCTTCTAGGTCGTTTTTTTTGTTAATGAGTGTATTTGTTGTAACAGTTCCTTAATTAATACTCTTAAATTATAAATTTTCCCTTTCACAGATTCACTTAATTTTCATTTACAGATTTTCTCTTATAGTATTAGCGGTCCCATGTTACAATTAACATAATGAACTGCTCTTGCTTGTGTGTTGGTTGTATGTCACACTCTGTAGTGGCCAAACGGTTAGATATATATTAGATGAAACCTTCACCATTGTGTTCAGCATCAAAAAAAATAGGTTACAACGTAAAAAAAAATCAGACCTGTAGGACCACAAATTAACGTTTTCCACAGTATTATTAGTAATAATGATAATAATTAACACAGTAATAATACTGATGCTTTATACATAACAATACTAACAATTGCCAACAGGATGTCATTGTTAATATTTACAAACGTATTGTTTCATATATTCTTTAACATAACCAAATGATGCACTAAGCATTGTATTAGCGGCCCCTAGCTTACAGCTTGCCTATAGAACATAAAGGAACGGTCTTGCATTTATATGCTCTTGCTTTCAATTATTTTGTTTATACAATTGTTCATATTTGATACTGTCTAAAAGCATTAATTATCTTGTTTCTTAATATAAAGATCTTCTAACTTCATGAATTATTAATATTTCATCCTTTTACAGAATGCAAATCCAGCTTGGGAAAAAAAGTCCATGTATCCGTATTTCCTACAACAAGTCACATTATTCCTTACTAAAAAGACAATTGTTTTCAACACATGTCACATATCTGTATTGAACGCATCATTACATTATCGTGTTGTTTATAATAACGTTAACTAACTTTAATTACACAATAATAAAAATATAATATTTACAAAAGTGCACAAATTACTATATTTATACAGTAAAATAAAACAAAGAACGCACATAACTAAACAAAACACAAATTCACTGAGCTATTTTTGATATTTGTGCTGGAAGTCGGGGACAGCGCTGTTTCAAGGCTTGTTGGCCTTTCATCAGCCCGACCCATCCAGCATACCTCGCTCAGTGAAATGGGACGAATAGACAAAACGGTATGCTGGATGGGTCGGGCTGATGAAAGGCCAACAAGCCTTGAAA
>JAFIDM010008419.1:4470808-4508783 GCA_023159025.1 Thereuonema tuberculata | reverse complement strand
AGACTTCGAATAAGTGAAGCCGTCATTTCCTTTGAATTCTTCATTGTTGAAAACTGTAGCTTCGACGTTATCTTAGGAATGGATTTCCTTCAGTTCACTAAAGCAAATTTGGATTGTGGGAATAGTGTGCTCCAATTGGAAGATCCAATGAACACAGCAGTAACGGACACTCACTATTTGTGTGCTATTGAAACTACCACCCTTTCTCCCCTGACGGCTGTTAAAGTTACGGCTACGCACTCAACAGTGGATTTATTGTTGTCGAGCCGTTATAGTATCTGACCAGTAACTTTCGTATTCCAGCTTCAGTGGTGATTTGAACAATAATTCAGCAAAAATCTGGATTACGAACACAACATAAGCTCACATCATCACAACAATGCAAACGAAGTTAGCTACAATTCAATTAATCACACCAAGATTTGTGTCGGCGATAGCCACGTCCAGCTCATGCTTGAGGCGTTATCAAACAATGCAGTGCATCCAACCAGTAATGATGTCGAATTAGAGCCGTTATTAGATCAACAGCTGCAACCAAAACAGCGCCAGCAAATGTTAGAGCTTTAAAACAAACACAGAACTATATTTGACCAGCCTGATCCAGCCAAAATACTATAAGAATCACCAAGACACCGAATCGTCACTGGAGACTACAAACTGGTTAAGCAGAAGGCCTACCGGGTATCCCACAAAGAAAGGCAAATAATACAGGACGAAGTTACGAAGATGCTCGAGAAAAATATAATCCAACAATAAAGCAGCCCGTGGAGCTCAACTGTTGTTTTAGTCAAGAAAAATGATGGATCTTGGCGATTTTGCATTGGCTATAGGAAGTTGAATTCCCTTACCAAAAAACATGTTTACCCTCTGCCGAAGGTAGACTCTATTTGGGACTCATATGCGCACTCGCAATATTTCTCAAAAGTCGATCTCTGAACAGGATACTGGCAGATTAGAGTTGACGAGAGAAACCGAGAAAAACTGTATTTGTCACTCCAGATAGTTATACGAATTTAATGTGATGCCATTTGGACTGTGTAACGAATCCGCTACGTTTGAGCAGCTTGTGGATAATACTCTACGTGGGTTGAAGTGATCTGTATTACTTAGACGATATTCTAATCTAATCACCTGACTTCGAAGAGCACTTGCAACGGCTGGACACCGTATTGGGATGCCTTAACGCCGCCCACCTGAAGCTAAACTCCAAGAAGTGCACTTTTGTCGCCCGTGAACTCACTGTGCTCGGACATATCATCAGTCAAAAAGAAAGTCGCTCTATCCCAGACCACGTTGCCATAGTCAGGAACTTCCCGCCACCCACCAATCAGAAGCAAGTGAGGAGTTTTTATAGTTTGTGTTCCTACTACTGGAGATTCATATCTAACTTTGCCACGATTGCAAGACCACTTTCCGTTCTCATGAGGAAAATGCAACCGTTCACGTGGGGTGACGAACAACAGGCAGCATTTGACATATTAAAGGAAGCCCTCATTACAAAACCAGTCCTAGCCCACTTCGACAAAGCAGCTCCAATCCAACTACATACGGATGCTTCTAACTACGACATCGGAGCAGTATTGGTCCAGATCATCGATGACAAACAACATGCAGTGGCGTATGTAAGCAGAACTCTCAATAAAGCCGAAGCAAACTACGCAACCACTCACAAGGAATGCCTGGCAGTTGTGTGGGCCGTCGCAAAGTTCCGTCCCTACCTGTACAGCAATAAGTTTACGGTCGTCACTGATCACCACGCTCTCTGCTGGTTAGTCAATCTCAAAGACCCGACTGGAAGACTTGCAAGATGGTCCCTCAGATTGCAGGAATACCACATGCATATTATTTATAAGTCAGGAATTAAACACTTGAACGCAGATTGTCTCTCATGCTATCCCGTGCAAGCAGCCGATTAACAGCGAACATCGTCAGCGCAGTTGAACTCCTAGAAGAGACAGTCGATATAACAGCAGAACAATGCCGTGATCCTTTCTTACTCCATCGCATAGAGGCTTTACAAACATCACAGCACGCATATAAACATGGATATGAGCTGAAAGGTGATGTTTTTACAAAAGAAGCTATGAGCCAACTTCTGACCCACTCCTACTCGTCATTCCAAGCCACCTCCGTCGAACTGTAATCGAGATTTGCCACTGCGACCGCCGCCCTTCTTGGCATAGGAAAAACCTGTCGCCAGAGTCTGTAAAAAATACTTTTGGCTGGGTCAGAATAAAGCCGTTCGCCGATTCGTTGCCCGATATATCAGCTGCCAAGCTCGGAAGACACCATCACAACTGATGCCTGGAAACCTCCAACCTTTACCGGTAGCGAAGACACCATTCTACCGGGTAGGCATTGATCTGTTAGGCCGTTTTCGGAACTCCACTGCCGGCAACCGATGGATTATTGTTGCAATCGATCACTTTACGAAGTACGGAGTTATCAGAGCCCTCCCAAATGCCACAGTGATCGAGGTAGCTAAGTTCTTCGTGGAGGATCTCATGCTGAAACACGGGGCGCCGCAAATTCTCCTATCCGATCGAGGATCGCAGTTCTTGTCTTCGCCCAGATGCTTCAGTTGTGCCGGACGATTCATCAAAAGACCTCAGGCTAACATCCACAGACCAACGGATTGTGTAAGAAGCTGAATCGCACCTTAGCCGATATGATATCAATGTATGTGGACGTGGAACACACAAATTGGGACTCCATTCTCCCTTTTGTGACGTTCACGTACAACACCTCGGTACAGCGAAGCACAGGATACTCGCCATTTTATCAGTTGCACAGAAGGAACACCCCGCACGATGTTGGATACCTTGCTGCCAGCTCACGTCGAACCTCAACAGGACTATCCCGCATTGCTCAGAGCTTCCCTCGACGAAGCACACCATTTGCCCCGGATCAACATAAGAGAATCCCAGGAGACCAACAAACGCCAGTACGACGCCAATTATCGCCCACTAGCCTTCCGGCCAGTTGATATTGTCTGGGTTCATATTCCTATTCGTCGTGCCGGCTTGGCCGAGAAGCTGCTACATTCTTGGTATGGTCCCTTCAAAGTCATCCGGCAGACGTCACCGGTGACTTACGAGGTCATCGCCGCCCCAGGATGCTCGATCGGCCGCCTGCATCCGGAAGCAGTGCATATAGCCGCCTCAAGGCGTACATCAGCTCCGACGATCCAGAACTACCAATGGCAGAAACACTCCTGTTACCGACGCGCGACGGGAATAACACACTATGTGATGGCATCACTCTACGCTCAGGTAGAATCCTGACTTAGTCCCAACCAGACCACCTGACAATCAGTGAACTTTAGTGAACTTCAGTGAACACCTGACGATCAGTGAACTTAGTGAACACAATAGGACTATTTGTGAATTATTTAGTGAACATTCAGAGATTATTTGTGCACATATGGATTATTGTGAACTTTAGTAAAAAGATATAAGTGAACTTTACCGAATAATATAGGACAAAACTTTTTTTTTTTAGGATTTTTTTTTCTCTCCTATCAGTGTTTACTTAAAGGATACGACGCTACAGCTGATTGTTCTTGTGTAAATATCTATATTGCAAATAATTTTAGCTTTTTATATTTTAACTGAGCTCAGTAATAATATTAATATTCATCATCATCATCATCTTTGTCCCTAGCTGGCCGGTGGTGGGGGTTTTCCTCTCAACCAGTACGCTGCTGTGGGTGTCTTTGAACATTGAACTTTGGAAATGATCTTCCTCCAATCATAGCGGTTTGCGGATAGGATTTTTGCTTCGTCAATTAATATCTGAAGGCTCTTCAAGTCTTCCTTGATGATTCCAATCCAAGTTTTCTTTTGTGCACTTCTCTGGGTTTTCCAATTGGTTGGTCGTTCTTTCCATAAAGCTTTGTTTGGAAGTCGGGTATTGTTCATGCGACAAATGTGTCCAAAGCACTGTAACCTTTTCTTCTGGATTTGTACTTGAATGGTTGCCTGATGATCATAACTGTCTCGAATGGATTCGTTTCTGATTTGATCTTTTGCTGACACTCTCATTATTCGTCTCAGGCACATCATCTGGAAAATTTCGAGTTTGTTGATGCCGGCTTTGAGGAGTGTCCAGGTCTCAGCGCCATAAAGAAGTATTGAAATTATTGATGTTCGAAAAATACGTATTTTCGTCTTCAGCGAGATGTTGTTTTTATTCCAAAGACATCAGTTAAGGGAAGCGAAAGCAATTGTTGCTTGATCTATTCTGCTGTTAATTTCAGACATTGCTGTTGTTTTCTTTTCTAGAACAGTGGAGCCGAGATATTTGAATTCAGAGACTTGTTGAATTAAATTATCTTCTAAGAAGACGTTCACTGGGGAACCGTCGGTGACCATTGCTTTCCTACTATTTATATTAGTGTATACATTTATTTTTTATGGCCATATCTTGTTTTTTTTTTTATTTTTCGGGAACGAAAAATCTGGGAAGGAAGATAATTATAGTGATTTTTATTGTTATTTTAAATTTGTATCATAGTTTTATCATAGTTTTATCCTTTGTATTTTAGTTATTCTGTATTTCAAGTGTTCTAATCATCATTTAATTACCTGTAATTATCTGTTAATCAGTTTATTTTTAAATTCTTGACGGTTGTGGCGTTCTTTTTAATTCATTTTTTTAAAATCACAACGGTTTAAAAACCCGTTGTGCTCACATGTCATTTAAATTAGCCAATCAATGGGGATGTTTAAGGTCTCTGGGTCGAGGCTGGAAAAGTCACGTGATGTGGATGTGTCACTTCTAAAAACATGGCTAAGATTACCTCCTTAATTGCATGCCGATAATTCAATATATTTAAAGTTGAGAAATCTTTTATATACAGAGGTGCTTTGGTAATCTTAGCCATGTTTTTAGAAGTGACACATCCACATCACGTGACTTTTCCAGCCTCGACCCAGAGACCTTAAACATCTCCATTGTTAACGAGACAACCAATCAAATCACTGTATATAGTCTATAAATACCAATGTAATCTGAAAATAAAGAGTTCTTACAGTTCTCAGAGTTCCGTTCAGAGCCAACAAGTCTAAGTGTAGCTAATCCTTTAGTTACAACGAACCAGACACCACGGAAAACACCCCACAACATGGGAATGGGGACTGTAGTGATGGAGGTATTGGAGGTGCATAGGTGAAATGTTGTGTTCCAACTCTTCATCGTGGCATCCAAGAATGTCCGTGATCTAGGGGTGTGTAAGTTCCTATTCTTCGTGGGCGTCTGCCGCAGAATTGCTGAGTCAATAAGGAATTGCTTCTTACAACCCTGGGAATTCTTGCGGCAGCCCTTCCGCTGTTCGGAAAGGATGTTATGTGTTTCGATGTTTGTGTATATTTTGGCTGCAAGATAGGAGGTGAGGGGTTTGTAATGTATGCGGAGACAAGTGATTGTACGGCAGTTTGCAGGGTGTGCTCTTTCAGTGTTTTTGATCTGTAGATATGTGATAATCTGTATGAGGAAAATAGGCATATGTTCTGGATGATGGACTATGGTGCAAGAGCTAGCTTCCCATGCATGGACGTGAACCTCGATCTAGAAGCTCGGACGCCGTCTGCATCAGGAGCCTTCCAGTTGATGCATATTTTAGTGCTTTCTCTATATCTGCGGGAATAATCTCATAGAAGGATATGTAGGGTAAGGGTTCAGTTAGTTCTGTTCTTCCGTGACCGATGGTGCTTTATCATTGTGGGGGATGGAGTGGACCACAGAGACGACCAATATTCATGTAATATCTTGCTGGTGGGAGTGCTTTTGTTGCGTGTAGTAGAGGGAGATGTAAGGGATCTGTAGATTTTTTTTTCATTGTTTTCGAAAGTGTTGTGCTGTTGTTGCGCACAGTGCATTGTTTGTATCTTTATAATCTTTTTGCAAGTGCACTCAGTTTTTGTTTTACTGTGTCGAGATGTTCCTTATCCTCGATATGATAGTTTGGGTGTGAAGGGCGACTGTTTATGTGCTTAAATATCTTCCTAACCTGCGACATAAGATTCCTTGTGTTGTTTCCTGCATAGTATTGTGTGAGCCTGGATGTGTCTCCTCTACGTTCGGTGATTCGGTCCTCAAGGGGATGTGTATAGTTGCGACTGTGCTGTGAGATTTATGTGGTCTCCTTTGATTTCAAGTGACCGATCGGTTCCTTGTGCCTCGCAGTACAGTGTTGTGTCTGTCTTCTAATGTGTGGATATTGTCAAGATATTGTGGGAAAACGTGTGTGTTGAGATGGTGTATGACTTGAGAGTTGTTTTGATGTATTTACTTTGAGAAGTGGGGCCTGAGTGTTGGGTTTGTGGCTGTGTATTGTGCTAGATCAGTGCAGAGATGATCATGTGCTGCTTGTAAAAAGTCATCAGTTACATTGTTGGGACGTGTGTACTGATTATTATTATTATGTTTCAAACCTTGGGTTTCCCCAGCAAAAACAATATGGCGGGTCAAGGACCAAAGCACATACTGCCAAGTGTAAAGACGTGTGCGAGAATAATTAGGGATGTGAGGTTGTGTCCATAAATTTCCTAACTATGCGGGTAGTGTTGAGTACCACAGCTTTCTGCAGTTGTGCATAAGTGTTTTTGTGAAGTCCTAGTGTGCTGAGACTGTGGTGCAATGTGTGAGGCACCAGACCAGTGGCAGACAGAACGATGGGTACAACACGTACTCGATCCTGCCTCCACTGCTTCTGGAGCTCGTGTGCTAGATCAGTGTATTTACTGATCTTGTCTGCGTGAGTTTTCTGCAAGTTCTTGCTGATAGGCACTGCAATATCAATTAGATAGGTCTGTTTGTTGACCTTATCAACAAGTGTGATGTCTGGTCTGTTGTGATGTATGGTTTTCTCTGTGTGAATGGGGAGGTCCCAGTATAGTTTATATGAGGGTGACTCTAATACGCTTTGTGATATGTACTTGTAGGACGGGACCGTGCTCTTAATATGTGAATGTTTGTGTGCTAGTTGTTGATGAACGATCGACGCTACCTGATTGTATCGGTGGAGGTAGTCCGTTTGAGAGAGAAGGGGACAGCCTGATATTAGGAGGTCGATCGTCTCATGCATAGTGTCGCATTTCCTGCATCGGTCGTCATGTGTTTGCATCATGTAGAATATGTTTCTTGTAGTTGCTTGTGGGAATGACTTGGTTCTGTATAGCGATCACAAACCCTTCCGTCTTCCCAAATAGTTCACCACTCGTCATCCATCTGTTCGACGCTTCCCTGTCGACATGAGGGTGGCTGCGTTCGTTGCGATGTCTGTGATGGGATTCCTTGCAAGCCCATGATTATCACAGCTGCTGTGTGGATGTCGGGGGTGGTGAGTGTTGGAGAAGGTTGGTGAGTTCCAGGGGTGTGAGGTGTGTGTCAACCTTGACAATGGCTGAGTGGAGTGAGTACAGTTGTACTCTTTGGTGGAAGTATTACCTAAGTGTGTGTATTTGTTTTTCATGTACAGTGATGAGATTGATCCTCGGCCTCCCTCTTCACGGGGAATCACGAGTCATCCTTTCTACAGCGGATTTGGGGTGTTGCATGTTGCGTTTCGTGAATATAGCCGGTGTTGTGCATTGAAGTGCTTCGAGTTCAGTGTTTGTCAATGGAATTATGCCGAGCAAATATGTTAGTGTTGGGACGGCAACAGTGTTGATGGCTTTAATTTTATTTCTGGCATTGAGTTGAGTTTTTAGGATGTTGTGAATGCAAGCACGGTATGTTTTCTTGGGTGTGTTTTTGATGTTTCCGTTGTCAATGACCCAGGTACTTGTAGGTCTCTCCCTCTTCCATGGATTGGATGGCCAACCCATGGTCCAGTTCAAAACCCTCCAAATTCGTAATCTTACCACGTATTATATATAGCTTGCGGCATTTGGCGATTACAAATTCCATCCAAATGTCTTCGGTGAACTGTGTTGTGACTTGTAGTAAATTAGTAAGGTGTGAATTGTTTGTGGCATACAGTGTAATAACATCCATGTAGAGTAAGTGTATGATTTTGTATGGTGTCAGAGTACCTGAGGTAAGCCTTTACCCGTGTTTTGTGTTGTCTAGCATATGACTTAATGGATTGAAGGCGAGGCAGAAACAAAGAGGACTCAAGGAGTCTCCCTGGAAAATACTTCTCCTTATGGTAATGTGAACTGTAGTGATGGAGGGGCGTAGGTGTATGAGCCTTTAATGAGGGACTGAGCCAAATGCCTTCTTGTAGCTGATGTACAGGATGTGTAAGTTCCTATTCTTTGCGCGTCTGCCACAGGGTTATCGAGTCAATAAGGACTTCCTCCTTACATCCCTGGGAATTCCGGCGAAAGCGCTTCTGGTGTTCGGGAAGAATGTTATGTGTCTCGAAGTGTGTGTAAATTGCAGAAGGTCAGGAGTTTGTAAAGTGTGGGGAGGCAAGTGATTGGACGGTAGATTGCAGGGTGCTCTGCTTCAGTGTTCTTGCTCTGTAGGTAAGTGACACCCTGTTTGAGGAAAAGAGGCATTCGTTCTGGATGTTGGATTATGTCAGTGAGTGCAAGAGCTAGCTTCCCATGCAGGAACGTGAACCTCTTGATCCAGAAGTTCTGAAGGCTGTCTGCACCAGAAGTTTTCTAGTTGTGTGCATGTTTTATTGCTATCTGTATGTCTGCGTGAATAATATCATGGAAGGGCTAAGTGTTCAGCGAGCTGCTGTTCCATGGTGCTTTGTCATTGGGTGAGGGGGGTTGGACTACAGAGATCATCAGTATTCATGTAATGCTTCACTGGTGAGAGTGTTTGTGCTGGGTCTTGTGACGGGAGATGTAAGGGATCTTTAGAATTTTTTCTCATTGTATTGGAAAGTGTTGTTCTGTTGTTTGTGCAGAGTGCACTGTTTGTATCTTCGTCCTCTTTTTGTAAGTGCACTCAGTTTTGTTTTAGAGTATCGAGATGTTCCTGAACCTGGTTATGATGGTTTGAGCGGGAAGGTCGATTGTTTATGTGCTTGAATAACTTCCTAACCTGGGACATTGTTTCTTTGCTTTATTTCCTGTACAATATTGTATGAGACTGGCTATGTCTCCTCTAAGGTCGCCGTTGCGGCCCTCAAGGTGACATCTCCAAGGTAGGATGTATTCTTGTGACCGTGCAGTAGTATGTATGTGTAGTTGTTTCATTCCAAGTGCCCGAATGGTTCCCTGTGCTGCGGAGTAGAGTGTTGTGTGTATGTCTTCTAATGTTTGGATATTGTCAAGGTATTGTGGGATAGTGTGTCTGTTGTGATAGTATATGACTGTGGCGAGTTGTTTGATGTGTGTCCTTTGGGGAGTGAAGGCCTCAATGTGGGGTCTGTGCCTGTGTATTGTGGTAGTGCGGTGTAGAAATTCTCATGTGCTGCTTGTAATCTGTCGTTAGTTGTATGGTTGGGACATGTGTACTGAGGGGTATAGATTGCTTCTGTGTTTGCCGTAAAGAAAGTGTTTTCTGGTGAGGTGGGGTGGGGTGTCCTGTGGTTGGATCCAGTGACCTCTTCCCAAATTTGTGTAATTATTCATGGAGGAATAAAGTAGTTTACTACTACGGAACGTCGCTGATCCTCTATCCACTTTCCTCTATCCAACTTTCGAGAACGTGTAGTGAATGTGTGGTGTTGTGGCTGTTTGTATCCTGTGAGATGAGTCCCTAAATGTGTAACGGTATAGAAGTCGCGCACTAGATCCTGGTTCATCTGCAATGACCATCGGATGCGCTGGCGTGGTTTCCCAGCCTTAATGGTCGCCTGCTCTGACACCGATGAAAAACTTCCGACCGTTCGGGCTGCGTGGTGTTGCCCGGTCATTGTGATAGCCTTACCACAATTATTGTTATTATGTTTGTATGTTTCAAACCTTGGGCTTCCCCAGCAAAAACAATATGGCGGGTCAAGAACCAAAGCACACATTGCTAAGTGTAAAGACGTGTGCAAGAATGATTGGGGATGTGTGGTTGTAGTTTATTATTATTATGTTGGTATGTTTCAAACCTTGGGTTTCCCCAGCAAAAACAATATGGCGGGTCAAGGACCAAAGCACATACTGCCAAGTGTAAAGATGTGTGCAAGAATGATTAGGGATGTGTGCTTGTGTCCAAAAATTTCCTAACTATACGTGTAGTGTTGAGTACCACAGCCTTCTGCAGTTGTGCATAAGTGATTTTGTGAAGTCCTAGTGTACTGAGACTGTGGTGCAATGTGTGAGGCACCAGACCAGTGGCAGACAGAACGATGGGTACAACACGTACTCGATCCTGCTTCCACTGCTTCTGGAGCTCGTGTGCTAGATCAGTGTATTTACTGATCTTGTCTGCGTGAGTTTTCTGCATGTTCTTGCTGATAGGCACTGCAATATCAATTAGATAGGTCTGTTTGTTGACCTTATCAACAAGTGTGATGTCTGGTCTGTTGTGATGTATGGTTTTGTCTGTGTGAATGGGGCGGTCCCAATATAGTTTATATGAGGGTGACTCTAATACACTTTGTGGTATGTACTTGTAGTACGGGACCGTGCTCTTAATAAGTGAATGTTTGTGTGCTAGTTGTTGATGAACGATCGACGCTACCTGATTGTGTCGGTGGAGGTAGTCTGTTTGAGAGAGAAGGGGACAGCCTGATATTATGTGGTCGATCGTCTCATGCGTAGTGTGGCATTTCCTGCATTTGTCGTCATGTGTCTTTGCATCGTGTAGAATGTGTTTCTTGTAGTTGCGTGTGGAGATGACTTGGTCCTGTATTGCGATCATGAACCCTTCGGTCTCCCCAAACAGCTCACCACTCGTCAGCCATCTGTTCGACGCTTCCATGTCGACATGAGGCTGGCTGAGTTCGTGATGATGTCTGCCATGGAGTTCCTTACGAGCCCATGATTCACGCAGCTGCTGAGTGTGGGTGTCAGGGGTGGTGAGTGTTGGAGAAGAGTTTTCGAGGTTCAGGGGTGTGAGGTGTGTGTCAGCCTTGACAATGGCTGAGTGAAGTGAAGAGTCTTCTGCTCTTTGGTGGAAATGTTCCCTAAGTGTATGTACTTGTTTTTCGTGTAAGGTGATGAGGTTGATGAGTCCTCGGCCTCCCTCCTTGCGGGGAAGTCATCCTTTCCGTAGCGGACTTGGGGTGGTGCATGTTGTGTTTCTTATTATTATTATTATTATTATTATTTTTATTATTAGTATTACAGTCGTTTCAATACGGTTTCGAAGTTCAACTATTGAAGCCGTGGGTGGATTGTGGTGTGCCCGTCTTTGCGATCATAGATCACATGTTTTCTATGTATTGTAGGACATTGTGTGTTATCTGCGGTCGCGTTCGTAAGTGCCACAGTGGGTCGTTTCAGGAGAAACGAACTCACCGACATAAAGGAGCCTAACGACGCTATCACACCACTAAATGAATGGAGATATATCTTGCGCGCATGATTACGACGGATCGTACAGCCACATCACAAGAATTACGGTGTGTTTCACAGCGAACAGTCTCCGCTCGTACGTTTCGGCGTCGTCTGCAGCATCACGAATTTATCGCAAGACTGTCATTGCTTCTGCTACCTATGACTAAACACAAGAAGATGTAATGGCGCTACAAAATCGCAAATTGAGGGACGAATGACATGACGAACAAGAGCAACAATTTCCGGGAAGAAAGATCCGCAATCTTGATATGTCACAAATCTCCGGAGATCAAAGTCGGAAACCTGCTAGTATGGCTGCAGTAATCTTCGACGAGGCAACCTGAAGGTCTGAGCACTAGAACGGCTAGCAAACACAATTCCAATACTGCACAGTAGGTCTTTGTTCATCTCCTTAAAGTGCTTCCAGTGAGCATATTAGGTGTTCCCATGATTTACGCATCATTTAAATTTCGGGTCGATCGGATGGGTGCTTCCTGCTGCTGCACTTTTAATGGCCAGCAGTATATAATCTAATAATCTTAGATAGTACAGAAATGTTGAAAATACTTAAAATATTAAAAATATATTTATATCCTGCAATGTTCGCAATATTTTAATTGTGTTCACCAATATTACTTAAACATTGATAGAAATCAATGAAAACTTTCAATTGAAAATGAGAAAAGAAATGGGTTTTAGCGTAAACCATATATAAAATATCACATTAATAAACATGAATGGTACCTTTGCTCAGCTACTCTATTCTAAAATGTCAGATTGACCGTTATGATCTACTCATGTAAAACGTAAACAACATTGCAGAGATCGAAAACTACGCAGCAGATGACGTAGTAATTACTGCATAAAGATCAATACGAATTTTCAATAAGAAGAAAAAAGCTTGGAGCATGAGCTAAGCTTTTGTTTTATTGCAAAATCGAAACTCCGCAGCGAATAATTAACCATATGCAAATGATCAAAAATAAAAAACAAATTGAGTTAAAAGTCTGTACTCTCCTATTCGTAATTGAAACTGCCAAAGAAAATTACTCACTTTATTGGAATATTTTTTGTTTTTTTTTATTAAAAATTGAGAAATATGACTTTTAGTCTTCTGATAATTATGAGTAGACTAATGGTCCCGTTTTCTCTGTCCGTCTGGGACAGGGCACGTATCTTTAACATTTCACTAAATTGTCATTAGTATCATTAAAATATCATTAAATTATCATTCTTCGCAACAACCACAATAATCACAAAAATTGCGCCTTTTGAATTCGCAACAATCACATTTATAATAATAAATAAATTAAAGCAATATCAATTATATTTCCTTATACGTATCAGAGGACGTTGCGAAGAATTGTGATTGGTTTACTTATCGCTATCCCTACCTTATTTGAACAATGTTCTAAGCTGATACAGAATTTTCTAACTTTAACTAAGTTACTGTTCTTTATTTTTTATTTTCGAAAGTGATAGACATGAAAGTTCTAACTAACTAAATAGATATAGGTTGTGGGCAACATTCCTTACATTAGTCGCGTCCATTACTCTGTCATCTAAGAAGGCTAGAGCCACTAGGTTTTCGGAAAGAAATCCAAAGATACCTGCAAAGAGCTGATTTAACTGCAAGTAACAATGACTGACTTGTATACACACTTAGAATATTCATAAGTTTAATTTCATTGTAGGGATCTCGGATATCTAAAGGTACTTCAATCGATTGTCAATGAGAAGAAAACAAATTTGAAAGATGAGCTAAGGTCATTGAAATTGAAACTGCTCAGTGAAATTAAATAATCACAGGTAAATTATCTAAACGAGGCACAGTTTTCGTTTGCACGTATTGATCCACACGGGAGTGGAGATAATAATTATAACAGACATCTTGTAATGAACTTTTCTCGAATCGACGTATCGGTTCGAGTTCAGAAATGCATAAGTTCTTCTATTCATTCGGTGTATTTAATGTAATGACGAATGACCTGAAGTTATTCAAATATTTCATGTTTTATTTAAAAAAAAAAAATATTTTCTGCTCAAATTTAAAATATCCAAAATAACACATCCTCGCACCAATCAAATATATAAAATATATTTAAACCTAGGAAATTTTCAAAATGATATTCCGTCTTTCCTTTTTCAATTGATAATCGTACAACAATTTCATAAGCAAAATAGGAATGTAAGAACAAGAAGTTTAGTTAATAATATGTAACGCTAGCATGGTCAAAAAAAATGAAAGTTGGAAATTCATATCACCATAATGCTAATTTGTTTCATTTGTATCAAAAATAAGCATATATTAAATTTCAGCAACAAATGTTAGTTTTGACAGGTCGCACCAGGCGGCAGAATTTACAATTTAAACGATTTTGAGTAACTACTATTACAGAAGTATATCATACCAACTTACTTTTCTCCAAGAGTCTGCTGTTATTGACTCTTATATATATATATGTAATATTGGCCATTGAAACTGCAACAGTAAAACACATTTACTTTACAGATTTCACTTATGGAACAAGGGTGACATGATTACAATTGCAGATAAGATTTGGGGAAAGTAAAGAAATCAGTATCTAATGTAGCCACCATGGGCGCCAGTAATGTTTGCCACATACCTCTGCATCGGTTGTGCGTTTGGGTATGTCTGTAAGTGTGGTGACGAGACGGTGCCAAAGTTCAGCTGTTGTAGCTGTGGGTGGATTTTGATGTTCCAGTCGTTGTGCTATCATGGATCACATGTTTTCAATAGCCGACAGATATAGTGAAGTCTCAGGCCACGGAAGTTGAACATGGTGGTCGTCCATGTATTGTAGGACGTTGCAAATACTTAAAATACTTAAAACATATTGATATACTGCAAGGCAGGCTATATTTTAATCGTGTTCACCAATATTACCTAAACATTATTAGAATTCAATGAAAACTTTCAATTGAAAATGAGAAAAGAAATGGGTTTAAGCGTAAACTACACATAAAATGATGAAATATCACATCAATAAACATAAATGGTACCTTGGCTCAGCTACTCTATTCTAAAATGTCCGATCCTGACCCTTATGATCTACTTAAGTAAAACGTAAACAACATCGCAGAGAATCGAAAACTATGCATCAGATGACGTAGTAATTACTGCTTAATGATCAATACGAATTGTCGTTAAGAAGAAAAAAGCTTGGAGCATGAGCTAAGCTTTTCTTTTACTGCAAAATCGAAACTCCGCAGCGAATAATTAACCATATGCAAATGATCAATAATAAAAGAACACAATTTGAGTAGAAAAGCCTTTACTCTCCTATTCGTAATTGAAACTGCCAAAGAAAATTACTCACTTTATTGGAATATTTTTTGATTTTTTTATTAAAAATTGAGAAATATGACTTTCAGTCTTCTGATAATTGTCAGGAGACTAATGTTCCCGTTTTGTCTATACGTCTGTGGACAGGACACGTATCAATAAAATATCATTAAATTGTCATTAGTATCATTAAAATATCATTAAATTATCATTAATCGCAACAACCACAATAATCACAAAAATTGCGCCTTTTGCATTCGCCACAATCACATTTATAATAATAAATAAATAAATATAATATCAATTATATTTTCTTATACGTATACGAAGACGTTGCGAAGCATTGTGATTGGTTTACTAATCGCTATTCCAATTTGTTTAAACAATGTTCTAAGCTGATACAGAATTTCTAAAAATTTTCTAAGCCTAGAGCCACTAGGTGTTCGGAAAGGAACCAAAGATGCCTGCAAAGAGCTGATTTAGCTGCAAATAACAATGACTGACTTTATTCAACACTGAGAATGTTCATAAGTTCAATTTCATTGTAGGGATCTCGGATATCCAAAGGTGCTTCAATCCATTTCTTACATATACCAGACTAACAAACACAGCCAAATCCGTTATTTTGCAAGTTCCTTGCCATGTTAAACTGAGATGAACAGATATATGTTCGACCCATAAATTCATTTTCCCAGCCATCCAGTGTGATCAGTTGGCCCAAATTTCACACTTCCTGTGCCTCTAACTAGGAACAATAAACACAAAGTAAGTAATTCTTGATAATCGTCTCTTGGCTGTTGATCTTTGATAGATCGAGGGAGATAATCTAATATTTCAACAATTTTTCATCCCAAATGTAAAGAAGCGGTCCCTCCAATGCAGTCTCTTGCTCCTGCATCTCGGCAGCTTCGTTTCTTGCTACGTTCCTGGAACGACTCACTGACCTCCTAGAGAGATTCATACCTGGGCTATGTCCAAGAATCTTAGCAACTGATTTAGCAACAAACACAGCTGCACGATCTGATAGAATAACTCGATCTGAAGCGGCAACTACTTGGGAAGTTTTGAATATCTTCTTAGGTGTCTTGATAACTGCTGTGGATGTTGATGGGCCAGATTGCTATTCCGCTTCGCTTTCATTTTTTACAGATGTTGTTGATATTGGGGGTTTCTTCAGTATCGATAGATTTTGACAATATTTGTTCAAAACTAACCTTTTTTGCACATTCTTCTTCCACACGTTGTTTCTTTCTGTTCTGTTTTGCAGCTAGTTTGAAGACCACTTCGTCCATAATGCAAGAAAACTCATCTTCTCTTTGTTTTCTAAGAAATTTACTGTCTTTGTGATTCTTCATTACAATCAATGCAACTTCTGTAAGTCACTTTGAATTTTTCTTCGTTGTTCCTATCGGTTTTTCTGTGTCTGGTTCGAACTTTTTCAGAACTATATATTCATCGTACAGCTTCAACAGTTTTCTTATACTAATCTATAAGTTGAGTAGGAATTCTAGCACGATACAATTTGTTACAATTTGTTCTCCCCATTGTTGTTCATTAACAATTCAAATTCGCAGTTTGAATTTTTATGCTTTAAAAGCTTCATTGAGGCCGGTGAACGGCTGGCACATGAATTTTCCCAATAATGTTTCATTAGTGAGTTTCTTATTGTTCATGCTTCTCTTGAGGAACCACTGCGCTTCCTATTATCATTAATGTATATTAAATTTGTAAATTAAACAAATCCATAACTAGACTGAAAAATTTTTCATCGACCTCAATGCCTTCATTCAGCCTTGTCAAGTCGGTTTTCTTTTTTCTTATTTTCAGCTACAACTATACATTTATTACATAAATCTTGATTGCCATTTTTGTAGACATTCTTGGAATTCTTACGATTGTACTCTAAAATTATTTGAGTGATCACATGATCATATGTAAATTCTACATCATTTCGAATTTTAACTAGATTCTGGGCACAAGAATCGTAACTGGGTGGTAAACCTGATAAAATTGCCCAACACAGTTCTTTATTGTTAATTTCACCTCCCAGTTCAGTTAACTCATTTAGTAGCTCTTTCAGCTCTAAAGGTCTCGGCGGCGGCCAGTGCGCCAGTACCTGGGTTCGAATCCCGGCAGTGGCATGGCTGTTTCAATTTCCTTTCCTGTGTTGTCCAGCCTCTTCTTCACTTTCTCTTCGGTCTGACGTCATTCCTTAATGGCGTCCTGGGGAAGGCCACGGGAAACCACCCCAGTATCTTTCCCTTGAAATTCTAGGGAGTCTGCTAGGGGTTCGCCATCATGGGAACACTAGCGCTCCCTGGAACACGGAGGCTTCGGATATGAAGCGCGCTCTTCGGTGCGTACCGGCCGGCATCAGCTCTAAAAGCTTATCTGGTAACTTATCACCATCCTCGAATTCTGTAGAATTATAAATTCTTCTTTTTAGTCTACCAATTCTCAAATAATCTTCAACATTGAAAACCGATTCTATCTATTTCATGAGTTTATTGGGATCAGTTCTTTCTTTTAGCATTATAAGGAATTTATCTTCTATACTATTTAGTATTGTTCCTACTGCCCTTTCAGCCTTATCTAAAAGCTTAAATTGAATCCCTTTTTCTTCAATGGATGTAATTTCATCCAAATTCATCGTAGTAACCCGCCATAGGCCATTCTTTTGAAGGATTGTCTGTATATTTCGCTTCCATGGGACGTAATTGTTCCCATTGAACATTATCAAAGCATGTGCCATTTTGACGATAAATTGTTCTTTTATACTTTAAATCCTTTGATTTATTCGTCTAGGTTAATTAAACCTCACATAAACTATATGACAGTTCATAAGCCTAACACGTGGCGACATCTTCCACGTTTACCGAAGGTTTGGCTGCCATCTTGTTTCTATTAACTTGCAACGATGTGTTTTAAGTTTATAACCAAGTATTTAGTCCATAACTAATTATTTTCATTAATCGGAAAATCACAGCTATCCTGACTGCTATACTTTTACTTGTTAATTACTGCTCAACACACTTCCTAAGCTATTTCTCCTTTTCCCTGAAGCTTACGGGATTAAGCCGAACCGGAACAGAGGCGTTGCATTGGCTTCAACTAAACTCCGTCTTCGCGCAGTTCGATGCGTTGCTGGTCACATAACCAATTGTTATGATAAAATAAGAATTACTTTGTCTGTGAACCTTCCAGGTTACGGCGGACTTTCCCACATAAATTACATAACCTGAAGTTGAATGTCCTTTTGCTCGATCTCCGAAACTTGCATCACTGTAAGCCTTTATAGTGTCATCTTCATTGGAGAGAGTTAACACCTTTGACACAGTCCCTTAGTAACCACCAGTGAAGCAGGATGTGCTTCGCGATACGCCAAATTAAGAACGTTTGAACAACTCCAAAGTTAAGAACTCTGACTCGGTATGTATTGTAAGTATGAAAATATACTTAACATTACAAAGTAACAATTATTTTATCATAACACATTCAAATCAAATCTTTTAGTTCAGCCTCTATATCTACTAGGGCTAAAACGAAGCATATGGCTTCGTTATCCCACAAGCGAAAAAGTAGAATGGTGGGATATTTTGGAACTACAAAGCCCCGCCTATCCTCAAGTGGTCCATTGAAAGGCTACGAAAATATTTCTCTGCATTACGTGTTTTATAAAATTGGACAATGGTTAATATCAGTATTAACAAAAGAATATTTAAGCTCTGTCACTTTCACTTGCGGCCAGAGAACATTAGTTTTTACAGGTCTTAGTAAGAATACTATTGCAAATTACTATAAAAAACAATAGAAATAACTATGAATTTAATGAAATAAGTTACTGCCTATTGAAGCATCTACAGCGGCCAATGTACGGGATTAGTGTGATGTTTGACTCATGTGGTGAACTTCAATGGCTGCTGGCATCCACATGCCACATACAATAGGTCTGGGTTGATGGGATCGGATCTCCCCTTGTGATAAGGATCAGAACATTGGCTGGTTCCTCCCAGTTTTTTGCCACAACTGAGCAAAGACTCTTCGTTCTGGGGTCTAAGCTTTAAAATTACAGGATGCTGAGATCTTTTTTTTGAGATGGATGTAGTGCTTTCATTCTTCTGGAAGTATGATTACCTGAAGCAACTCCGTATTTCTGAGAGCAGGACTTAGATAGGTTAAGTTTCTCCCTGTTAATGTAGTAGGTTTCTCTCTTTGTCCTGATTGGCTTAGCAAGAGATCTGAATGCTATTGATGAGTGTTATTCTCCTCAGGAACTGTGTAACATTTTGCTTTCCCTTCCGTGTGTTTGCTGTGTATGGCGACCCATCTTGTTACAGAGGTACCTGATGGGTGACTGCGGCCTCTCTTCGTTCGGGCTCTTCATTGCTAGACACGAGGGATCAGCTTAACCAGCTTAGTCCCAATCGGCTTGGCTTTGAGGAGCAAGATGATTGCGAAGTGAATGGTGGTGTTTCTTTGCTGGCGGACAGTTAATGGTATTGGCTGTTGCTTTCTTAATGGATTCGAGAAATCTCCCCCAGTGATCCTGGTAGGCCAGGAGCCCTGATTTGTCAATTGTCTTCTCTGGTTTGATTTATGGCATGATCCTTTGATTTTTTCCTCCGAGTTCCGTGAGTTTTTCGCCATAAGGTGCCTTTTGTTGTTTTTTGGGTTTTTGCTTGTTTTTTGAGTTTTTGCTTCTTCTTTGTTGTCAAGCTCCCCTCAATGTGGATTCTTTTGACTTCAGCTTCTCCCACTCAAGAGACACTTCTTTGATCGAAACTTTTGGATACCTCGGAACTGCCTATTACAGGTGTTGCTGCTCTGCCATGAGCCCGCAGTCATTTTGTTTCCTTTGCGGTCACTGCCCATTCTAACGAAGTTGTGTGGATTAGTGTGGAGTTGCTGCTGCGTTCCGAGTCTAAATGATGATTTCACATTAGCTTTTTGGAGGTTCCTTTTGGAGGTGCATTCAGTCCAACCGACGATTGAAGCAATCTCTCTCTGGTTCACTTCATGAACGGTGACTGGCGAACTGGAGAACTCTTGGCGATTCCATAGGCATTAAATGCCGCGACTCTACTGTGGCTGCTCTTGGTTGTGCCTTTGGTTTTGCAGGTACCCTCCCTCTTGGGTCACAGCAGGAGTCAGTCTTTCTTTCTGATACAGTTTTAGTTTTACTGGATCTGTATATCAGCTTGATTCAAAAATGGATGTGAATTTTTATTTCTGTAAGAATCCTAGTTGATGAGAAGTTAAATGGGAAAAAAGTTACGTGCACTACTGTATTTCTCTCTTTTTAAATTAGGCTTCCTCTGAAAATTTTTTAAGGACAAAGCAATGAAGTTGTGAGAAATGTACATGTAATTAGAAGAGATTTCTGATCTTGAATTGAGTTAAATGTCTTTGAATGTTTTTGTTCCTAAATATCTCAGAATAGCTTTAGTTTCTAATGGTTGTATCAAGGCATTCCATTTCAAGCTTTTCATTGTTTCATCTTTAGTTTCTATTCAATAACTTTGTTTCTTACTATTAAATCTGAGATTCATCATTCATATTATCACGACTTCTTCCACCAATTGTTTTACTATCATCAGTGATCGCACTACTGAGTATATGTAATACAAAAAAACAATTTTCATAAGTTTCTGTGTAATCTTTCACTTCTCATATTTAGATTATTTATTCATCCAGGAAAGCAATGAATATCAGTGCTTATCTATGTTGCTTTTGTATAAATACCAAAGACTTAATATTAAAATGAAAGTAATTGTGATGCCATCTCTAAATTGCTAGATTTTCCAGCAAATTCCCTTCATAACTTATATTGCGACGATTAATATTAAAAATTTCAGTAATATAAATTATTATATTATATAATATTATTTCAGAAATGTAATATTCACTGTTACTGCAATTATATTACTTAAAATATTATTCTAAAATTTGTTCTTTGCTTTCAGAATGTATTTTTTTTATCTTCTACTTTTTTTTAAAAAAATACAAAACAAGTTATTTTTTTTTTTTAAATTTTCAGGTCTCATTTTTGTACTTATAACATCTACTGTTTTTTCTTAAAATTTTATATATCTCACGAATTGATTTGTAAAATATTTTTTTTTATCAATTTCCAGCTTTAAGCAGAAACCTATAAGTTTTTTCACATGAACTTATTATTAATTTATTGTTGACTATTAGTGAAAAAGAAATTAATAAATTAAAATTTTTTACAATTTCATTTTAAAAAGATGCAGTATCATATGTAGTGAATGTGGGTGGCAGAGAAGCCAAGCACTGCGACCGGAGGTCCATTGTACTAGCCCATAGGAAATAAGGAGAGAAAGACTGAGAAAGTATGGTGGGAGAAGTGCAGGAGAAATCGGAGAAACCCCGAGAAAACCTGTCCAGCGCGGATCGTCCACCATCATGAAATCCACATGAGAACCGATGTCACCAGTACTCAGAGGTGAGAGGCCAATATCATAGTGACAATGCCAACCGCGCTGCCAAAAGAAGCGGTAACTTAGATATTCTTACAGCTAATAAAAAATAATATATTCACATACATTAGTAGTATAAGGGCGATGGAGAACACCACATTCAGGGCGATATAGAACACTATTTGCATATCATTTGCATATTTAGGGCAATATAGAACAAAATTTAAATAAAGGGCTCTTGAGAATACCACTTTTAGGGTAAAATAGAATAAAATTTGCGTAATGGACGATACAGCACTCTACTTTTAGGGCGATATGGAACAAAATTTGTACGTAGGGTGATGTAGAACAAAATTTGCATAAAGAGCTCTTGAGAGTACCACTTTTAAAGCGATATTTAACAAAATTTTCATTTAGGGCGAAGTTTGGGAGCACTGTTATAGGGCTTATTTGCATAATTAAGAACTTTGAAAGAAACATGGATTGTAATATATCAAACTTCATGCAATGAGAACGTTAATGAGCATATTCACATTTATTAGGGCAATATTTGCATAAAGAGGCCACTTTTAGGGCGAAATTTGTATGAGGTTATTTGGAAGCACTGTTGTAGGGTGTATAATGAAGAACTTTGAAGAAACATGGGTTGTAAAATATCAAACTTCTTGAAATGATGTTAATGAGGTCATTAATTAGCGTATTTAATAACTAAGAACACTACATTTAGCACGATATAGATTATAATTTTCATGAAGGGATCACTGTTAGGACTAAATTTGTATGAAGTTGTTTGGGAGGGTGTATGGGTTTTAATATATCAAACTTTTGGAAATGATGTGAATATTTAATAACTTTGAAAGAAACCTTTTCCTGAAATTCTGAGATTGAAAATTGTTTAAGAAAAAATGAAATTAATTCTTTTTCTTTTCTGCACTGTATGTTTTTACATCATGTAACCTGTCTTTTTTATGTTTTATTCTAAAAATAAAATTATGTTTCCTCTTTTACCTTGAAGATTTTTAGTGTGAAAAATTTAACTTTTAGTTTTCAGATTTTTTTTATTTGTGTTTTTGATAAAGTAATGTTTTTAGACTAGGAAATATCTCACTCTGATAATGGATTCTCTTTCTTTTTTTCTTTATTATTATTATATATTAAAAAAAATTATTTTCTTACATTAAAATGGGGATTACAAAAATTGTTTCAGGCGACTTGAAACAATGCTTCCATTTCAGCTGCACCGGTGTCTACTTGATAGTCCACACGGCGTGGTTTTTGGGGTGTAGTGGTTCATCTTCTTCTTGTCTCTTTGGCTCAGCGTTTTTATACAGCTCATGACAGGCTCTCACAATGAAAGAGAGAATAATGATTAATCAGTTTCTATTTAAAGGTGATTAGGTTTCGTTTAAGAAAATTCTCTAGAAATGTAGTATTAAAAATAAATCTCTTGAGTAAACAAACTCTGTGGTTAAATAATGTAATTTCTCAGTTTCTCTATTAAGTTAAAGCGTCTGTTTGAGAATAGAAAGAAATAACAAATTTCACTATTATATTAAATCTTCTCAGCAAAAAAATAACAAAAATCTTTCTTAAATAATGGAATTTCACTAAATTTATAGTAGCTTTTCAGTCATTAAAAAAAAAGCAAGACTAAGAAATAGAACGGTTGTCAACAAAAAAAAAGATTTTAGTGGTTAGTAATTTTCAGTTTTAATTCTATCAAATTAACTTTTCTTAAATACAATAGTATCATTATGCTGTTGCTTTTTCTTTTGAAATAATGGAATTTCACTAAAATTACCCTGAATGTATTTTTTAATTTTACTAAAGAATCAATAATTTGTTTTTCTTTCTGAAATAATGGAATTTCACTCAAATTTAAAGTAATAAGTTAAAGTTTTCTCAGACAACAAATTAAATAACAGTTACTTGGGTTTCCTTTCAAGTTGTTTGGACTCAAAATTACTTGAAAAAGACTGTTTGATATTATTAGTTGAGATGATTGAAGAATAATAATTACCTTAACAGTTGGGAACCAAGTACACCTAAAGGCTACGCCGAGTTGACTATCAATTAGACACTGGTACAGCTGAAATGAAAGTATTGTTTCAAGCGCCTGAAACAATTTTTGTAATCCACATTTTAAAGTAGGAAAATGCTTTTTTATATATATATATAATAATAATAAAGAAAAAAAGAAAGAGAATCCATTATCAAAGTGAGATATTTCTTAACCTGAAAACATTATTTTATCAAAAACAGTGTTTTGAAGTTAAACTTCATTACTGAGAAGAAAGAAGTTATTGTAGCTATTCTGTAAAATCTTAATGAAAAGAGATGCTTTGATAAAGAAACATGAATTTTTTTCGGTAATAATTTAACTCTTTATAATAGAAATAATATTAAGAAATACATAGACCCTTAAAATTACTTGAGTGATCTTGGAGAAGAGGGGTCACTTAGACATTTAAATAGAAGCTTATCAAACACCGGTTTCCCTTCTTTGTGAGAGTCTGTCAACTAATCCTCAGCTGCTATAAAAAAACCAACAAAACAATGGTTTATTCAGCATTTCGTGGAACCATTAAAAGGAATATAGATGGCTTCAATAGCAAATTTACAATTCAAAGCAGAAAAAGATTCCCGTAATGGTAATATATTGCCACGTACGGCAGCATTTCAGTTGGAGAATGGTCTTCTTCTTCAAATTATGGAGCCTACTCTGTTTGAAACATGTGTTAAACTCACCGATGGGAATCAGTTTGTCCAAATCAAACGACCCATAAGGCGCAATCTAAATTTGACACTACGTGGATAACCGTTCGCACAGTTTGTTAGAGAACGATGGGAACTCTCTGTTGCTGAGGAGAACGTGTCAAATGACATCGAAATTGTCATCGAGATTCCACCAGTTTCAAAGAGAGACAAAGACAAACCAAAAACACCCGAATGCAAGGCCATGATAAATATCAATTATACGCTGATACATCTGAAATAGAGGCATTGTTTCCCCCCACCTGAAAGTAAGTTACCCCATTTAATGTAAGCGTAAGATTTTTTTGTATATATAACAATAAAAAAAAGAGAATCAACTATCAGTGAGAGTTAATTCATAACCTAAACGCAATATTTTATTGAAATCATACAAAAAAAGACGGAACTAAAAGTTAAGTTTTTTTCACACTTTCCATAAAGAACTATTAAAAATTCTTCAAGGTAAAAGACGAAACATTATTTATAATTTGATTTTTTTAATAAAAATCAACTCTACTTTTTTCCTAACAATTTCAAGCAACAAAAACAATAAATAAAGAAAAGACTCTCCTAATAATATCCTGAAGTTTAGGTTTCTTTCAAAGAGTCCAAACAACCTGAAAGGAAACCCAAGTAACTGTTATTTAATTTGTTGTCTGAGAGAACTTTAACTTATTGCTACAAATTTGAGTGAAATTCCAATAATTCATAAAGAAAAACAAATTACTGATTGTATAGTAAAATTAAAAAATTCATTCAGATTTATTTTAGTGAAATTCCATTATTTCACAAGAAAAAAAAAACAATATAATAATACTATTGTATTTAAGAAAAGTTAATTTAATAGAATTAAAATTAAAAAATACTAACCACTAAAAATCTTTTTTTTTCTTGACAACCATTCTATTTTTTAGTCTTGCTTTTTTTTTCGATGACTAAGAAGCTACTATAAATTTAGTGAAATTCCATTATTTAAGCAAGATATTTACCACTCGTTGATTGGTAGGGTCTGTGACAGCCTTTCCATGGCCGGGTGTGGTCCTGCCGTCTGCATCCCCCGGCTAATCATAGGGTTGTCTCGGAACGTTGTTTTTTCCCTCGTCTTGTATTTTTTTTTTATGTTGTTTACTTTCCCTGTTTCCTGTATTTATCTTTCTGGCTTTCTCGTTTACCCTCGTGTCTGGGGACGGATGCTTTTATGGTATTTTGATACTTTTAACGTTTACTCTTCTTAGATAGGATATGAGTTTTTAACTTTGTTTCGGATTTTTAATTGTCGAATTGACTAGTTGTTGAATTTTATCTTATTTTTTTTTCTTTCCTTTTCGGTTTGTTGGAATTTTAATGTTTTTTTTTGAACAGATACTGATTTTACATTTGGGGGAATGGCTGACATGAATATGAAAATTATTTCAGATGCTCGGTGGTGGCCGCCGGGCGCGAAGCCTTCTTCCTCTGTTCTGTTTTAACTTGGGACTTTCCTTGTGTCTTTGTGGTTTGTTATAAGTTTTATGGCGTATTCGGTGTTTGATGTTTTTTTTTTCCCCTTAGACATAAAACCCATCATTTTGGGTAAAGGGTCTTTATGTGAATATATTATTTTTTATTAGCTGTAAGAATATCTAAGTTACCGCATCTTTTGGCCGCGCGGTTGGCGTTGTCGCTACGACATCGGCCTCTCACCTCTGAGTACTGGTGACATCGGTTCTCATGTGGGTTTCGTGATGGTGGACGATCCGCGCTGGGCAGGTTTTCTCGGGGTTCTCCCGTCTCCCTACACTTCTCCCACCATACTTCCTCAGTCTTTCTCTCCTTATTTCCTATGGGCTAGTACAATAGATCTCCGGTCGCACTGCTTGGCTTCTCTGCCACCCACATTCACTGCATATCATACTGCATCTTTTTAAAATGAAATTGTGAAAAATTTTAATTTATTGATTTCTTTTTCAGTCAGAGTCAACAATTAATAATAAGTTCATGTGACAAAACTAATAGTTTTCTGCTTAAAGCTGAAAATTGATAAAAAAAAATTTTACAAATCAATCCATGATATATATAAAATTTTAAGAAAAAAAACAGTAGATGTTATAAGTACAAAAAAGAGACCTGAAAATTGTAAAAAAAAATTATATAACTTGTTTTGTATTGTTTAAAAAAAAGTAATAGATAAAAAAAAAAATTCTGAAAGCAAAGAACAAATTTTGGAATAATATTTTAAGTATTGTAATTGCAGTAACAGTAAATATTACATTTTTGGAATAATGTTATGTAATAGAATGCTTTATACTACTGAAATTTTAACATTAATCGTCACAATATAAGTTACGAAGGGAATTTGCTGGAAAATCTCGCACTTTAGAGATGACATCACAATCACCTTCATTTTGATATTAAGTCTTTGGTATTAATACAAAAGCAACATAGATAAGCACTGATATTAATTGCTTTCCTGGATGAATAAATAATCTAAATATGAGAAGTCAAAGATTACACAGAAACTTATGAAGATTGGTTTTTTGTATTACATGTACACAGTAGAACGATCACTGATGATAGTAAAACAATTGGTGGAACACCTAATATTATATTGGTTCTAGTCCTTAAAAAAGATTGAAGTAGTGATAATATGAATGATGAATCTCAGATTTAATAGTAAGAAACAAAGTGATTGAATTGAAGCTATTTTTGATGACTGAGAAAATTCCATTATTTCAGCAAGATATTTGTTATTTCTTTGCAGAGAAGATTTAACGTAATAGTGAAATTTGTTATTTCTTTCTATTCTCAAACAGACGCTTTAACTTAATAGAGAAACTGAGAAATTACTTTATTTAACCACAGAGTTTGTTTACTCCAGAGATTTATTTTTAATACTACATTTCTAGAGAATTTTCTTAAAGGAAACCCAATCACCTTTAAATAGAAACTGATCAATCATTATTCTGTCTTTCTTTGTGAGAGCCTGTCATGAGCTGTATAAAAAAACATTTTTTCCTGTAAATAATAATAAACTGAAAAATAAAAGTTAAGTTTAAGAGATAGCCTACAACTTTACTTTTAGAATAAAAAAAAGTATTAACGTCCTACAACAGTGCTCCCAAACATCCTCATTCGCTTAGTATGTAAATTAACGATCTAATTTACATCATTTCGTGAAGTTTGATATATTACAACCACTGCTTCTTTTCAAAGTTCTTAATTATACACCGGTACAGCTGAAATGGAAGCACGCAATGTTTCATGCCGCCTGAAATATTTTTTTTTCTAATCCCCATTTTATAATGAAAGAATATGATTTTTTGTATATATATATATATATATAAAGAAAAAATCTCTTTTTTTTTTCTTTATAACAGAATCCATTACCATAGTGAGATATTTCCTAACCTAAAAACACATAAAAACAAATAAAAAAAATTAAAAATAAAAGTTAAGTTTTTCACAATTTTATTTTTAGAATAAAAAAAAAATAGGTTACAACCTCAGTGAAGTAAAGAAAAAGAATTAACTTTAAAGAAAAGGTTCCCTCACAATTGCAAGGACAGATTCTTAACGCCCTACAGCAGTGCTCCCAAACAGCTTCATTAGCCCTAGTATATAAATTTAACCCTAATAAAGATAAATATGCTAATTAATGCCCTATTCATATCATTTGAACTTCTTCATTTCATATGTTAATTTCAGTCCCAAACGCCCTAAAAGTTGGTCTAGATAACCATATATGCTTCATTAACATATACGGTCTGAATCGCCGTATTTTGGGTGTGCTGGATCGTCCTCAGTCCTAAACAACCTCATTCACCTTACCTTTCTTCATTTCAATACGTAAATTTCGGTTCCAAACACCCTAAAAGTTGATCTAGATCACCCTATATGCTAATGATATACAAATTGGTCTGGATCGCCATATTTTGGGTGTGCTGGATCGCCCCTATTACTACTAATATAAAACACGGGTTTTTATAAATTTTACAAAGTTGGATCTCATTGGAAGATTAATTATAAAATGTATATTATGATTGCTAAAATCTTAACGAACTTAAATTAATTTAATAATAAAACGGCTGTAATGAAAAGAAAATTAAAAGTAAACAGAACAGCAATAATTAGATAATAGGAAACGAATGCTTTAAAATAAATAACAGTAAAGATTAAACTGAATGAAGTACACATATATAAAGAAAAATAATATCTACAAAAAAAATAAAAAAATTAATGATATGTAAAAATATTTACATATAAACTGTTACAATGTTAATCTGTTGTTATAATTAAATATCATGTCTCTCTTTTAGTTGAGAAACTAATTGTTTTAGCTTTTCCGTAAATTTTCTATATTAAGTAAAATATATTAAAATTCGAGAGATGAATTTTTCTTTTATTAAATATTAAGAGAGAGGAGGTAAGAAGAAAATGAATATGAATGTGAAACTATATTTGTAATTATTAAAGTGAGAAAAAGTTCAAATTGTATCAAAACAATCGAATTAACTTTCATTCAGTTTCAAACTTACAGCTTTATCTGCTTTTGTGGTTCAATAAATATTGACTTTGCTAAAACAAATAGGAATAAAGTAAGAAAGAACCTTTGTTATTATCCCTTTGTCACCTGAAAGTCTGATGTAGAGTTTTATTCTTCTTCTACTCATGATGTAAACTGATGGAATTCACGTGAAAACAGAGTGATTCGTTTGAAACTAATTAAATTCATTGGTCATAAATGAAGATATAAAATAAGGACAAACAAACAGAAATAAAGTAAGACAGAACTTTTGCTTTGTTATTGATTCATTCGCCTGAAAGTCTGATGTAGAGTTTAATTTTACTTCTACTGATGATGTAAACTGATGGAATTCACATGAAAACAGACTGATTCCTTTGAAACTAATTGAACTTCATTCCTCATAAATGAAGATATAAAATAATGAGAAGCTTTTGTCAACAAATATGAATTAAATATGAATTACTAAGAAATTGTATCAGATGTAATTAGCTACAAATCCATGGTATTGGAATTATTGATGGTTTCTTTTTCATATTTGCTTTTTTAATAAAAAGATAATTTTATTGCTGAAGAGTTGCATGAATGTTTCATAAGAGTTATAAGAGAATAATATTTTAATCATAATAGCAGTAAACGTTAAAATTCTCTGATCATGATATCCCACTCAAATAAATGTTGTTTACGAAGAGAAAGAAAATTATTTCAGAACAATAAATAACAAATCAATTGTAATAATCTTTTAGAAAAATTGATAATATGTTGCTGTGGAAACAACATAGGAATTAAGTATGAATATGAATATTACATGAATATATCGTTGTATATAGCTTCCACAAGGGTTACACTGCCTGACAAAAAAAGTGATGCACCCAGAAGGAGTGGTCCAATATTATCCCATTTCGGTATACATGCATACCATTGATGTGTGAGTAAATGATTAGATTCACATATCGCCCACCAGAGTACATTCGAGATGTCAGCGCCCCGTTGTTGCGCAGTTGTTATCAGTCAAATACTATAAGTCAGACAGTGAAGAAAGACGTTGACGTACAGTACGAAGCACCCGCAATGCCGCGCAGACGCATTCGACAGCCTTTCCACCAACCGACTGCATTTGACAGAGGCCCGCATTATGGGACTGCATGAGGCTGGTTGGTTGTATCGTGCAATTGCGAGGCATGTGGGTCATTCAGATGTCACAATGGCCCGATATTGGAATCAATGGGTACATGAGGGCACCCTTGCACGTCGTGCAGGTTCGGGTCGACCAAGAAACAACACCCCGAGGGAGGACCATTGTATGGTGCGCCAAGCAGTGTGGAATCCCATGATGTTGCCACCCACCATCCCCGAACATGTGTTGGCGATTCTACAACATTCTGCAAGTTCCCATACAGTGGCTTGACGACTCGCATCCGCCGGATTGGGGTCCCACCACCCCATACATCGATTGCCATTGACACCAGAAAACCGACGTCGGCTTTTGGATTGGTGCCGTGCCCGGGAGGCATGGACAGAGGACGAATGGCGTCGCATCATGTTCAGTGATGAGTCCCGCTTCCCCATTACCACCGATTACCATCGTGTTCGACTGTGGCGGAGTCAAGGGCAAAGGGCACATCCTGCCCAGATTGTGGAGAGACACACAGGCGTAACCCCGGGCATCATGGTATGGGGGGCCATCGGATATGCGTTCAAATCACCTCTAATAGTGCTTCGGCAGACTTTGACGGCACAGCGATATGTCACAGACATTCTGCGTCCGCACGTTCTATCCCATATGGCACAGCATCCTGGGACAGTGTTCCAACAAGATAATGCACGCCCACACACAGCAAGTGTATCTATGGACTGCCTACAGTATGTTGAAGTCCTCCCGTGGCCAGGAAGTTCCCCGGACCTCTCCATCATTGAACACATGTGGGATGCCATTGGAAGGGAACTCCATCGCAGTACAAACCTGCAGGATCTGGAGGAACAGCTGCAACAACTGTGGACGAACTTGCCTCAAGAGAGGATCCAAAGGCTGTTTGACACCATTCCGAAAGATGCATGGAATGGTGGGATGAGAAACTTTGCCATAACGTCAGGTGACTTTCAATGAATAAATAGATTACCTACTAAAATTTTATAGAAGTGGTTTCTATTACAACGATTTATTACATCCAAAAAAAGCAATAATTTCTGAGCATGTGAAGTCTGACTATTTTATTTGGATATTTTTTGTTTGTGTGTTTGTATATTGCTCCACGTCGTTTCTCAAAGCTATAACATTATGGGTTGCTCCCTGACGAACATACAGAGCTTGAGATGCCATTTCACGGACAGACGCGATATTAACCAAAGTAGATAATAAAACTAAAACTGCTTATTGAACCCTCAATACTTAAGCTACAATAAAGAAAGCAATAATTTAAGTAAATTAGTTGGAGCTAGTTGACATTACATTCCATCTTTTATAATTTCCTTTAAATTTTACTACAATTTTTAAAAAACATTACTTTTAATATCACAGATATGACACATTTCTCATGGGGACCATATTAAGCAATATCACATGAATCGTTCAAATGTCTGATAACGGTTGTTTGAAATAAATGTGCTTTTGAACATTCTGTTTTAGTTTTCCGTTCATATAGCTGCAAAAGTGCCCTCTGGCGAACGATTTTGTAACTAATGTTTTTGTTGGTTTGTTTTTGCAGAATCGTTGAGCGCATTCTTTGAATACTATGTGTACAACTTTTGGTGTCTCTCTCTGACTATTGGTTGACGCTGCAGAATGCTTCAAATAGGCCAACTTTAATTATAACCACCTTGTATATCCTTTTTTTATTATTATAATTTTTAATTTTGTTTTTTATTATGGGTCACCCTAAAAATTATGCTTTCGCACAAACATACATTCACTTGTTTTATTTTGAATATATAGTTACAATGTTCCACTAAAAATACGGATTTACTGCTACAGCACCTTTATTAAATTATAGTAAAATTAAAAGAAAATTATAAAAGGTGTAATGTAATGTCGACTAGCTAATGCTTAAAAAACATTAGTAAAAACATTAGTTACAAAATCGTCTGCTAGAGGGCACTTTTACAGCTATATGAACGGAAAACTAAAACAGAATGTTCAAAAATACATTTATTTCACACAACCATTCTCAGACATTTGAACGATTTATGTGATATTGCTTAATATGATCTCACTGATAAATGTATCATTTGAAGACGATGAACTATATGCTCAACCGCTGATTGTAGGTGATCACTCGTGATAGTTCGCACATTTAGCGTGATACTATCTTTTAGTTCTCCAATGTTGCAATTTCTGCACGATACACCACATCCTTTGGGTATCCCCACAACCAAAAATCGCATGGAATTAGATCTGGAGAACATGGTGGCCTGGCAGTAGGGAACATCTAACTAATAACTGATTACTGGTAAAGTGTTAACGCAACAAAGTTTGCACGAACCTTCCAATATGAGGTGGTGCAACATTTTGCATAAAAGAGGTTGAATCAAGCCAATATCCTGCAGCTGGGGTATCCTATGATCCTGGAGCATGTTACGATATCTAGCTGTAGTAACTGAACATGTCTGAGGACCATTAGCAGTAAAGGTTTAATATTTTTTCGTCAACAAATAAGGTCTAGGATAAAGTTGAATGTGAACCACACTAGACTGCCAGCTTGGGCGAATGCAGAGGCATTTCCTAAACGTGTGGATTTTTCTTGGCCCACACATGGCAATTTTGGGTATTCATAGTGCCATTCAAATAAACGTGTGCTTCGGTGCTCTCTAGGTCGTTTCTCCTTGCCGCCTGGAAGCAGTTCTTGTCTGTGACTGATAATGTATGAAAAAAATGAATTAAATTTCTCAGGATCTTTCTAACTGCTCCAGAGTAGATCTAATTGTTGTGATGGTAAGATTATGGAGGATGAAAGGTAAGATTAAAGGCAGGATAAGATTAGTGAGGATTAAAGTGATTAAACGGTTCCATTTAAATTTATATAATTTAAAAATTATAAGAAAAAAGATAAATCCTACGCCATTAGAGTAATATAAAAAATAAAGAGTAAAGATTGTGGTTCTGTATGTTTTGGGAATACAGGTAGAACTATGATTCTACGGTTGCAGAAACACATTAGAGCATACCGAAACGGCAAGAAAGCTATCTCGGATTGGCCGGCCATTGTCTGCAACAACAACATAATCCGGATCCAATGTAAGAAATTTTAGTTAAAATTAAAAAAAGTAAAAAAGAAAGGTTTACTACTGAAACATAGGTCATTAACAGTTTTAATTGTATAAATAAAGACAACAGAATGAAATTCAATGATTCATGAAAAGCCAAAAACTTATGTAGGTTTGTATATGTTATTGTCAGTCCAGTTTCAGTGATGCGGTCCATTTGCATGAACCAATGTCAGTGCAATTCATTTGCTTATAACACCCTAAGTCTGCATTTCTTTTCATTTTTATCTCATAATTCATTTTTCTGTTTTGCAGTTAATTAATAGAAGCAAATATTCTTTTTTCTTCTTGATAGCTTATAATACAAATTAATTTTTTCTATTTAACCTAATAAGATATGTATGTTTTCTTTATAGCACATTTAAGTTCATTCAATTTAGACAAATGTATAACAATTTAAAAAGGTGTAGGAGAAATTGAAAGATATTAACAGTTTATTGTTTGAAAGATATTCTATGGTTCCAACACATAGTTTAGACATATATGGAATTAATAAATCTTTATTAATGTTTTTTTTAAATACACTGTCTTGTAAAAAGAAAAGACTGACTTCGAAGAAAGTGTTTGATCTGAAAATTTGCACTCGTAAAGAATTTGAGAAACAGAACCATTTGGAACAAACATTTTCATCGCTTGGAACTAACAGTGGTCGAGCGGAAATGACCGTTAGATGTTGTCATTTGAAAATATAGAAGAAGGAAACAACAATAACAACACAAAGATTTTGATAAGAAACAGCAAATCCTGTTTTAGCGCAACACCGAAATTCGATCTAAAAACAGTCTAATGTTGTTTAATTCTGATTCTGAAAGATGTTGTGCAATTGTTGTGACATTTCAACCAAATTCTTTGAAAACTGTTCTTAATAGTTTATTGAAACAGAGTAAAAAAAAGGTCTTGTATAACTGATGGCAAATTTAATATAACTAAAAACTATTCATTATTGAATATATGAATACCAGCACATTCTTATCAGATTAATTCCTTCACAAATATTAATCGGTTTCATTTCGATCAAACGTCTTAGCTTTAATCGCTATTACTAAAATCTTTTATTTCTCTGCCTGTCGCAATTTCCTTTGAGAATAGAAAAATATAAATAATTTTTACATTGAAACGTTCGCGACGGGAATCGAACCAGCAACTTCCTAATCCGAAGTCTGACGTCTTATCCATTAGACCACGAGGACTACAATTCGTCATGTATTGTTTTTTGACTTATGTGTCCTTCACCTGCCACCATCAATAATGAATGTATTCAACCTTTTTTTTTTTTTTTTTTTGGAATCTCAAGATTACTTATTTCTTTCCGATTCTTTTTCTTCTTTATTTGTAATTCAAAAGAGACAATTAGAACTATAATTGCCGAAACGTTGCAATATTTTAAATAATTTTAATCAAATTCTGTGTGATATAGAAAAACAAGCGCGTGTACATGGGGGATGGCCTAGTTCCCTTTAAGATTTGCCTTTTCTTTCACTACTGGAGCGTTGATCTGCGATATATTCCTCTCCATTGATGCTAAATAATGTTACGTGTTGCTTTTGGCGCATGATCGAATGCTTTCCTAAAGTAAACCACGTTCACTGAATTCAAAGGAAGATGGGTAAGGAGGATGACAGAAATCGGGAAACGGAGGTACCATGAAAAGCTAGCTCAAGTTGTGGGAATTCACCCATGGCCCAAAAAATTGAGGGTTAACTGATAGACTTTATTAGAAAATAAGAACTAAGAGAAATACTAGATAAAGAACGATTACAATACATGATCATGAGTTCATGAAAGTCTGTCCATGATCGGGAGTATTGGAGAGAATAACTGATGGGCATTCTCGAAGAAGTTCGCTGAGCACTGCGGGGATACCTTCGCGAGCTCTTTCATATTCTTTACATTCGGCTTCCGGTGAGTCTCTTCTTGTCATACTGGGCAGATGAGTTTAACAGTCTAGTCAGCGATGGGGGATTCGAGATTCTCTATGACGCCCATAAAGGCGGCTGAAGGATCGGAGCTCTCGGCTGAGTTCCTGTGGAGAACGTACAGGGCAGTTGCTCTCCAGCAATTGGATAATTATAAGACCGTGCTGTGAACGCTGCTCTGGAATGAAGGTGAGGAAGGCAAAATTTAATCTATACCACACTCAACGTGAACGAGATTGTCTCTGTAACTGCGTCCTCACGATGTTGCCGATTTCTCTTCGGGGCTGCTTCATGTACACGTATTGCTGGGTTCTTACATTCAGCTCTTCTTGTTCCCTGCCGACGACTTTTCTTTGGAGATATCGAAAGACAAAGCAGAAAAGACGGAGCGGTGAAGCACTTTTGGTGTGAACCCGCAACATCTTCCTTATGGCGATAACGTCAAGCAAAGGTGAAGGCGGATAGGATACTCGACGACCGAATGCCACATGGGTCCGGGTCGTCTTTCCTGTGCCTCGCCTTTTCGCAAGCTGACGGTTTCCCTCTCGCGGTCTATCGTTAAATTCGTTGGATGGGTAGGTGGCCATTTTTTCCTCCACCATTTTTTCTAGTGCAGCTTTGTGACATTATCAGGAGCGGTCATTTCTTTTGTTTCCTCAGTTGCTAGCAGATTTCTGATACAGTTTACAGCAGGTGGAAGAAGGCTGTAACGTCAGATCCAAAAGAAGTGGCCTGATTGCCTTGTATACCGTCTATTAAAGCTTTCTTGTCAATCCTGAAGTAGTTAAATCATTGCATTAAGTGTTCCCCGGTTCTGAGTTGGCGGGTATCAAGGTAAAAAAAAAAACTTTAAGCCCCGGGATTTGTTTTAAGGAGGAAACTAGAAAAGTTGAAGATAGCAAAGAAAAGAAAATAGGACAAGAGGTGAAAGAAGGGTAAAAATGGAGAGAAGAAGAGTTATGACAAGCAAAATTTGTAAAATTTCTAAATTCACTAATGACTTAGTTTTCGTCATTGTTATTCTCTTCTAAGATCAATTATCAGATTAATAACACTGCTGTTCGTAAGTTAAACAACAATGGATGAATGTTTTAAAAAATGTTTATCTTTAATTGTTTTTAAGTGAATTCATTTATAAAAGTGAATACAAGTGAATGGAACGATGGATGATTGATATTATCCTATTTTCAGAAAACGATGGAATTAGAACTAAGCAGTTACAACAGCCATTCAAAGTCAATAATGAACTTCTTAATAGGATATTTGGCTGAAGTCGCTCTACAAAACAAATCGGAACTCTCTCGCCATTGGTTTTCAGTCCATATGACACGAAATCTTCGCCATTTTGACCTAAGTTACTAAGTACTGGATGAACGTTAGAGGCATCTTCACTGACTACTTAACTGAACAACAAAACTGCAATAACATTCAGATTATTTATACGTCCGTCTGAATATCACTTCTGAAAACGCTGGTATATTCATTGGTGATGAACGTTTTACTCATTTGCAACACGTTTACTCATGTTCAAGATATTTGGCATTTTTTTCATTGGATTTCTGCTATTAGCTTAAAAGTTAGAAATGAAAAATTACATTTGTCAGCTGTAAGCTATAGCTTGATGCTTAAGGTCTCGGACTCCTATATTGAAGTTTGTAAGTTCAAATCCCGTATATCTATTTTTTTTGTATTTTTTTTCTTACATTAACGTACTTTTTTATTATTATTTTTAAATATTTTTATTATTATGTGTCGTCCTTAAATTTAAGCTTTAGCATAGAATTATTTTCACTTGTTATCATTATTATCAGTTAAGAAAAAATTTAAAACGTGTTGAATCTCTACCAATTTCACGATTTTCAATTTAATGATTTTCTATTAATCTGAATGTTTAAAGTTAAAAGATGGAATGTGTTTCAGGAAAAATAAGGTCATAAATCAACAAGAATTGTTTAAGAATTCATCTAAACGATACATGAGGATCAATAAATATCTCGAGAAATAAACAAAGTATCGATTGACAAACTGCAGATATAGAAATAGTTATTTACAAGAAAATTACATTAGGATTAATTAGAAAATTAATGAGAAGTTTGTAAATATGGATATTTCCCAGAAGTGAAAATAAACAATTAGAAACATACACAAACTATTTATAATTAAGCTTGGAGCTCTTTGTAGAAACAACTATTGGACACAAAGCAATCAATTTTGGTCTGTATAGTTTTCTGACCTTGGGATTTCGATTTCTGAAATAACAAAACTTAGTTCTGAAATTTCCGCTAAGGGAAATTAGTCAATTTAACGATTTTTTTTTTACTATGAATTTTTAATATTCAAAAAGGAAAAGTATTTCTTCAAAAACAAGATCATTTCAATTATCGGTGTCAAAGAATTCACCTCAACAACAAATTTGGATCAATAAATATTTAAATAAATAAATAATGCCCCAGGTATCGATTAACAAACCCCATAAATAAAAATAGGAAATTACTGTGGATATTACATTAGAATCAATAAGAAAATTAATGAACTCAATTTTTAAATATGGATACTTTGCATAAATAAAAATAATTGTTAATTAAAAATAGATACATTATTATTTTGCATGTTGACACGTCATATTTCATTGTCTATTGGACTTACGAAAGAGTATTTGTTAACACTTGTTACGATAAGACACTTGATTTTTTTCTGATTTTTTTTAATGTTCAAAAAGAATGATCCGTAATGACCCTAAAAAGAACTAATAAATTACGATCTTAATATATTTCGAGAAATAAGCGTTGCCCTAGATATTGATTTAAGTGTAACTGAAATCGAATGAGTAAGAAAATTAACCACATTGTTTTGTTCTCATGGAAGAGACCTGTATCAGATTAATGCTCATACATCCTATCAGAAGTAATGAAGGTAATTCTTTTAAAAACTTAATTCTATCTTAATTCATGCTTTACTATTAAGTTTATTGCTACGATCAGAGTTTCAATTGGAAGTCTAATTTTGGCATTGAAATTAATTATACGTGGGGCTTTCTATAAACAAACTACGCTTGTCAGGAGAGGGTTGTGTTTAACATCACAAAGTTCTAATGAGGGAGGGTAGAGAGGGTGTTGGAAATTCTGGGATTTATTCGTTAGTGTTTAGTAATTATTACCTCAAATTTATATTCCCTTTTATAATCCAAACAAATACCTTACTGGGTTAGCAGAGTTGGGCAAAAGAAATTCGCATGTGTTTGAGCATTAAAATAAATTCAACAAGGGTGGAAACATTTAGTATAAAATATATTATAACGTTTGACTTTGTATACATAATTTCTTAATACAATTCTATTAACACATAGTTCATTCTAACTTTTTGTATAATTACATCTTTACAGAAACAAAATTTTATAT